>ONZH01004212.1:0-52555 GCA_900303285.1 Rhinella marina
CAGGACATGAGTATTGAGGCTTACATTGGGGAGAGATGCTTCTTTGTAGTTCCCTTCCATACTTTCAGAGGGTCAAGAACCTGTGATGACGTCATCATAACCTCAAAGTGCACTGATTATGAGTGTGGCTTCGGTATTGTTTTAGGAAGTTAAGGACCAGTGATGATGATTTCCTAGGCTTGAAACTGCCTTAATGCTGCAGATTATGCACCAGTAGTGCAGTTCCTATCTAATTATGTCAGGTGGACCCCTAACAGACCAGCCCAATGAAATCAGCCCAGTAGTAGGACAGATTATCCATGCGGGCATGCTTTGGACTTCCTCTATGAGCCAGAGCCAACCAACACCTGCTGGGAAACAGTAGCTCATGCTCTGGCAGGCAAACCATCCATTACACTTGAGCAGCCAGCTGCATAATTCCTCGACAGGACTGACTGTCTCAAGGACTGATGGAGGTTTGGAGAATTAGAATAAAGGGGGGTATATGTCATCAGTTATTTTGTTGCATCCAATAACGCCAATGTGTTTTAAGCATTGATCCTCTGCTTACATGGGAAGAATTACAGAATCAGTCATCTATACCTACAATCAGGCATGGGATTCAGCTGTTCCCTCCGATTCTCTAGATCCAGTTGTTAAAATTACAGCCGAATCGGAGAACCAGGTTACTGCGTGAATCCCGATCCGGTGTGGCAGCAGAGGCGGGCTGGACCAGGGGGCAGAAGGGCACAGGCCCCCCGGGCTGGTGGATGTCAGGGCCTGCGGAACAAGGGAACCACTGGTTCCCTGCTCCGCTGTTCACGGTGGCCGGCGCACTGATATGTCGTAGGCGGCGCAATGACGTCATCGCGCCACCTGCGACGTTCCTCAGGAGCAGACCCGCCAGAGGAGGCCGGGTCTGCATCGTGGGACGGCGCCGGGACAGGTAAGTATAAACTGCCCACCCATATTGTCTCCATATGCAGCCTTAAAACTGGCCTCTGCCTCCCTGTTACTAACCCCCAATACTGGCCCTGCCTTAACCCAATACTGACCCCTGCCCCCCTAGTACTGACCCCCTAATACTGGCCCTGCCTTACCTCTAACCCTGACCGCCAATACTGACCCTGCATTGACCCCTAACCCTAACAAAGGCCCCTGACCCCTAATACTGGCCCTGCCTATACATCTATATAGGGCTGGCACTGTTCGTTCTGCAAAATGTGGAACACATAAGGCCAGTATTTGTGTTCTTCAGATCCCCAATTTGGGGACTGTAAAACACTTTCGGTGTAGCTCTATGCTAATACTACGCCTAATACTGGCCCCTAACCCCAATACTTTTTTTGAAACATGAGACTTTTATTGAAAGTTTTGATATATTTAACAAACTTCTTCATACAACTTATTAAAATAATCATTGCAAAATATTAATTTCATCAGTACAGTAAAGTATAGGCATCATATATATACTAACATGATAAAAATAAAGAATACCAGGGTATAATCTACTACAAGCACAGTGTCAGGAATTCAATCGTACATCTCACAGACACAAGAAGGAAGATTAAACAAAGTTAAATAAAGTATGTCACTATGTTAAGTGACCTACTCCCAACCATTTACAGATTTAATTAAGAGGAAGGGTTCGTTTTGTGCAGGGAACTGGAGAGCCAAATATTCCAACGTCTATAGAATCTCTCTTTATTATGAAATGCAGACGTTGCTGCCCCCTCATACCAACAGTTATCTTGAACCCTTTTAATCACTTCTTGTATCTTTGGGAGGGATTTGGATTTTCAATTACTAGCTATTAACTGACATGTCACAATACAAAAATGACAAATTAGTATCCTAAAATTGAAGGGGTAAGTATCCATATCAATCAGTGGCGTAACTACAACTAACTGGGCCCCACAGCAAATGTTTGAATGGGGCCCCCCCAGAAACTTCCTCGCAACCCCGAACTCACATGCACCCCTCACTCTTGTGGCTAGTCAAGACTGAGCTCTCCCAGACAAGGCCTGACAGCAGCTCCATCCGCTTTCTATAGTGTCACTGTATATAATGTCATTGTATAATACTGTTGAGGGGGGCCTGACAATAAAATCTTTTAGTCTCCCTCCTGAGGGGGCCCCTTGTGGGTCTGGGCCCCAAAGCAGCTGCTTCCCCTGCTTCCCCTATTGCTACGCCCCTGATATCAATGAATAAGAGAGCCAGCTGGGGTGTGGGTGGAATCAAAGTATTGCATAAATTCGACAGTGATCGAAAGACTCTAACCCAGAGCCTGTTGACCACCCCACAATCCCACCAGCAATGAAGAAATGTGCCTTCACTGGCATCGCATCTCCAACAATTTAGGGGGTGATCAGGGAATACCTTTCTTAGAGTGGCCGGACATAGATGCCATCTGTAAAGGATTTTCCTAGACAATTCAAAGTGGTTTATACATCTAGAAAAGGATGTTATCATTGTATAGGTGTTAGACCACTGTTCCTCATTGAAGGTGACAGATAAGTCCTCTTTCCAATATGTTTTAATTTTTGTGAGAGGATCTCCATTTGGAATTACCCATATGTTGTATACTTTAGATATACCTTTATTACTATTATAATTAGAAAGTAACCACTTTGAAAGGTCCATTTGGCTTTGGGTGTGTGTAACTCTAGGAACCGAGGAAAAGTTAGCAAGCAGATGCCTAATCTGGAGATATTTATAGAAGTCATTTTTGTGGATGTTATATCTATCAGTTAGTTGTTGGAAAGATCTGAGTGTATCTTGAACATATAAGTCTTCTAAACAATTAACTCCATTTTCCCTCCATACAGCCAGATTCAGATTAGGGATAGATGTTTCCAGAATGGTAATAGGAAGTTGCCTGTGTCTAATGACCAGCAATTCTAGATCCAATGATAACGATCTCCAAACCGTAACCATAGCTTTCATGGTAGAAAAGTTGTGTGTTAGATGGGCACCAAATATGGTGTTGGCAATAAGCACATCCCTCAGTTCCTGCTGATTCATTAGATGTTTCTCTATTTGAATCCAGGCTTTAGAGTTATCATTATACCAAAGGCATTTTAATTGTTGTAATATTGTGGCTCTATAGTATTGGTAGATGGAAGGGCAGCTCACCCCCCCATTTTTTCTAGGAAGAAACATAACGTCTGCACCTATCCTGTGTCTTTTATTGTTCCATATAAATTGCATTATAGTTTTTTGCAGTTTCCTAATAAAAGATTATGGCACTTGTATAGGAATGTTCCTGAAGAAATATAAGATTCTGGGAAGTATGCTCATTTTGGCTATAGCTAACCTGCCCATCCATGAGAGCACAGCTCCCATTCATTTGTATAGAGCCAACGGAAATAGCCAAGCCAGCGCTCGGCTATTTTCGCCGGCCCCATACAAATGAATGGAGGGCGGCCGCGCATGCGCGGTGCGCCCTCCTTGACTTTCTGGGCCCCGTTCTCGATATAGGTGCGGGTCCCAGCGGTGGGACCCGCACCTATAGGACAATGGGGGCATATTCTAGCGATATGCCCCCTTTGTCCAAGATGGAAATAACCCTTTAAGTGTTTGTCCACCCATTTATATTGAAATATCCTTTTGAGGAAGTTGGCAGTATGAGATGGAATACCTAGGTTCAATATCTGAGATTTAGTTGTGTTTATCTTGTAATAAGAAGCTTTGGAAAAGTTCATTAGTATCATATTAACTGAGTGTAGAGAGATATGGGGATTGGACAGGAGTAGTAGAACATCATCTGCAAAAAGACCAATACGATGGTCTCTGCCTGACACTTGAGTTCCAAAAATAGAAGCTGAGGATCTAACACGTTGGGCTAGAGGTTCCATAATCATAGCAAATATTAAAGGCGATAACGGGCAACCCTGTCTAGTTCCGTTTGTTATAGGGAAGGAGTGTGAACTAAAACTGGAAGAATATACATATGCTTTAGCGTCAGAATATAGGGCCAGTAAATTTGTCAGGAACGGTCCTGAGATTCCAAATCTGATCATCACCTCTCTTAAAAAACCCCAGTGAACCCTGTCGAACGCCTTCTCCGCATCCAAAGATAGGAGCAGAGAAGGCGTCCGACTCGAGCATGCCACCTCTATCAAATCCAAAAACCTTCTGGTACCATTTGAGGTTTGGCGGCCCTTGATAAAACCCACTTGGTCTACATTGATCAATGAAGGTAGTATCTCAGCCAACCTGTTAGCCAAGATTTTAGAGAACACTTTAAGATCTGTGTTCAGTAGGGAGATAGGTCAGAGGTTACTAGGTGTATCAGGCTTCTTACCTGGTTTAGGGAGAGTAATTATTATCGCTTGTTGAAGCTCAGAAGGGATCTTGTGTGTCTGTGTAATGTTATGGTAGCAAGCAAGTAAATGTGGTGCTAATATCGAAGAAAAGGTTTTGTAATATTCATTAATTAGTCCGTCTGGACCAGGTGACTTATTAATCTTAAGCAACTTAATCGTATTAATAATCTCCTGGGCTGTGATAGGTGCGTTCAGAATCTCATTTTGGGAATCTGTAACCTGAGGGAGATTGACATTATGAAGGAAGTCATTGATATCTTGAACTGAGGGCTGGTATGTATCTTTATCATTTTGGAGATTATATAAAGAAGTATAATAGTGGGCAAACTCATCCGCTATTTTCTGTGGATTCATAATTTTAGTGTTATTAGCTGACATCAAGTAAGGAATCTTAGATTGTGCACTTTTCGTTTTGATCCTATTGGCAAGCAATTTAGAAGCTCTGTTTCCTTGTCTATAGAATAGAGCTTTGGTTTGTCTGAGATGGCGTTCAAAGTTATTCTGCATTAATAGGTATATCTCATGTCTTAGTTTCTTTATGTCGCTCGCCAAATGAGGATTGGGGGATTTTTTATTTACTTTTTCATATTTGTTAAGCTTGCTGTGGAGATTTTCCAGTGCTTGTAGCCTTTTCCTTTTCTCTTGTGCTGAATATTTAATATACAGGCCTCTAATGACAGCCTTATGGGCGCACCAAACAGTAGAAGGCTCAACTTCTCCATTTGCATTATGAGAAAAGTAATCCGTTAATGCTGTTGAGATCTGATCTTTATAGTATTTATTAGAAAGTAAAAGATTGTTTAATCTCCATGGGGATGAGTGTGTCAAATTATGTGTCTCTGTAATTGAGATGCTAATGGGGCATGGTCAGACCATGTAATCAGGCCTATCCTGGAGTCCACAACTTTTTGGAGTAGCCACTTATCTACCAGAAATAGATCAGTTCTAGTGTATGAATTGTGTGGATTTGAGTAAAAGGAAAAATCTACTTCCGACGCATTCAGAACTCTCCATGCATCAAAGAGCTCCTCCCTATGACACAAATCCTTGAATTTATAATCTCTAGACTTACATGTGCGAGAGGACTTGTCTAAGATTGGATCCATAACCATATTGAAATCGCCGCAGATGATGAGGGAACCCTTCTTGTACGTTGCTATGGAATCCAGGATAGACCTGACAAAACGTAAAGGTTTAGAGTTAGGGGCATATAATGTCACCACCGTATACACAGCATTGTTTATATTACAGGTTACAATTAAATACCTGCCTTGAGGATCTGAGTATTGAGATATTAGTTGGAAAGCAATTGACTTTTTAAATGCAATCAACACAACTTTCTTCTTATTTATGGCATGAGCAAAAAAGACGTTAGGAAAGTCTTTATGTTTAATTCTTGAGCTGTTGGTTTCATCGAGGTGCGTCTCCTGGGCACATATGATGTCACATTTTAATTTGAGGGTTTCTCTCCAGAAGAAAGACCTTTTTGCTGGGCTATTAAGACCCTTGACATTGATAGATGCTATTTTTAACACCATTGTGAAGTTAATGGAGGAAAACCATATTTAGGATGCACCTCAACTCCACCCACAGCTACAAGTGATATACCCTGACTTTGCCCGACACTGTACCTGACATACTGAGAACCTGAAAACATCATAAAGTAGATAAACAAAATGAACCAAAAATTAAAACATAAGGATCTGATTTGAGAGAGTTTGGTTCTAGGTGAACCTAAGCGGCCCCAGGTCGCTGTCCAGAGAGGGCAGGTGAACGTATAGTAACGTATCTTGATTGAAGAACATGGTGGTCTTAAAAGGAAAGGTTATGAGACCAACTTAGAACTTTTTATCCAAAGATCCCTACCTCCATTATAACATGTGGAGGCAAAGATGGATTAGGTGGCATTCCTTCTGAAAAGAAAGGTTCTTTGGGTATTCATCTTGATGGGGTGGACGTTTTAGGTGATCCCACTACTGACCATTCAGGTGTCAGTGTAGATGGTTTCTTCTTGGGTGGGCTTTCAGGTGAGTCTGCAGAGTGGATCAGAGAGTGCTTGAGAAGAAAGTTAGTGGCTTCTTTTGGTGTTTGAAATACGTGAGTTGTACCATTCCGGTGAACTATAAGTTTAACTAGAAAACCCCATTTGTATGGGATTTTTTGTTCTCTTAGTATCTGTGTGGTTTTGGAAAATTCTCTCCTCCTAGCCAGCGTGGCAGGGGAGAGGTCCGAATATAAAGCAATGTTTTGAAATCTCTCAGGCAGATTAGAGGATTTGATAGCCGCTTTCTGCAGAGAGTCTTTCACATGATAGTAGTGAAGTCTGGCTATTGTGTCTCTTGGTACACTTACGGAGAGATTTTTTTGTTTTGGGATCCTGTGGACTCTATCAAAAAATCTGCATCAGTTGCCTGGGGTAGGAGGACAGAGAACAAATCAACCAGATATTCTTGCAGTTTATCGTCTTGAATAGATTCTGGGATGTTACGGAATCTGATATTGTTCCTCCTAGACCTGTCCTCCAAATCAGCCAGTTTCAGCTTAATAGCCACTATATCTTCCTCTGCAACATTATGGGCATCCACCAAGATATTGTGTGCTGAGGTGAATTCTTCCATCTTTTCCTCTAAATGGGCAGTTCTGTCTCCTATAGCCCCTATGTCCGTTCTTAGTGAAGATAAGGCAGAACGGAGTTCGCTATTAAATGATTCCTTGAGGTCTGAGAGCAAGTCTTTCATGCTGCCCAAACCCCTGAAGAAGTCAGCGGTTAGCTGATGAAACATGTTGGGGGGTAGTATATAGTTTTTATCTTCTGATGTTGCCCGCACTGTCCTCCATTCACTTAAGTAGGGTATCCAGTGATACAGGTCACCAGGAGATCACCTGGAGACGATTTGCACCATACCAATAGTACCTATAATAGACGTTGGATAGTGCACATCCAGCGCCTAAGTCATTGATTATTTAGGAGTGACAGCGTACACATTCAGAGAATTTTAACAATTGTGTTACTCTTCTTTTAAAATGTTAGATTAAAAGTTAATTCTTAGGAGTCAAATAATTATTATATCTGGGGCAAGAGTTGGTATATCGCCTGAACAGGTGTTTAGTATATTGGTAATTTTACCACTACCCAGATAGGGTCTCTTTATGAATAGTCTGCTGTGCTTGTGGCGCGGTCGTCTGCCTGCACGCTGGGGGATCAGGCTTGCCAGCGCCATCTTGGATTCCGGCCGGGCTGAAGAAACTTGTAAGTTTCGCCGGAGTTTCTTGCTTCTTTTTGCCTCTAGTCATCTTGTGACTTCCGTCTCCCTCGTTGGGCTAGTAGGAGAGCAAAAATAGGAGCGTAGGAGCGATGTACAGGTCCTTTGAGCCGCTTTATAAGACCACGGTCTGAGGAGCTACAGAGACATGCGTCCGCACTGCAGCACGCCAAGCCACGCCCCCTAACCCCAATACTGACCTCTAACTCTAATATTGGCCCCGAACTGACCGGACCGACCGGAACCTTAACTACAACCCCCAATACCTCACGTACCTCACAGTGACCCTAATATATGACTGTCCACATATATCTGTACACACTACATCTTTTATACCTCACACCCAACATACAGTATACACACAGGGTACTGATACATCAGGTACAAGGTATAATAGATGCAGTGGGTAAACGTATATAGTATATACAGCAGTGTACTGATATGTGAGGTATAATAGAAGCAGTGTGTACAGATATATAGTATATACAGCAGTGTACTGATATGTGAGGTATGAGGTATAATACAGTAGATGCAGTGTGTACAGATATATAGTATATACACTGCTGTTTATATTATATATACCCACTGCATCTAGCTTGTCATGTGACCGTCAGCCAGTGACGTCTCACCCACTGCATTCTAGCTTTTATCGAGTATTATAATACAGCGTGTGTACGCTGTATTCAGGGGGCACTCAGAAGAGGCATTATACATAAAGGGGGCAAACTGAAGGGGCACTATACACAAAGGGACACATATAAGAGGCACAATACATAAAGGGGGCACATATAAGAGGCACTTTTTATAAGGGGCACCAAGCATGTGGCACTATAGAGGGCACAGGGCATATGCCACTGTATATAGAGGGCACAGAGTATGTGGCACTATATACAGAGGGCATATGGCACTGTATAAAGAGGGCACAGAGTATGTAGCACTATATACAGAGGGTACAGAGTATGTGGCACTATATACAGAGGGCACGGAGTATGTGGCACTACTATTGGGGGCCCTGTGTGTAGCACTAATGCTGCTGTTATATTCAGGGCACAGCATCTGGCACTAAGATGAGTTTGTGTCAGTATGCAGGGTGCCAATGTGTTGGTAAAGCGTGAAGCTGAAGAGATCTTCTCGGCAAAATCTGCAGTGCTGAATTGTGGATGGGAGAAGCCATCATGGTGGCCTGAACCAGATGGAGAAGAACTCAGGAGGAGACGTCATCTGTAAGTCGCTAAATGGAAATGATTATTCTGCTACGGACTGTGTATGATGAGTGTTGTAGTGTTGTGTGGCGAGGGCTGACCTGACTACTCAGATGGTATCTGTATTGAACTTTTAAAATCTGGTGCTGTATTTAAGTAGAGAACTTGGTTCTGGTGCTGTATTTATGTAGAGAACTTGGTTCTGGTGCTGTATTTATGTAGAGAACTTGGTTCTGGTGCTGTATTTAGAGGTGTGGGCCAGCGTTTTACAAAAACTCGCAGCGCTGGTAGTTTAGCTCCTTAGGCTTTTTAAAAGTTTTGTGGTATGTGTATATATGGTGTATTTATTTATGTGTACCATGTATATGGTGCATGTGCATGTATATGTAAACACATGTACCTGTTAATACTCTTCATCAGCTATATTAATCATGTTGGCGTACTGGACTCAGTGTGGCAGCTACATTTGTTTTGTTGTTAGAGGTATGGTTGAGCTTATTTGAACTCTTCCATTGTGGTCGTATTGTATACAATTTTTAAAATAACTATGTGCTAGTGTGTTTATAATAAAATTCATATATATATTTTTAGATGTGCGGTCTTTGTGCGGTCTGTCTGTTTATGTAGTCACTATATGTAAACACATGTCATGACGCCACGTGTCCGCCGTTGAGTAGGGAACCTGTTGTTAAAAATTTGAATCCCACCCCTGCCTACAATGATTATTGTTTTGGTTGTTACAAGGCTAATTATCTTGATTCTGGACTTACACAATCTGGTTTTCTGATGCAGTTTGCGAAGCCAAAAAGGATCATAAGAGAGACTTAGTACAAAGGACAGATACCTCACCTCTTTTTTGTATCCACTCCTGATTTTGGCTTCAAAGACTACATCTGAAAACCTGAACATGGAAACCCATCCTTATATGTAGCTGTTATATGAAGAGAAACTGAGGGGATATTCGAGTAAAGTAACCATAGTGTTCTTTAGAGCAACAAAGCATGTCTTCTTTTTCTGAAAGACCAGGAATAGCAACTAATACAAACATCTAGGAGCCTTGTTTCTGCATCTATTTCTAGTAATATAAAATTAATTGCTGTTCAACAATACACCCTTGATTTTGATTGAGGGAAACTAAAGGAGCCAGTGACTACCCACATTCCATTCCATCATATGCTATTTGAGAGCCACAACAAAGAAAGTGGTGAGCAGACGGGTAGGAGAATAGTCAGCAATTATTGTTCAAGTCCTCCTTGCATTAAAGATGACATTTTTACACCTGAGCCACATCACTTGCCTTCCAACAGGATCACTAAGCTTTTTCAAACACATTATACTCAATTTAAAGCAATAGGCTAGTTCAATAGTGGTGAAGAGCCATGGTTACTGCATAAAAGCAGCAAAATGTTTCTTAAGAACTCTTATGAGTAGAGAACTTCTTTCAGATTTGACACATATGCCAAAATCAGAGCACTATCTGCCTCTTGTGTTATCTGGTCTCTTAGCATTTTTGGCTAAAAATCACATATTCAATTGGCCTTTATTAAAAATATTGAGCCATTCTGTCACAAATGGTTAACTGTTTTTCTAGCTGTGTGCATCCTACTTTCACTTTGTGCCGGTCATCTAATAAACATTTTCTCTAAACTACTAAGAGGTCATAAAAACTTATTTAAGCCACGTTCTTATCAGTCAGATAAGGATTGAGCTTTGATGAGAGAGCAGAGATAAAGAGTCTGTCTACTCCCCAGATGACGTAAAAGACAAAAAATAAGCAGACAGCTAGTAGAGCATGTCAGCTGTGTACACAAAAAAGGATTCCATATTTTTAATAAAGACCAATTTAAAAAAAATGTTTTAGCTCAAAACAAGTAAAATGCAATAATAAAAAAAATTGCCCCCAAAGGTGTACATAGCCTTTAAAGAGGACCTGTCGCATCTCCTGACTTGTCTGCTTTACTCAAGGGCTTTTTCTATTGATGACCTATCCTCAAGAATATCGGCAGGGTTTTGACACCCGGCACTCCTGTCGATCAGCTGTATGGGGAGACAGCGTGTGGACAGGAAGAGAGAATGGAGATGGCACGTGCGCACTGCGCTCGCCGCCATCCCACCCCCACTCCCACCCATACAGCTGATTGGTGGGAGTGCCGGGTGTCGGACCCCAGCCAATCTGATATTGATTACCTATCCTGAGGATAGATCATCAATAGAAAAAGCCTGGACAACCCCATTAATAAATATAGATCCATGCAATGACAATTCTGGAGAATCTGATGGCGTTGTTATGTGCCTCAGTCATTGCTGCTAGAAATGTATTAACGAATTTGCAACCGGGTGTTACCAGCAGGGGGAGAGGATGTCTCTGCACAGTCTAATACTGGCAGCACTGTTTTTTCAGCATCAGACAGTGTTGCACTCCCCACTGGTAACACACACTTGCAAATTCATTAACAAGCTTCTAGTAGAAACTTTATTAACTTACAGTATACAGTGATCCATCAAAATACTATGGCCTCAGGATACAATATTTTCAACATATAATGGTCTTTTCTGACCCATCGTAAGTTGAAACTGACTTGAGACTCAACATACAATATCTCAGACCAAACCAATCAAGGCCCCTTCTCTGGTAAAATAGTTGTATTAGTTGCTAGTTAGCACATATTTCCGACTGTTATATGTTAGGACTTGTTTTATTTAGTCTTAGTTATCTGCTTATTTTTCTTAAATTTTCATTTTCTCTTATGTTGAATGACATTTTGGGGATTACTCAACTTACAATGGTTTCAACATACAATGGTTGCCCTGGAACCAATTAATATTGTAACTTGAGGGACCACTGTATAGCGCTGACACATTTCACAGCGCTTTACAGACATTATCATCACCTGCTGTCCCCATTAGAGCTAACAATCTAAGTTCCCTATCAACATGTCTTTGAGGAATGGAAGGAACATAGAAACTCCATGCAGATGTTGTCCTTGATCAGATTAAAACTACTGAGGAACCGTGCTGCAGAACAAGCTCCACTGCTTCCATTACTCCCAGAAATGGTGAGATGGGACAACCTCTTTAAAAGCAGGAAATAGTTTTCAATTGATAAATAACCATTAAATCTCAGCACCACTGCTCTTGTACCTCCCCCAGCCTTGCTGAGATAATAACATGTATACCTTTCATCTAGCATCAAGGATGATGCTTGCATGTACAGCACATAACAACTAAGGCCACTGATTAGCTGCAGTGGTCACATGAATAATATATGTGGCATGATCGCTGCAGGAACAGTGGGGACCAAGTAGCACAGTACAGTTTTATTAAAGACAACAATTATGGCAAAATGGGTGAATGTTGTGGGATCTCTACCATCCTCTATCTTACTTTGGTACTATATACACCAGAGGTGCACAGCGTTTTCCGGTTGGGGGCCACATTGCCAGACTGAAACAATGACGAGGGCCGAAAATAAAATTTAAAGGGGTATTAAGAACTAAAATACTGTATTTATGGCATATTGAACATACAGTATATACCATTAATGTCTAGTTACAGTTCCAGGACTCCCATCTAATGGGAGAATACATAAAAAATACATGTGAGCAGCCACAAGACATAGACATACATGTCTGCCTCCAGATGGTTGGGGGCCGTATAGAATGATATCAAGGGCCGCATGTGGCCCCCGGGCCGCAGGTTTTGCACCCCTGATATACACTGTCAAGTCATATTATAATGGCCGCTTTCTACTTTCAAAATACATCAGAGAACAACAAACTATTGCTGGAAGAACAGAAGCTGGTAGTGGCAGCGTTAGGGTCAGGGGAATGTTTTTGTGGCATTCTCTGAGCCCACTCATCTATGTGGAAGGCACTCAACTGATTTGGGTATGAATCCATCCTTGCAGATCAGGTACCCCCATACATGCTGATTGTCTTCCCTGAGGCGGGTGGGATCTTCTAGCAAGGCAATATGAAATGTCACATGGCTAGAAATGTTCGAAATTGGTTGCAAGAGCATGACCTACAAGTACTACCCTGGCCTCCTAATTCTCCAGACTTGAACCCAATTGAGCATTTCAGGTACCACCTTGATCGTTGTATCCACTTTATGGATCCTCTCCCACGTATCCTCCAGCAGTTGTCAGATGCACTGCTGTCAGCATGGCTCCAGATACCTGTGACAACCTATGAGGACCTTACTGAGTCACTCCCAGCCCATCTAGCTGCTGTCCGTGCTGCACACAGTGGTTACTCCGGATATTAGCTGCTGGTCATAATAATGTGAATTAATTGTATATTACTGTTTTTTGGTTATTGAAATGGAATATTTTTCTGTACTGTATGGTGCTATTATGTGGACACTTTTCAGTACTGTTGTGTTATTGTAATTTGATAATATTTGTATTATGTTAATACACTGTAGCTGACTAAATAATATTTTATCTGTATTCTGATTAATTTGATCTAGTCTTATTTTCCTTAAAAATAAAAAAAACCACAGGAGGGCATTGTTTAGTCTTCAAATTCCACAAACATTGATTCAGTTCTTTGTGTATGTATAGCGAACTGTAAATGCCATAATAGTAAAAAATAAAGTTGCAAACACAATACATGAGGTCATCCTGTATTCATAATTCCAATAAAGCACAAATGGGGACATATATCAAATCTACTACACCAGATTTGTGATATAAAAATGTCCCAAGTGATGCAGTGTGCAACATTTTGACCCTTTTTTGTGACTTTCTGTAAAATTTTGCGACTTTTGATGAGCTTCACCACTTTCAAAAATGGAGTGAAAAGTTGGTCAGCATAATAGATGAGAAAACTTTTATGTCTCGTTTTTGTTAAATTCCCCCCAAAATGTTTGTTTCATAGGATATTGCTTGGGAATGGCAGTTGAAGTGGTGCATGATACATTAATACACCCATTTAAATATAGTTAAATGATACGTAGCCTTAGCATCAATCTTAAGATTTTCTTTTTCTAGATGGAGACAAGAAAATGAAGACGAGATGGACAATATGACACTGAAATATGTGTGACATAAAATTATGTCCATGTAATCTAGAAAGGGATCCTATGTCCAATCAACTGCGTGTGGTTATGAAGGACACAAGTAAAAGCTGTTTTGTGGTCACCTTTCTGACCCTCCAGCAGATAAGGGCCACGTTAGCATCATGTGAGACAGTGTTTTAATTAAAATCCTCTGGAAAGTTAAGTAAATTGACCTATTAAAGATTAATGTCTGTGATTATCTTGATGGTTTATTGGACAGTAAATTATATTAGGATGCTTTAACAGAATTGACTAGGTTCTATTAATTGTGGAAACAAAGGCTTAGGAGAGCAATAGGCAAAAAATGTTTACTAAGCTTAACACTGATATTGTTAACAGATGTTTAAAGGGAACCTGTCAGCTCTGAAACACCCTCCAAACTAGAGTAAGTGGTGTATAGTGTAAGTGACATCGAGTCTGGTTATGTAATTTTTATCTTCATACTCACTTACATTCTGACTCTGTGCTCTGACAAACCTGCAGTAAAATGCACTCACTGGACTCCGGTGCTCACTCACATAATGGAGAGGACTCAAAGAGGAGTCCTCTAGGTGCATTTTACTGCCGATTTGTGGGAGCACAGCATCAGAATGGATTCAGCACCTCTTACACTATACATCTCTTACTCTAGTTCAGGGGGTGTTTCGGAGCTGACAGGTTCCCTTTAAGTAATAACTTAAAAGTATGTTAGGAAAAGGAAGCTTGTAACTTGCTAAATATTTTACCTCCCTCCCCCCTTCCCTCCAACACTTCTTAATAAGGATTTTCACATTTAGTAATACAATTTGGCATGGGAGATATTCCCAGGGAGTGAGTGAATTTTTTGGTCATGCAGTCAAGTCAAAACCTCTGTTGACATGATAAACCTAGCAATTACAAATAATGATAAGGCAGAGTCAGATTAAAAGAAAAACACCAGTCTGGGACCAGATAAGCAGACATTTTTGACATTGGATCCTGGGTCTATATTTCTAGCATTTGGTGTATACTATAATGGAGGTAGGTTAACCCCTTAAGGACACAGCCTAGTTTGATACTTAACCCCTTAACGCCGAATGACGGCTTATCCCGTCATGGGCAGGAGCCGCTTGCCGCCCCATGACGGGATAAGCCGTCATGGCATTAAACTGTCACCATGTCTGATGACATGGTGACAGTGCTGAGACCCCGGCTGTTACTTACAGCCAGGGGTCTCAGCTAACCAGCCCGGGACCAATGGGGGCGGTCCCGGGCTAGCGATCGCTGTGATTGGCTAGTCTGTTCAGACTAGCCAATCGCAGCGATCGTGCTGCAATAAACTGTAAAATTTAAAAAAAAAAAAAATTAGCAATATAATATATATATATATATATATATATATATATATATATATATATATCCCCCCCCCACCCCACTGTTTTCTTTGATGGCCGTTTGGGTGGGTGGGGGGGAGATATAGCTAGCGGGCGGGCGGGTGGGCGATGTGCGGGCGGCTGCGGCGAGAGTGCCGCCCGCAATTTCAGGATGGCCGAGCGTTTTCAAGCAGAGTATCAGCATACAGCTGATACTCTGCTTGAAACTGCTGACATCGGTGCTGGCACCGATGTCAGCAGTTTAACCCCTTCCATGCCGCGGTCCGTAGGGACCGCTGTATGGAAGGGGTTAACAGGGAGGGAGCTCCCTCCCTCTCCCATCGGGCGCTGGCAGCGCCGATGGTGTGGCCAGATGAGAGGGAGGAAGCTCCCTCTCCCTTCCATCGGGACGCTGCTCTGCTGTGGCAGCGTCCCGATGGTTACCATGGCAACCAGACGCTTTCAGAAGCATCTCGGTTGCCATGGTGTAAGCTAAGCCTCATCAGGCTGACAAGGAGCCTGACAAGGCTTAGCAAGAGTGAAAATGCACTGCAGTACACTATACAGTGTACTGTAGTGTATTATAGAACAATCAGACCCACTGGATCTTCAAGAACCAAGTGGGTCTGAGTCTAAGAAAGTGTAAAAAAAAGTGTAAAAAAATTTAAAAAAGTGTAAAAAAAAAAGTGTTAAAAAAAATCCCTTTTTCCCCCAAAACTCAAATTTGAAATTAGTAAAAAAAGATAAAAAATACCCCAAGCATGTTAGGTATCGCCACGTTCGTAACAACCTGCTCTACAAAAATATCACATGTCCCAACCCCTCAGGTGAACACCGTAAAAAAATAAAAATAAAAACTGGTTCAAAAAAGCTATTTTTGTCACTTTACATCACAAAAAGTGTAATTGCAAGCGATCAAAAAGGCGTATGCCCCTCAAAATAGTACCAATCTAACCGTCACCTCTTCCCGCAAAAAATGAGCCCCTACCTGAGACAATCGCCCAAAAAATAAAAAAACTACAGCTCTCACAATGGAGACACTAAAACATGGATTTTTTTTGTTTCAAAAATGAAATTATTGTGTAAAACTTAAATAAATTAAAAAAACTATACATGTTAGGTATCGCCACGTCCGTAACAACCTGCTCTACAAAAATATCACATGAGTTAACCCCTCAGGTGAACACAGTAAAAAAAATAAAATAAAAACAGGGTCAAAAAAGCCAATTTTTGTCACTTTACATCACAAAAAGTGTAATACCAAGCGATCAAAAAGGCATATGCCCCCCAAAATAGTACCAATCTAACGTCACCTCTTCCCGCAAAAAATGAGCCCCTACCTGAGACAATTGCCCAAAAAATAAAAAAACTACAGCTCTCACAATGGAGACACTAAAACATGATTTTTTTTGTTTCAAAAATGATATTATTGTGTAAAACTTAAATAAAAATAAAAAACTATACATGTTAGGTACTGCCACGTTCGTAACAACCTGCTCTACAAAAATATCACATTAGTTAACCCCCCAGGTGAACACAGTAAAAAAAAAAAAAAAACAGCCAGAACAGCCATTTTTGTTTACCTTGCCTAACAAAAAGTGTAATATAAAGTGATCAAAAATCATATGTTCCCCAAAATAGTATCAATAACACTGTCACCTTATCCCTTAGTTTCCAAAATATGGGCACTTTTTGGTTGTTTCTACTGTAGGGGTGCATCGGGGGGGCTTCAAATGGGACATGGTGTCTCAAAACCAGTCCAGCAAAATCCGCCCTCCAAAAACCATCTGGCGCACCTTTCCTTCTGCGCTTGGCCATGCGCCCATACAGTAGTTTACAATCACATGCGGGGTGTTTCTTTAAATCGCAGAATCAGGGTAATAATTTTTGAGGTTTTTTTTTGCTATTAACCCTTGATTTGTTACAGGAAAAAATGGATTAAAATGGAAAATCTGCAAAAAAAGTGAAATTTTGAAATGTCATCTCCATTTTCCTTTAATTCTTGTGGAATACATAAAGGGTTAACACAGTTTGTAAAATTAGTTTTGAAAACCTTGAGGGGTGTAGTTTCTAAAATGGGATCATTTATGGTGGTTTCTATTATGTTAGCCCCACAAAGTGACTTCAGAACTGAACTGGTGCTTAAAAAAAATGGTTTTGGAAAATTTCTAAAAAAATTTAAGAATTGATTCTAAAATTCTAAGCCTTCTAACATCCCCAAAAAATAAAATTACATCTACAAAATGATGGCAACATAAAGTAGACATATGGGACATGTAAAGTAATAACTATTTTGTGAGGGATCACTATCTGCCTTAATAGCAGAGAAATTCAAAGTTTGAAAATTACAAAGTTTTCCAAATTTTCTGTAAATTTAGGATTTTTTTTATAAATAAAGGTGATTTATATTGACTCAAATTTACCACTGTCGTGGAGTACAATGTGTCACGAAAAAACAATCTTGGAATCAGTCAAATCGGTGAAAGAATCCCAAAGTTATGAATTGATAAAGTGACACATGGCAGATTTTAAAAATGTGGCTTCGGCATTAAGTGTAAAAGTAGCTTCGGCCTTAAGGGGTTAAGGCTCAGCATACTTATGTGTGTGTATGTGTTTTGATCTCTACAATTCAAAAGCCATATCAATTGACATAGCAGTATGAGGGCTTGTATATGCAGGGCAAGTTGTGTTTTTAATGACACCATTTTGGGGTACATCAGGTGAATTATATAATTTTTAAAATATCTTTGTCATTAGAAAATGCAACGCAATTCCACAATTGTTTTTAAGGTTTCGTTTTTATGGCATTCATAGCACAGTTAGGCCTCATGCACACAAACGTATGTATTTTGGGGTCTGCAAAACACGGATCCGCAAAAAATATGGATGATGTCTGTTTGCATTCCGTATTATGGAACAATTGGCCCCTAATAGAACAGTCCTATCCTTGTCCGTAATGCGGACAATAATAGGACAGGTTGTATTTTTTTGCAGAGCAGAAATACCGACATACGGAAACAGAATGCACACGGAGAACCTTCTATTTGTTTTGCGGACCCATTGAAATGAATGGTTCCACATACAGTCCACAAAAAAAACGTAATGGACACGGAAAGAAAATATGTTTGTGTGCATGAGCCCTAATAATGACATTTGAAGTTTTTTCTGTGGACCAATACTATTATGGAGATGCCAAATTTATATGGTGTTTGAAAGTGTTCTTTTTTTAAGAAAAAGATTGCTTTTTATTGGCACATTGATACCTCTGTTATTTTCATGCCAGCACCAGTATGTGAAGGCTTATTTTTGTGAGGCTAGCTATCCTTTTAATAATGTTTTATTCAGTTTTTTGGGGGGAGTCAAGGTGACAAAAAAAAAAACAATTCTGTTATGATTGTTGTGGACTCGGAGATACCAATTATGATTACTACAATATATACAGTACTGTGCCAAAGTTTTAGGCTGGTGTGGAAAAAAATGTTGCAAGTATGAATGCTTTCCAAAATAGAAGTGGCAATAGTTTATTTTTATCAATTAACAATACAAGTGAATGGACAAAAGAGAAGTGTAAATAAAATAAATATTTGGTGTGAAAACAGCATCAGTTGTTTACAATTTTTGAAGGGACTCGGCAGTTCCAAACATCTTGGAGAACTAACCATAGATCTTTTGTGGCTATAGACTTGCTGAATTCCTTCTGTGTCTTCATACAGTATATTCCCAGAAAGACCTGATGATGTTGAGATCAGGGTTCTGTGGGCAGCATTGGACTGAAGTCCTTTGGGCCCACGAGAAAAAAATGATTCCGAGGGACCTTAGGGGCCCTGTTTTACTAGGTGTCATTTATTGTCAGATCTTGGGCCCATTGGAGGATCCTCTGGTGGGCCAGTCTGACCCTGACTATGGAGGGCATATAATTGCTTCCAGGACTCATTGTTCTTCTTTATGTGGAAGATAGTTCTTGGGGTCATTGTCTTGCTGCAGAATACATTTGGAGCCAACAAGGTGCCCCTCTGATGGTATTTCATAATGGATAAGTATCCTGCATTTCTCAATATTGAGGAAAAACATTAATCCTGACCACGTTTAGGACTGTAGATGCAGTGGTCTGCCAAGAAAACCTAGGGCAGCAGATAAAAGACATCATGCTTACTTTCCTTCAAAATCAGAAGGATGTCCAGCAGTGCCATCACCTCCAAACTTGCAAAAACCAGTGGGACCCAGGTACACTCAACTAATTTTCAAAGAAGTCTGGCCAGAGGTGCGGCCAAAAGGTCCTGCCTTTTGATATAGAAACCAAGCAACTTACCAACAATGCCAAGCAACCCGCACAAAAACATAGGAACTGTGGTGCAGAAAAATGGAGCATTCAGCAGACATTAATCTAAAGTGTGGGGCCAATTTATGTTGCAATTGCATGAAAAAAAAGATTGATGTTGAGGGGAGGGTATTGAGTAAAGGATGTTCTTTAAATAAAATGCAACACATATTTTTCTTGGAACCCTCTTACATGTGAATGAAATCATTGCCATGAGCAAAGGTTGGTTACCTAAAACACAATGCCTCATTACAAAGTATTTCTCTTTTAACAGTTTAGTAATTGAAATGAGCAAGTTGTAACAACTTTGGTTGTTCATAATCAGAATTAGATTTGGGTACTAAAGCTGTCTACTGGTACTGAGATACCCCTAGGACTTAAAGTAGGGTCGAACTGTATAATAACCAGATGATCTCAATAATAATATCATGAAGCACCTATCAACACTGACATACGGATGTAAATTCACCAAAAGAAGGATAATGGCAAACAGATGAAGATGGTGATAGTATACAGATAGAGAGAGGCTGATTGATGGTGAAAAGAAATAAATGGTACTGACAGAAACTAACCTTAATCTTCAATGCTACCCAAGCAAGACCACGAGAGGGATCTAACATCCCGTGTGAAATCAAAAACCACACTCAGAAAACACAAAATACACATGAAAATACCAAGCAACACACTTTAAAGCTACCACCAATGAAGGACTACGAACACTGTTTCAAACTACACAAGCATTGGACTACGACTACAAGTCGAGTTTGAGGCCCAAATATAGGCTTAGCACAGGATACAATGAATGCAAAGGATTCTGGATCTAAATGCCCAGATCCCATTCTATACCCAGCAACTAAAGAGCAGTAAGCATGAACATTTAAAGAAGACGTTTAAAAGGTAATCTGTCACTGCGATTCACTTCAATTAGTCTTCATTAAAAAAAAATTGAGCCCCTTTATCTGTACAGCCTTAAGATTCTCTAGTAGAATGCTCTGTGTTTGTACTGTGTTCCATCAGGCAGCTAAACTAACAGCTCCTTATCTCTGATGTGGACCGTATAAACACTCATTATTAGAGATGAGCGAGCATGCTCGTCTGAGCTTAGTGCTCGTTCGAACATTAGGGTACTCGTAAGTGCTCGATGCTCGGACGAGCATCTCGCCATGCTCGAGGAAATGGCATCTCCCGCATTTTGAATTTTTGGCGCCTATAACTCAGCCAATCACTAGCCAGGAGACTCTGCGGTACCCCCCAGCATCACGTGGGACCTTACATGTCGATAGCAGGGGTTGGCTGGCCAGATCAAGTGACCCTGGAATATACTAGTGATGTCCGGCGGTGCTCTGAGCTTGATGCTCGTTCGAGTATTACGGTACTCATAAGTGCTCGCTGCTCGGACGAGTATCTCGCCATGCTCGAGGAAATGGCAACTTCCGCATTGTGCATTTTTGGCGCCTATAAACTCAGCCAATCACAATCCAGGAGACTCTGCGGTACACCCAGCATCACGTGAGGCCCTTACATGTCGATAGCAGGGGTTGGCTGGCCTGATCAGGTGACCCTGGAATATACTAGTGACTGCCCACGGTGCTCGGCTCAGATGCTGTTTGGATGTCGTTAAGGATAGAGCTGCTGCGTTTCAGGGAGAGTGTTAGGGCCTGCATTTAGTTCTTTGTTAGGCAGGAGTGATCTCAAAAGAACCCAACAGCCCTTCTAAGGGCTACAAGACATTTTTTTTTTTTGTCTACTGGCTTGGCTGGCTGGCTGCACTAGTAGTGCAGCTATCGCCATATATAACCCTTTTTTTTATTGTTATATCTCAGTGATACGAATCCATTTCACACAGCTGCGTGGAACCATTCTGTGTGTCACAGTTCAGCTGTCCACTCACTACAATCCGTATTTTCTGTCCAGGTGACACTTTCTGTACGTCACTTAATCCAACAAGGTCTTTTGCTCTCACGTATATAGCTTGATCACAAAAATCTGTGGAACATTTGTCTGGGTCGCAGTCAAAATAGCCACAATCAGCAGGGTGTGAGTTAGCTCTACGATAGTTTCTGCACGTCACGTTCCAAAAAAAACAAAACTAAAAAAAAAAATATAAAAAAAAGAAAAAATATAAAAAAAAATTCTTTGTTGTTTTAGCTCAGTGATACAAATCCATTTCATACAGCTGTGTGGAACCATTCTGTGTGTCACAGTTCAGCTGTCCAGTCACCACAAACCACAATCCGTATTTTCTGTCCAGGTGACCCATACTGTACGTCACGTAATTAAAAAAGGTCTTTTGCTCTCACTGATACAGCTACATTAGAAAAATCTCTGTGCGACATTTGTCTGGGTTGAACTTAAGCAGAACAAGTCTGCCTAATCTAATAGTTTCAGTGTAATTGCTCCATACTGCATGGTACATAATAAAATACGTAATTTTGTTCTAACTTATCCACCTATATATTAACTTGTTCAGATTGAACAAGTTTGTGGGTTTTAGTACAGCAGGCCCATTTTTTTTTTGGATATATATATAATACACTTGTATACAGAAAATGTTGAACCCCAGGGCTAAGGGTCGAGGAAGAGGGCGTGAGCGTAGGCATTCAATTACTGCAGGGGGCAGAGGCCGTGGTCCTGGGCAGGGTGAGACAGTACCTGCTGATGAGGGAGCAGGGGAACGCCGCAGAGCTACACTCCCTAGCTTCATGTCTCAACTTACAGGGACACGTGGTAGAGGACTGTTGAAACCATAACAGTTGATGTCGTGGATTGCGGACAATGCTTCAAGTAATTTGTCCACCAGTCAGTCTTCCACGCAGTCCACCCACGTTACCCAAGGGAGCACTCCTCTGGCTCCTCCACCTCAACCTCCTTCCCCCCAGTCTGCCCCCTCCCAGGAAAATTTGGAATGCGATCCGGCATACTCTGAGGAACTGTTTTCTGGACCCTTCCCAGAGTCACAAACCACTTCTCAGGTTGCTGCTGACCTCTTTCTCGATGCCCAAGTTTTCCAACTGTCGCAGTCTGTGGGTGATGACATTGTTGACTTGGTGGAAGAAGTGTGTAAAGAGGTGTCGGACGATGAGGAGACATGGTTGTCAGACAGTGGTGAAGTTGTTGTCAGGGCAGCAAGTCCGAGGGGGGGAGCAGACTGAGGAATCGGAGGATGACGAGGTGACTGACCCAAGCCGGGTTGATAAGCCGAGTGAAGACATTGCTTCTGAGGCGGAGGCGAGTGCTGCACCAGAACAGGTTGGAAGAGGCAGTGGTGTGGCCAGAGGGAGAAGCAGGGCCAGAGCTGGTGCATCAGCAGCAACTGTTTCACGTAGTGAAGCTCCCGTGGTGAGGCCTAGATGTTTGCAAGTCTGGAGGTGCTTTAAAGAAAGTGAGGATGACCGACGGACTGTGGTGTGCAACCTGTGCCACACCAGGATCAGCAGGGGTGCCACCACTACTAGCCTAACCACCACCAGCATGCGCAGGCATATGAGTGCTAAACACCCCACCCAATGGAACCAAGGCCATTCACCTCCTGCGGGTCACACCACTGCTCCTTCCCCTGTGTCACTCGCTGCCTCTGCTAGTCAACCCCCTGCCCAGGACCCCGGCATGAGCGCCTCCCGCTGGAAAACCACACCTTCACCTCCACGATCCTCCACAACCTCTACCAATGTGTCCCTGCACAGCGTTCAGCTGTCTTTACAGCAGACACTGGAGCGCAAGAGGTAATACAGTTCCACCCACCCACATGCCCAAGCCCTCAACGTTCACATCTCCAAATTGCTGAGCCTGGAGATGCTGCCCTATAGGCTGGTAGAGACCGAGGCCTTTCACAATCTCATGGCGGTGGCTACCCCTCGGTATTCAGTCCCCAGCCGCCACTATTTTTCCCGATGTGCCGTCCCAGCCCTACACCAGCACGTGTCACAGAACATCATCTGTGCCCTGACCAACGCTGTTTCTGAGAAGGTCCACCTAACCACGGACACGTGGACAAGTGCTGCCGGGCAGGGACACTATATATCACTGACGGCACAGTGGGTTAACTTGGTGGAGGCTGGGACCGAGTCTGACCCTGGGGCCGCTCATGTACTGCCCACACAGAGGATTGTGGGGCCTACCTCGGTCACAGTCTCTCAGACGTACTATGCCTCCTCCTCCGACCCCTCCTCCTCCACTGAATTACCATCCGTGGGCACGGCGCCTTCAGTCGGTAGCTCTAGGCGCAGCAGCAGTGCCGTGGGTAAGCGCCAGCAGGCGGTGCTCAAACCGCTGAACTTAGGTGACAAAAGGCACACCGCCCAAAAGCTGTTACAGGGCATCACGGCGCAGACCGATCTGTGGCTGGCACCGCTGAACCTCAAACCAGGCATGGTTGTGTGTGACAATGGGCGTAACCTGGTGGCGGCTCTGCAACTCAGCAGGCTGACACATGTGCCATGCCTGGCCCACGTGTTCAATCTCATAGTTCAGCGGTTCCTCAAGACATACCCCAATCTGTCTGATTTGCTCACCAAGGTGCGCCGCATCTGTGCGCATTTCCGCAAGTGACCACAGATGCTGCCACTCTCAGACTGCTTTGCCTGTTGAAAAACTCACTGCTCAGCATGAAGTCGGAAGCGTGGCGCTTGACACAAGAGACGGTGGAGGAAGATATGTCGCTTGATAGCCAGAGCACCCTCCGGTCTGTTTCTCAGCGCGTATCGGAGGAGGGGGATGAGGATGAGGAAGAAGAGGAGGAGAATGTCGGCGAGACAGAAGAGGGTACCAGTGCTCAGTCCTTCTTAACTCTTGAGCGTGTATGGGCTGAAGAGGAGGACTTGGAGGAGGAGGAGGAGGATGGAGGAGGAAATAGAGAGTCAGGCCAGTGAGGAGAGGGAATTCTTGCTTGTTGGGACTATGGCGCACATGGCAGACTTCATGTTAGGCTGCCTATCCTGTGACCCTCGCGTTAGAAGCATTTTTTCAAACACCGATTACTGGGTGTTCACTCTCCTGGACCCACGGTACAAGCAGAACCTTTCAACTCTCATCCCTGTAGAGGAAAGGATTATGAGAGTGAATCAATATCAACAGGCCCTGGTTCACAAGCTTAAACAATCCTTCCCATCTGACGCCGCTAGCGGCAGAGGGCGTGGTTCTGTGGGCCAAGTAGCGGGGGAGAGGAGGCGGGAAGGCAGCTTGTCCAGCACTGGCAGGGGATTGGTCTCCAAGGCCTTTGCCAGTTTTATGTCACCCCAGCAAGACACTGTCACCTGTCCCCAGTCTAGGCAGAGTAGGGGTGAGCTTTACAGAAAAATGGTGAGGGAGTACCTAGCTGACCATACCAACGTCCGGACCGATCACTCTGCTCCATACAACTACTGGGTTTCAAAGCTGGACACGTGGCCTGAACTGGCGCTGTACGCCTTGGAGGTGCTGGCCTGCCCTGCCACTAGTGTGTTGTCAGAGCAGGTATTCAGTGCAGCTGGTGGCATCATCATCAATAAGCGTCCACGCTTGTCAACTGACAGCGCTGACAGGCTGACGCTTATTAAAATGAACAAAGCCTGGATTTCACCGGAATTCAAATCTCCTCCGGGGGAAAGCAGCTAAAGATTAACATTACTTATGTATCCGATTCCTCTTCTCTACTCCTCCTACTCCTCCTCCTCCTTGTCGTCTTTGCCTAACGCTGACCCAAAACGCAATTTTTTAGAGGGCCAACTGGCACTCTTTTATGACAATTTTTCCGGAGGACCCCCTACAGGCCCTCTCTCCAAACAATTTTTCCGGAGGGCCACCTACAGGCGCTCTCTCTAAACAATTTTTCAAGAGGGCCACCTACAGGCCCTCTCTCCAAACAATTTTTCCGCAGTGTCAACTACAGACACTGTAAAACAATGTTTCAGGAGCCTCAAACAGACAGTCCAAAACAATTTTTTAGGAGGCGCAAGTACCAACATTTAAAAAAAAATTTTTTTGCTGAGGGTCAACTTTATGTACTCCAAAAAGAAAAAAAAAATTGGAGGCTCAACAAAAGCCATTTAACTGCATTCTCAGTCCGACAAATCCATTTCATAAAATCCTTTCTTTCTCTTTAATTGATCTATATTAAACGTCACTTTTAAAAATACGTCTTTTTCCTCTCTTTTTATCTCTCCAAACTATTTTTCCGGATAGGTGCCGTATACGGTATTAAACTGAGAAGAATACATACAACACATGCCCCACTTTATCAATTTCATAGTTGACATCCGTACCTAAATTGACAGCCACAGCCATACAGGGCCACGCTAAATTTTTCCTGTGCTCTACCTGCTACCGTCGTGTAGCTCGGTCAATGTGTAGTCACAGCCATACAGGGCGATGCTAAATTTTTTATGTGCTCTACCTGCTACCGTCGTGTAGCTCAGTCACTCTGACCGAGTCTGACCCTGGGGCCGCTCATGTACTGCCCACTTGGAGGATTGAGGGGCCTACCTCGGTCACGGTTTCTCAGACTTACTATGCCTCTTCCTCCAACCCCTCCTCCTCCTCCTTCGAATTACCATCCGTGCTTCACCTCCTGCTACCTTAGTCTAACTCGGTCACTCTGTTGTCACCGCCATGCTGCGTCAGGCTAAATTTTTGGGTGGCTCACCTGCTACCTCATCTAACTTGGTCACTTGTTGGTGTCACCGCCATGCTATGTCAGGCTTATGCCTGCATCGTGTGGCTGGGGATAGGAGAGCAGTGCCAGCATGGGCATGAGTGATGGACCTCGTTGCACCTAGTTGGGTGCTTCCCTAACATGTGATGGGCATGTGCCTCGCCGATCTTGGTCTGGGGCAGCACAATTGTCTTGAGGGTCACCACCAGGCTGTTGCCCAGAATTTGGCATAATGGTACGATTAGGCAGCCTCAGAGGCATCCATGCATGCTGCCCCTGCTGTTTCCTGTCCATTTCCGTGGTGTTTCCATCATTTTCTGAGGTTTCCAGGTTTTCACCCAGCCTTCCCTAGGCAGAGCCTTGGTCCCCTGCAAAAAATGCTCGAGTCTCCCATTGACTTCAATGGGGTTCGTTACTGGAAACAAGCACCCGAGCATCGGGAAAAGTTCGTCTCGAATAACGAGCACCCGAGCATTTTAGTGCTCGCTCATCTCTACTCATTATAGCTCAATTCTTATGTTACAGATAAACATTTGGCTTAATAAAGTGTTCTTGAGCTATTAGCAATTTAGACATAAGGGACAGGGTTATTAGATAATCAGTATAACGTGAAAGTGAAAGTACGATTCTCACAGCTAGGCAGAAGTTAAACCTTTATGACAAAGCTGCTGAATATTTTTAATAAAGACCAATTGAAAAAAATTACTTTAAGCCCAAAATGAGTAAATGCAATAAAAAAAATACATAGCACATAGTCTTTAATTAAAGGTAGGGAGAAAGAGGATAAAAATAAACAAAATCAGATGCATGTTACCTTTGTTACAAGTTATAGTATGCCACTATACTGTTCCAAGATGAACAACTGAGACATATACTGCTGACAGGGATTAGAGTGGTAGCTAAGAGGGCACTGATATTAGGGGGTACATGACTGGCAGTGTCGGGTTCACAGAAATGTGACCACAGGAAATGTAAAGTATGTTCAAATGTTAATGTTAATAATAGGTTTCAATCAACTGTCACAAAACTTGTGTCACCTGTAATAAGCAGTATGTGTGGTATACCACCAACCCATTTTAAAAAAATAATTGGAGGCAGTCTGGCTAGTTTTAAAGTATCTGGTATAGAATGGCTATATACACCAAAGGAAGGAGATCATTTTAAAGGGAAGCTGTCACCTCAGAAACACCCCCTAAACTAGAGTAATCAGTAAATAGTGTAAGTGGTGCTGAGTCCAGTTATATAATTTTTATCTTCATACTCACTTGCCTTCCTATCTTATGCTCTGACAAATCAGCAGTAAAATGGATTGAGATGATTCACATGTGCTCACACATAAAATGAAGATGACTCAAAGAGGAGTCTTCTCAATGCATTTTACTGCTGGTTTGTGGGATCCCAGCATTTTAATCTACACGGAGAACGGAGTAGGGAATGTTGAGGAGAGCGCACTGCACATGCGCAGCCGCCTTTCATTCATTTCTGTGGTACCGCCGAAAATAGCCGAGCACTGGCTCAGCTATCTCCATCGGACCCATATAAATGAATGGGAGTGGTGGCTGCACATGCGTCGTTCGCTCCAATTCACTTCTATGGGAGCAGCGGGGAGCTGTGCCTGGTGGTGGCCAGACTCCGGGTCTCCAGCCACAACTCTCCCTGCTCCGTTCTTGTTGTAGGTGCAGGTCCCAGAGCGATATGCCCCCATTGTCTGTGATGGGAATACTCCTTTAAGGCCCCTATACACAATAGAGTATTGTTGGCCAGCGCTGCCTTTTACTTTGGGACCAAACAACAGTATAATGTTTATGTCACTGGAGAATAAGATTAGATACACTCAATTGCAACACCAGAAATTTCCAGAAGTTTCTGGTATCAGAGATAGCTGTCAAAATAGCATTTGGCCAACAGCTATTGAAGGTGTTTGGGCATCTCAAAAGAAGGCAGATGATGTGAACCAATGTTTGGTTTTCATTTGCGATAAAATAACTTTGGAAAATTTTGTATACAAAATAGCAGATGTGTCATCCTCATGGCCCTCCAGCTGTTGCAAAACTACAACTCCCGGCAAGCTTTGATAGCTGTAGGCTTATATGAGCACAATAGAAGTTGTAGTTTTGCAACAGCTTTAGGGTCATGAGTTTGACATACATGAACTATAGGATGCAAGACGGGTGCACTTCTTTCCCTTTACATTGGTAGATAAAGGAACAATAAGGTGCCAAACATCACTTCTGATTCAGAGTAATGAATATATACGAAGAACGGTGAACTATTGTCCCTAATAATCCTAGATCTATTAGGTATATATAAAAAATGTTCTTTATTGGAAACTGGAATAAAGTACAATTTGTGCTCTGATCTGTATTGACTTTCTCAAGTAATAACAGCAAATCTAGACATTTATTTCTTACCTTTAAACAAGAAGTATCTTGAATATAACACTGATACCAAGTTCTGTACTTTATTTAGGGATACAATATACCAAAGAAAAAAAATCAAATCTTTCAAGTGAATTTCTCATCTTAAATTGTGATTATATTATCCTACGATTAACCTATATTCATGAGTCAGACATGAACTTAATAATATACATTTCTCAATAATGAAATTGCAAGTTTCCAAGAAGAAAAGTAGTGGAATTATGGAAATCCCAGGATACATAGATAAGTTAATGATATGCAAATGCTAAAAATAGAAACAAAATATTTAAAACATCTCAATTTATTTAGTAACAAGTATGAGCTTGACACATGGAAATACACGCACTTACACATCTTGGCACGCTATCAGTGATGTTATTAATAGTTGTCTGAGGAATGATCTGCCACACTGAATGTCCATATTGTCTCCTCTGCTGGCTGGATTCATTTTTCAATCACATCATACACTGATCATATCCAGGGGTTAGGATCACCCTGCAATCCAGTTCTCCTTGTACACTATAGGAAAAAGCGTAGTTTTCTCTGATGGCTAGGACCGTGAGTGGTGGCCATAACTTCTGGGAACGAGCAGTGTATAATGCAATGAAAAAATGAATCAGGCCAGCAAATTAGACAATAAGAACAATCACAATACATTAGTAAGTGCCTTGTATTAACGTTGTCTACATGATAAGGGCCATTTGCTAAAGTGAGACAACCTCTTTAACACCTTAAGGAACCAGCCATTTTTCACCTTAAGGACCAGGCCATTTTTAGCAAATCTGACATGTCTCACTTTATGTGGTGATAACTTTAGAACGCTTTTACTTATCCAGGCCATTCTGAGATTGTTTTCTCGTCACATATTGTACTTCATGACAGTGGTAAATTTGAGTCAAAATATTTCATTCTTATTTATAAAAAAAATACCAAATTTACCAAAAATTTTGAAAAATTAGCAAATTTCCAAATGTCAATTTCTCTACTTTTAAAATACATAGTAATGCCTCCAAAAATAGTTATGACTTTACATTCCCCATGTGTCTACTTCAGGTTTGGATCACTTTGAAAATTACATTTTATTTTTTTGGGATGTTAGAAGGCTTAGAAATTTAGAAGCAAATCTTGAAATTTTTCACAAAATTTCCAAAACCCACTTTTTAAGGACCAGTTCAGGTTTGAAGTCACTTTGTGAGGCTTCCATCATAGAAACCACCCAAAAATGACCCCATTTTAGAAACTACACCCCTCAAGGTATTCAAAACTGATTTTACAAACATTATTAACCCTTTAGGTGTTCCACAAGAATTAAAGGAAAATGTAGCCAAAATTTCCGAATTTCACTTTTTTGGCAGATTTTCCATATGAATCATTTTATTCTGAGAATAAAGCAAGGGTTAACTGCCAAACAAAACTCAGTAATTATTACCCTGATTCTGTAGTTTACAGAAATGCCCCATTTGTCATCGTAAACTGCTGTACAGGCACACGGCAGGGCGCAGAAGGAAAGGAACGCCAGAGCAGATTTCACTGGAAAAAGTTTAAGTTGCCATGTCACATTTGATGCACCCCTAGAATAGGAAACTCCAAAAAACTGACCCCATTTTGGAAACTACGGGATAAGTTGGCAGTTTTGTTAGTGCTATTTTAGGGTACATATGATTTTTGGTAGCTCTATATTACACTTTTTGTGAAGCAAGGTAACAAAAACTAGCAGTTTTGGCATTGTTTTTATTTTTTGTTATTTACAACATTCATCTGACAGGTTAGATCGTGTGATATTTTTATAGAGCAGGTCGTTACGGACGCGGCAATATCTAATATGTATACTTTTTTTATTTATTTAAGTTTTACACTATTTTTGAAGCACAAAAAAAATCACATTTTAGTGTCTCCATAGTCAGAGAGCTGTAATTTTTTTATTTTTTGGGCGATTGTCTCAGGTAGGGGCTCATTTTTTGCAGGATGAGATGACGATTAGATTGGTACTATTTTTGGGGGCATACGCTTTTTTGATCTCTTGGTATTACAATTTTTGTGATGAAATGTGACAAAAAAATGGCTTTTTTTTAGACAGTTTTTATTTTTTATTTTTTACAGTGTTCACCTGAGAGATCATGCTATATTTTTGTAGAGCAGGTTTTTACGGACGTGGCAATACCATTAGCATGTATACTTATTTTTATATACATTATAACATGTATACTTATTTTTTTAAGTTTTACACAATAATATCATTTTTGAAACAAAAAAAAATCATGTTTTAGCGTCTCCATAGTCAGAGAGCTGTAGTTTTTTTTATTTTTTGGGCGATTGTCTCGGGTAGGGGCTCATTTTTTGCGGGATGATATGACGGTTAGATTGGTACTATTTTGGGGGGCATACGCTTTTTTGATCGCATGGTATTACATTTTTTGTGATGAAATGTGACAAAGAATGACTTTTTTTAGACAGTTTTTATTTTTTATGGTGCTGACCGGGCGGGCTGGATCATGTGATATTTTAATAAAGCAGGTTTTTATGGACGTGGCGATACCTAATATGTATATTTTTTATTTTTTTTTCTAATTTTTATGTGTTTCTTTATGGGGAAGGGGCTTTTTTTTTTTGAAACTTTATTATTTTTTTTTTGTTAAAACACTTTTATTTAACTTTTTTTTAAACATTTCACTTATGTTCCAATAAGGGACTTTAACATTTCAGGGTGTGATCCCTGATTGAATGCAGCACAATACATCTGTATTGTGCTGCATTCAACTGTCAGCGTCTCACACTGTGAGACGCTGACCTTTGCCTAGGAGACCCAGTGCTGTGGCTGGGTCTCCTGGGCTTCCGTAGATGGGAGTCCCGATGCCTCTGGGCAAGGCATCGGGGCTTCCATCTCAACCATCGGGCCCCCCCCCCACTTCTCACGGGGACCTAATGGCTTTAAAAAGCTGCCGTAATTGCCTTGTATGCCGCGTGACCGCAGCATAAAAGGGGGTAATCCGGTGGCATCGGTTTAATCACCGGTGCTGGCGGATACAGCAGAGGCCCGGTTGTTAGTATCAGCCGGGCCACTGCTGCAGATTGCGGTAGCGGGTCAGCAGCAGCACCTTTACCCTAGGACGAGAATGCTCGTCCTAGGGCGTTAAGTAACGCCATATTAGGACGAGCATTCTCGTGCTAGGTCGGCAAGGTGTTAAGGTCAATTAGATAATGACAATTTTGAACTAATGTACTGGACATCTATATTGATGTAATATTAGACATTTATACGGTACAGAACCGTGTGATGTGCAGGAAGGGCTTAGTAAACCTATAGCTCAGCAGGCCACCTGAGGAAGGGTGCCTGATAAGAGTAAAATTACTAATAATTGAACTTAATTATTATAAAGAAAAACTCACTATCTAAAAGACACATAAAGGCCGGAAAGACTGAAACAAAGAGAATCATTGCCAGAGACAGTAAAAATAACCCAAGCATTTTTCAAGTACAGTACATAAATAATAATAAACTTAAAACTGAAATGGTGGACATTTTCAAAAATATTCTGGGTTTATTTGTGGAGAAGAATGAGGAAAAGGCCAACTTTATCTATATAAGAAATCCAATGACAGATGACATGATTAGGGATAATATAAAATTTTCTAAAAAGTGCTCCCTGCTTACCCTAGGAAGAAGTAGAGCACCACCTTAAAACATTAAAATAGACAAATCACTGGTTCCTGATGGCATTCACCCCAAAGTTCCACAGGAATTAAAGGGTTTCTCTGGGAATGATATAAAATAGTCGCCAGAAACCTGTCCTAGTGTAACGCCAGTGGTTGCCAGCTGCCGGCGTACTACTATTTCCAGCACTCACCTGTCCATGCTCCATCTGGACACCGCCATGTTGTCTCATCCTCCAGGGCTACTCCGGCTGTGTCCCGTAGGGGGGGGCCCGCTCTCTCTGCTTCTTATACATGCAGTGTGTGCACCTGAAATCTGTCCCCCACCTGTCCTGGACCAAGATCAGCTATTTAAGGCAGTCCCGACCACTCTCGGATGCCTGAGCAATATTGTGGTTTATTCCATAGCGAAGGTGTGCTATCGTTTCCAGTGCTGTTACTCTGTGTATGACCCGTGTCTGTTCCTGCCTTCTATGTTCCAGCCTGATCCTTTGGTACCTCGTTGATCCTCCAGTTGCCGACTCTGTTTGCTGACCTGAACCTGTGCTGCCCGCCTCGACCATTTGCTTGTTCCTGACTACGCCTCTGTCTATTCGACCCTGCTACTCCGAGTTCAGCTACTACCACAGCTCTGCTATTCAAGTCCTGCTACTGCCACGCCTGCATAATCCCAGCTCTACTACTCCGAGTTCAGCTACTACCACAGCTCTGCTATTCAAGTCCTGCTACTGCCACGCCTGCATAATCCCAGCTCTACTACTCCGAGTTCAGCTACTACCACAGCTCTGCTATTCAAGTCCTGCTACTGCCACGCCTGCATAATCTCAGCTCTACTACTCCGAGTTCAGCTACTACCACAGCTCTACTATTCAAGTCCTGCTACTGCCACGCCTGCATAATCCCAGCTCTACTACTCCGAGTTCAGCAACTACCACAGCTCTGCTACTCAAGTCCTGCTACTGCCACACCTGCATAATACCAGCTCTACTACTCCGAGTTCAGCTACTACCTCAGCTCTGCAACTCAAGTTCAGCTTCTGCAGCTCGTCCTGCCTGGCCAGCCGTTTCCTACTCCTGCTGGTAGGTAACACAGTGAGTCCACATCACCTGAATCGTTACACCTAGAATGTGAGCAGGACCGGTGCCTAAACTTGCAGAGTTGCCTATTAAGGTGGAGGGGCAGAGCCTCACTACACACTACACTCTGGCACTTGCATATATAAAACATTTCAAAGGAAAATACATAAATTGCAGCCGCACACCGCTACCAGATAAAGCACAAAATGCCACAGTGATAGAATATTCCAAAGCTAATGCTATGCTTGTTTAATAAATTAGAGACTCTTGGCAAATACATTTTGTACAAAATTTTCTGAGCCCATTCACCACAATCGTCAAGGTGGTCTCTGCAGAATGGGAACCTAACACTTTGTCCTACCTGTTACGTGCCAGTCTTGGCTTCCATATAATCAGGGGGTGTTTTGTTCCACATGCATGTAATGTCCACTTGCCTTTTGCCATTTCTGGTACTACAAAGGCCTCCCCTAGTTCAGGAGTGCAGACACTAACATGCATGCCGAATCACTCGACTTTATAGTTGCACTAATTAAAAACCACCTGTGGGGCAAATGGGCTGGTCAGGAGTACATGACCAAATGGAGTAGCCACACCTCCAGTACAAACTTGCAAAGAAAAAAAGAGAAATTTCAGTCAGCACATCCCAGAGTGCAGGTGCTGGTTGCTATGGCTAAATACATGTCAAAGGAAAATACATAAATTGCAGCCGCACACCGCTACCAGATAAAGCACAAAATGCCACAGTGATAGAATATTCCAAAGCTCATGCTATGCTTGTTTAAAATAAGAGACTCTTGACAAATACATTTTGTACAAAATTATCTGAGCCCATTCACCACAATCGTCAAGGTGGTCTCTGCAGAATGGGAACCTAACACTTTGTCCTACCTGTTAAGTGCCAGTCTTGGCTTCCATATAATCAGGGGGTGTTTTGTTCCACATGCATGTAATGTCCACTTGCCTTTTGCCATTTCTGGTACTACAAAGGCCTCCCCTAGTTCAGGAGTGCAGACACTAACATGCATGCCGAATCACTCGACTTTATAGTTGCACTGATTAAAAACCACCTGTGGGGCAAATGGGCTGGTCAGGAGTGCATGACCAAATGGAGTAGCCACACCTCCAGTACAAACATTGGTGAACATTCCAGTCAGGCTGGTCAGCCATTATTATTTAGCATTTTATTGGCAGGATCACATAATTTCCATCTATTGTAGGGCAGCATAGTGTGGCCCTATAACCCTCACCCCCCTAGACATGCCAGAGAGTCCCTTTAAGTACTGTGATAGAGAGACCCTTTTTTTTAATAGTTAAGGATTCTCTAATGACTGGGTGTGTTCTGCAGGACTGGTGCATAGGAAATGTGGTGCCAATATTCAAAATAGGGTTGAAAAGTCAACTCAGGAAGTATAGACCTGTAAGTTTTACCTCTATTGTGCGTACAATATTTGAAGTCTTGGTTAGATATTGAGTTTAACAATAATAAAAACTTTAAAACATAGTATTTGAATGGGTTTTTGAGGAATTGGTCCAATCAAACTAATTTGAATAGCTTCCAAATTCTAAGTTCTAGACTAGATTGAGGTAACGTTTTGGACATTACAGGGCACATTTATTAAGAATGGCGTTTTAGACTTCGGTCTTAATAAATCCCTGCACTGGAGGTGGATCCGCCGAAGTTATGAACAGCTGCCTCTACATAACTTTAGCAGATCCACCGCCGCTTCTAAATGTAAGACAACTTCACAACTCCAAAGTCCCACGGTTGTGAAGGACTTTTTGTCCATTAAAGGGTTATACTCATCTGAGACATTGAGGCATATCATTAGAATAGGCCATCAATATCAGATAAGTACGGGTTCCACCTATAGGACCTTCTCCAATCTCCAGTATGGAGCCCTCAAATAGAAGGAGAAGGCACCAACCATGCATGATGTTCTCTACATTCACTGCTGTGGGAGTTCCGGAAATAGTGGAGTGATTGCTCAGCTATTTTTGGGGTTTCCATAGCGGTGAATGTAGGGTGGCCGCAACTGCATGGCCATCTGTCCATACACTGCTATGGGACTACCAAAAACAGCTATCTATTTTTGCATAGTGGTGAATGGAGGGTGGCTGCGCTTGTACGGTGTGTTCTCCTTCACTTTATAGGGCCCGTCCTGAAGATAGGAATGAGTCCCTTAGGTGAGACACACAACATTGATGGCAAATCCTAGCGATATGCCATCAGTATCTGAGATGGGAATACTCCTTTAGTATGGGGCAATTGGCACCCACCTGTGTTTTTATTGCTTTCCTCTGGATTTACACATTAGGATTACAGGTTGTGTAATAGCGACTGTTCTCCTGCTTATCGCCGCAGTCCTGGGCGCTGTGTTCAGCATTGATCTGCTGCCTATGTTTCCCCATTCACCTCTGCAGTCCTGGGCTCTGTTTGTTCTGGGATCCGCTCCACAGTTTCCTTTCAGCTCTGGCCAAAGCTTGCTTGCTGCTTCTTCCCTGCGGCACTTCCTTAAAGGGGTTGTCCCACGAAAAATATTCTACAGTTTTCAAACCAGCACCTGGAGGTGAATACTTTTGTAATTGCATGTAATTAAAAAGTTTGTATAGCCACTGAGTTATTCAGTAAAATGTGTCTATATCGTGCCACTTAATTTCTCATTTCTTTGACCTGCTCACTGAAAAGGCCGCACATGCTCAGTTTCATCTTTCAACTGCCTCCTGAGCTGTGATAGGCAGAGCTGAGACACGCCCCTGAACTGGAGCAAGAAAGACACTCCCTGAGCTGTCAGCCTGATATAAATCTATAAGAGCAATGAATGAGGAGATCTCTGGATCCATGTGAGGTACAGGGCTGGTTCTAGCTTTGTTAGAAAGAAGTTGTAATTTACTAGGTGATTTCTGATTTTCATTTTTTACATTATTCATGGGATAACCCCTTTAAGTGTATATAAGTGGCTCAGCCCCCTTCCCAGATGCCTGAGTGTCAAAGTCCTTGTGTCCTGCAAAGGTTGCTGATTTCTCTGCTTGTGTTTCTGGGTACCTGACCCGTGCTTGTGTTCCAGGACTCCTGTTTGATCCCTACCTGCTTGCCTTGACACGCCTGTTGCCAACCCAGACTGCCTGATCTGTACCTGTGCCACCTGCCCTGACCTATTGCTTGTTTGACTTCGTCTCTGCCTCATCCTTCAGTCTTGCACTGTTTCTCCTGGTTATGACTTGGCCTGCTGACTACGTCTGTACCCCTGGTACCTTGCTCAGGTACCTCCTGGTCTGTCTGAACCAGCTGCCTTGTGTGCCAATCCTCCTCAAGAGGTGGCAACCTGGTGTTCCTCTCAGGAAAGCACTTAGGCAACGCTCTTAGAGGAGGTAGGACGCATGGCATGGTGGGTTCACACCCGCTGACAGGTTTGCCTTGATGGACCTGTGTCTTTTTAAACTTAACCAAATATGTAAATATGAACTATGTAACTATGCAAATTGTAATTATTCATATTTTAGTCAGGTATCTAGTGCTGTGTGAATAAAATGAGGACATTCAGGAAGGAAACCGGGGAGGGCTTTACTGAAGAGGGTGCTGGATTCTGTGAAAGCAAACTATAATGCTCCACTCCATTCTGTAAGAGCAAACATTTGAAAAGCATACATAACTTAAAGTGGGGTCTACTTGATGGAAGGAGTTTAAGGTGCTAGGCAATTGGTGCCTACAGGCTCCTGTAATGCAAATTTGGTGTATGAATTCCATATCATCTTATAATTCTGAAGACATATAGTAATTTAGTATAGAAGCTGCCTCACTCACTTTAGTGGGCGGTACATACACTATTGATATAATTTCTTTAATATCCATTAAAGCCTTAATTATGTTTAGTGTATCACATGTACAACATAATGTATAAATGACAAGCTGTGCTCAGTAGTCTATTAAATCTATTCAGTATGTGTTCTCCATAAATGACATTTAGTGTTGCAAATAAAATATCAGTAATTAGGTTATTGATATAATGTAACGCTCTCATTGCAATCAATTATATCATGGTTTAGTGAAAGCCAAATGACTTTACACAAACTCTATTGCGTATAGCAGCAGATATGAAACAAAAACATCTCAATGGTTTCTGAATAATCCCCGAGGATACAGTTTAGTCAAGACCATTGTCTTGATAGTTCATAATTAGGTTCAATAATAAAGCTTGTTTTGCTGACCTGGGTCATACCACGGTGTCCACTGCATCTGTGCACAGCGACCTTGCTGCGCGTGTGTATTGTTCGAAAATCCATTATTATCATCACATACACTTCAGAGAAGTGGCTGTTTTGTGAATTGATGGTGTGATGTTGCCACTTTAGATAAAAGAGCCCATGAATTATTGACTTAATGAGTTAATGTTGCTTGATTTCACAACAAGGTCTTTATAGTCGGCATGCTTTTTACTGAACGCATAATCCCAGTGCATTGGAAGGCATGAACGACTAATAGGATTGTACATTACTCCAGTGACTATAACTCACATCAATTGTTCTTGCAGAAGATAACTGCTATTTGTTTTACCTCTATATTTTAAGACAGAAATCTAGCTGTAAGCCACTTTAAATATAAGCTTAGAGCACTTGATATAATACTAATCGTGCTGAGCTGTGAGGCGATCAGATCCTTTACCGTGAATAGAGGCACCATTTTAGCAGAATGTGTTCAATGAGTAGTGGACTTGCAGCCGCCTTGAACTGATGGGTCATGCAGCAGTCACTATGACAAGAATAGTGCCACAATATGTGGCATTGGCAATCTGCTAATGGTCATGGCAGCAGAGTAGAGATGAGCGAGCATACTCGTCTGAGCTTGATGCTCGTTCGAGTATTATGGTACTCGTAAGTGCTCGCTGCTCGGACGAGTATCTCGCCATGCTTGAGGAAATGGCAACTTCCGCATTGTGCATTTTTGGCGCCTATAAACTCAGCCAATCACAATCCAGGAGACTCTGCGGTACACCCAGCATCACGTGGGGCCCTTACATGTCGATAGCAGGGGTTGGCTGGCCTGATCAGGTGACCCTGGAATATACTAGTGACTGCCCGCGGTGCTCGGCTCAGATGCTGTTTGGATGTCGTTAAGGATAGAGCTGCTGCGTTTCAGGGAGAGTGTTAGGGCCTGCATTTAGTTCTTTGTTAGGCAGGAGTGATCTCAAAAGAACCCAACAGCCCTTCTAAGGGCTACAAGACATTTTTTTTTTGTCTACTGGCTTGGCTGGCTGGCTGCACTAGTAGTGCAGCTATCGCCATATATAACCCTTTTTTTTTATTGTTATATCTCAGTGATATGAATCCATTTCACACAGCTGCGTGGAACCATTCTGTGTGTCACAGTTCAGCTGTCCACTCACTACAATCCGTATTTTCTGTCCAGGTGACACTTTCTGTACGTCACTTAATCCAACAAGGTCTTTTGCTCTCACGTATATAGCTTGATCACAAAAATCTGTGCAACATTTGTCTGGGTCGCAGTCAAAATAGCCACAATCAGCAGGGTGTGAGTTAGCTCTACGATAGTTTCTGCACGTCACTTTCCAAAAAAAACAAAACTAAAAAAAAAAAATATAAAAAAAAGAAAAATATAAAAAAAATTCTTTGTTGTTTTAGCTCAGTTCTACGAATCCATTTCACACAGCTGCGTGGAACCATTCTGTGTGTCACAGTTCAGCTGTCCACTCACTACAATCCGTATTTTCTGTCCAGTTGACACATTCTGTACGTCACTTAATTAAACCAGACTGAACAAGTTTGTGGGTTTCAGTACAGCAGGCCCATTTATTTAGTTTTTTTTTATATAATACACTTATATACAGAAAATGTTGAACCCCAGGGCTAAGGGTCGAGGACGAGGGCGTGGGTGTGGGCATGGGCATTCAATTACTGCAGGGGGCAGAGGCCATGGTCCTGGGCAGGGTGAGACAGTACCTGCTGATGAGGGAGCAGGGGAACGCTGCAGAGCTACACTCCCTAGCTTCATGTCTCAACTTACAGGGACACGTGGTAGAGGACTGTTGAAACCACAACAGTGCGAACAGCTGATCTCGTGGATTGCGGACAATGCTTCAAGTAATTTGTCCACCAGTCAGTCTTCCACGCAGTCCACCCACGTTACCCAAGGGAGCACTCCTCTGGCTCCTCCACCTCAACCTCCTTCCCCCCAGTCTGCCCCCTCCCAGGAAAATTTGGAATGCGATCCGGCATACTCTCAGGAACTGTTTTCTGGACCCTTCCCAGAGTCACAAACGACTTCTCAGGTTGCTGTTGACCTTGTTCCCGATGCCCAAGTTTTCCAACTGTCGCAGTCTGTGGGTGATGATGATGATGATGACAATGTTGACTTAGTGAAAGAAGTTTGTAAAGAGGTGTCGGACGATGAGGAGACACGGTTGTCAGACAGTGGTGAAGTTGTTGTCAGGGCAGGAAGTCCGAGGGTGGAACAGACTGAGGGGAAACAGACTGAGGAATCGGAGGATGACGAGTTGACTGACCCAAGCTGGGTTGATAAGCCGAGTGAAGACAGTGCTTCTGAGGCGGAGGCGAGTGCTGCACCAGAACAGGTTGGAAGAGGCAGTGGTGTGGCCAGAGGGAGAAGCAGGGCCAGAGCTGGTGCATGAGCAGCAACTGTTTCACGTAGTGAAGCTCCCGTGGCGAGGCCTAGATGTTCGCAAGTCTGGAGGTTCTTTAAAGAAAGTGAGGATGACCGACGGACTGTGGTGTGCAACCTGTGCCACACCAGGATCAGCAGGGGTGCCACCACTACTAGCCTAACCACCACCAGCATGCGCAGGCATATGAGTGCTAAACACCCCACTCAATGGAACCAAGGCCGTTCACCACATCCTGCGGCTCACACCACTGCTCCTTCCCCTGTGTCACTCGCTGCCTCTGCTAGTCAACACCCTGCCCAGGACCCCGGCACGAGCGCCTCCCGCCGGAAAACCACACCTTCGCCTCCACGATCCTCCACAGTGTCCACCAACGTGTCCCAGCGCAGCGTTCAGCTGTCTTTACAGCAGACGCTGGAGCGCAAGAGGAAATACAGTTCCACCCACCCACATGCCCAAGCCCTCAACGTTCACATCTCCAAATTGCTAAGCCTGGAGATGCTGCCCTATAGGCTGGTAGAGACCGAGGCCTTTCGCAATTTCATGGCGGTGGCTGCCCCTCGGTATTCGGTCCCCAGCCGCCACTATTTTTCCCGATATGCCGTCCCAGCCCTACACCAGCACGTGTCACAGAACATCATCCGTGCCCTGACCAACGCTGTTTCTGAGAAGGTCCACCTAACCACACGTGGACAAGTGCTGCCGGGCAGGGACACTATATCTCATTGATGGCACATTGGGTTAACTTGGTGGAGGCTGGGACCGAGAATGACCCTGGGGCCGCTCATGTACTGCCCACACCGAGGATTGCGGGACCTACCTCGGTCACGGTCTCTCAGACGTACTATGCCTCCTCCTCCGACCCCTCCTCCTCCTCCACTGAATTACCATCCGTGGGCACGGCGCCTTCAGTCGGTAGCTCTAGGCGCAGCAGCAGTGCCGTGGGTAAGCGCCAGCAGGCGGTGCTCAAACTGCTGAACTTAGGTGACAAAAGGCACACCGCCCAAAAGCTGTTACAGGGCATCACGGCGCAGACCGATGTGTGGCTGGCACAGCCGAACCTCAAGCCAGGCATGGTTGTGTGAGACAACGGGTGTAACCTGGTGACGGCTCTGCAACTCGGCAGACTGACACACGTGCCATGCCTGGCCCACGTGTTCAATCTCATAGTTCAGCAGTTCCTCAAGACATACCCCAATTTGTCTGATTTGCTCACCAAGGTGCGTCGCATCTGTGCGCATTTCCGCAAGTCCACCACAGATGCTGCCACTCTCAGGGCAGCGCAGCACCGCCTACAACTGCCCGCTCACCGACTGTTGTGCGACATGCCCACGAGATGGAATTCCACATTAACCATGTTATCCAGAGTTTACCAGCAGCGCAGAGCGATTGTAGACTGCCAGATGTCAACTTCCACCAGAACTGGTAGTCAGGTCACTCAGATTCCTCAAGTCTACAATGAGGAGTGGACGTGGATGTCTGATATCTGCCAGGTGTTGAGCAACTTTGAGGAGTCAACACAGATGGTCAGTGGCGATGCCGCCATTATCAGCCTCACCATCCCGCTGCTTTGCCTGTTGAAAAACTCACTGCTCAGCATGAAGTCAGATGCTTTGCACTTGTCACAAGAGACGGTGGAGGAAGATACGTCGCTTGATAGCCAGAGCACCCTCCGGTCTGTTTCTCAGCGCGTATCGGAGGAGGGGGATGAGGATGAGGAGGAAGAGGAGGAGAATGTCGGCGAGACAGTAGAGGGTACCAGTGCTCAGTCCTTAACTCTTGAGCGTGTATGGGCTGAAGAGGAGGACTTGGAGGAGGAGGAGGAAATGGAGAGTCAGGCCAGTGAGGAGAGGGAATTCTTACTTGTTGGGACTCTGGCGCACATGGCAGACTTCATGTTAGGCTGCCTATCCCATGACCCTCGCGTTAGAAGAATTTTTTCAAACATTGATTACTGGGTGTTCACTCTCCTGGACCCACGGTACAAGCAGAACCTTTCCACTCTCATCCCTGCAGAGGAAAGGAGTATGAGAGTGAATAGATATCAACAGGCCCTGGTGCACAAGCTGAAACAATCCTTCCCATCTGACGCCGCTAGCGGCAGAGGGCATGGTTCTGTGGGCCAAGTAGCGGGGGAGAGGAGGCGATCAGGCAGCTTGTCCAGCACTGGCAGGGGAACGCTCTCCAAGGCCTTTGCCAGTTTTATGTCACCCCAGCAAGACACTGTCACCTGTCCCCAGTCTAGGCAGAGTAGGGGGGAGCTGTACAGACAGATGGTGAGGGAGTACCTAGCTGACCATACCAACGTCCGTAGCGATCACTCTGCTCCATACAACTACTGGGTTTCAAAGCTGGACTGGTGGCCTGAACTGGCACTGTACGCCTTGGAGGTGCTTGCCTGCCCTGCCGCTAGCGTGCCGTCAGAGCGGGTATTCAGTGCAGCTGGTGGCGTCATCACCGATAAGCGTACACGCCTGTCAACTGACAGTGCTGACAGGCTGACGCTTATTAATATGAACAAAGCCTGGATTTCACTGGAATTCAAATCTCCTCCGGGGGAAAGCAGCTAAAGATTAACATTACTTATGTATCCGATTCCTCTTCTCTACTCCTCCTACTCCTCCTCCTCCTCCATGTCGTCTTTGCCTAACGCTGACCAAAAAAACGCCATTTTTTAGAGGTCCAACTGGCACTCTTTTAACACAATTTTTCAGGAGGGCCCCCTACAGGCCCTCTCTTCAAACAATTTTTCCAGAGGTCCACCTACAGGCCCTCTCTCCAAACAATTTTTCCGGAGGTCCACCTACAGGCCCTCTCTCCAAACAATTTACGTCTTTTTCCTATCTTTCTCTCTCTCCAAACTATTTTTCCGGATAGCTGCCATATACGGTATTAAACTATACATAGAAGACATACCACACTTGATCAATCTCATAATTTACGACTGTACCGGTTGATGCTAAATTTTTAAGTTGGGGTCCTGGCGTCGTCATTCTAACTACATGCCGGCTGTTGTCACCTACCCCAGGCACCGCTAGCCCAGGGGGCACGTCCTCTGACTCTTCCCAGCTCAACCTGCCTTCCCCCGAGCCTGCCCCCCACCCTACAGGCCCTCTCTCCAAACATTTACCCCGGATCAGGGGACGTCTTAGCATATTATAGATTTGATTTTTGTTGGTTCCCTCTTTTAATTGGCTCCTGACCTGTGATAGGCAGAGCATGGACACGTCCCTTAGCTGCAGTCGAAAAGACACTTCCCCCTGGCGCAGAGCAATCAGCTCTTTTTTCCCTTTCCGTGTTCGAAAAATCCTGAAATATATGGTCCTAAGATAGGCGGACATATACGATTTTTAAACTGAGAAAGAATCGATACCACACATGTCCTACTAGGAGAATTTGGGGTAATGGTGGGATTAGGCAGCCTCAGAGGCATCCATGCATGCTGCCCCTGCTGTTTCCTGTCCATTTCCGTGGTGTTTCCATCATTTTCTGAGGTTTCCAGGTTTTCACCCAGCCTTCTCTAGTTAGAGCCTTGGTCCCCTGCAAAAATGCTTGAGTCTCCCATTGACTTCAATGGGGTTCGTTATTCGAAACGAGCACCCGAGCATCGGGAAAAGTTCGACTCGAATAACGAGCACCCGAGCATTTTAGTGCTCGCTCATCTCTACAGCAGAGGCATAGCTAGGTCTCCCTTTAATTGGGACAAAGACTAAAGGGCTTTTCTGAGATTTTAACACTGTATCTGAATGATGGGGGGTCCAACACCCAGGACCCCATCCAATCAGCTCTTTGAGAAGGCAACAGCATTCACAGTACCGCAAAGGCCTCCTCTTGGCTTTTCTTGAGCCAGTGATGACACGTTCATTGGTCACTTGGCCTAGGCGCAGCTCAGCCCCATAGAAGTGAATGGGGATGAGCTGGATACCATGCACAGCATCGATACAATGTACTGGAGTGGTGGTGCTTTCTGAAACAGTTGATCGGCGGGGATGCCAGGTGTTGAACCCTTACCCATCAAAACTGATGACCTATCAAATGACCTATCCAGAAGAAAACATTTTAAATTTGGCTTCCCTACCTGAAAAATTAGGCAGGGTTTCCATGTAGAGGAGATGGGGTAGTAGTGTGCTTCATGGCAAAACTGTTTTCTTCAACTAAACACCCACTGCTCAGATGAGTCTGCCCAACCCGTCATCAATCCTAGTGGTTCCTGGGGCATATGCCCTGCTTGATCTCCTCTAGTTATGGCTCTTGCTGCTGGGCAGCAGCAGGGAGTCTTATGTCCATGCAGATTTAGCTTTTATCAGAATTCTTCCAGTGCATAAAGTAAGCAATTCTCATACTAAAATTATATTTTACTATGCAGAATCAATAAAAATGCCACTCAATTACTATACCAGCATAGGAACACAACCAAATGGAACAGAATGCATTCTGTTGCACTCCATTCTGTTCAGTTAACTTTTGCCCCCATTGGCAAAGAATGGGGACAAAACTAAAGTGTTTTCCTATGGTTTTGAGATACTATACTTTCATGCCAATGTGAAACTAGCCTTAGTTGTTCTGCTATCAAACAGGAAGATCCCATATCCAAACGAAATGTCATTAACTAATCATAGTGGTTAAAAGGACCTGTTACTCTTTAAAAAGCTTCCAATGTAACAAACAATCAGTAAATAAATTACGGTAACCGTTGATGACATTTTGGGACCAAGTTCTATTCATAACAGAGTTTGCTTAAATGTGTTTTCCTTTTGTCTCACCAGCCACAAGAGTATCTAGAGAAACCCTGGTGATATTTAGTTTTTATTCTTTTTGTTTCTAGCAAACCAGAAAAATAAAGCATAGCACTGTATATCGATTGCAACCAACTTACAGTTAACAAAACACAAGGGAAACACCTAAAAATCCTCATAGTAGTTAGAACAAATTATTTGAGTTGGGCCCCTTGGACTTAGAGAACAGAAATACTGATGAAACTGCTCCAATAACACACCAGAGAATTATTGCTGATATACATACAGCAATTACAGATTGAGTCTAAAATGCAAGCAAATAGGCAATTATTGGATAAATGAAGTCACCAAGAAAATGCCCCACCAGTGCTGAAGGGGGAACATGAAGATTTGCTTTACAAAAGAATGATTTTATTTATTATATGATGCTATGACTAGGTGATGACTCCATTTAAAGGGACCTGTCATATTGAGCACTATAAGTAGTAAAATTCATTTAACCCCATCCAGACATCTGCCATACAGGTACGACAGATGTCAGATCTTTAAAGATGGCGCCCAGTCAGGAGCTAAACAGGCGTAATAGCCACCGGGTTTCTACTGCCTTACACAGCTGACACTCGGAAGCAAAGTCAGTGGACGGCGATCATGGACTTTTAGCCCCTCGGATGCCATGGTCAATAGTGCTGTGCTTCAGGGCCTCAACAGCTTGCCTATGCCAAGATCGAGGTAGCCATTTGGTTGTTATGGCAGCCTTAATCCTTGGAAAAGCTGTGAGGCCTGCCATAGAGATGGTGCAGGGCTCCATGGAAAAATAATGAATCTCCTATAGAGTAAAATTGTAAATGGAAAGTACAATTCTCTCATACATCTATGTGAATGGAAAATATAAAGTTATGGCTTTGGGAAGGAAGGAAGTAAAGTATGAAATTTTGCTCTGTCAGAAAGGGGTTTTCCTGCTAGTTCTGGGCTTAGGAGTCTAGTAGGAAGTTCTACATAGTGATTGCCAGCCTTCCGTGTATGACTGTGCACAGTGACAGCAGTAAATTGGAGGGTAACACCACTCAGAAATGATCGAAAATTATCAGAATTTAAATGAAAAAAATTAGAAGTTTTACTAAATCATTTTCCACAAAACTACATATCAATCTGCTCAGCTCCTCCTGCTCTGTAACATGCTGCATGCAGCTCAGGGTCCATTCTGATGTCCGTGTTTTGTGGTCCGCAAAACATGGATACAGCCAGCTGTGTTCCTCTTTTTGTGGACCGCAAATGGTTGGCCCTATGATAGAAATGCCTATTCTTGCTTATTGCGGACAAGAATAGGACATGCTCTATCTTTTTGGGGGGGCTGCAGAGTGGAACTATGGATGCAGACAGCACACAGTGTGCTGTCCTCATCTTTTGTGGCCCCATTAAATGAATGGGTCTGAACCCATTCCGCATAATTGCGTAATGGATGCAGAGCCAGAAATACGGATGTGTAAATGGACCCTCAATGTTCAATAAGCTTCTTCCTAGAACTCGTGGACCATAGTGGAGAGGAAGGACTCACAGGACAGCACTCTGCAATGGAAGCAGCAGGTCAGGCTGTCTGTAGAGTCTCCTGTCCTTTACATTACTTCTGCAGCTGGGTATCAGCTTCACTCTTACTTACGCTCCTGACCCCTTCCACAGCTGGACATAGAAGGTTAATAGAAGGTTAGTGTTGTGTGAGTGTGTATAAGTGCATTAGTGTGTATATACCATACTGTATGTACTGTAGGTACAAATGCAAAGGGCCCAGCTATATCCTCCTCCTCTTAGTAAGAGTGCCCTTGCTAATGGCTGATAACAGCAATTAGTAAGAGCTGAAGGACCTGCGGACATCACCATCATGTAATCTGTGATGACGTCACTAATATGTGGTCAGTGCAGGACAGAGTGGAGCACAGCAGTGGAGAAGGAAGAGGTGGTGAAGGAATTGTGATGAAGTTCTCTGAAATGAAAGGACTGAGCTTTGTATAGAGAAGAAACTGAATAAGCATGGTTCATATCGGAACCAATGACAAAGTTAAAGGAAGGTGGAGCGTCCTTAAAAATTATTTTAGCTTAGGGCAAGGATCTCAAAGGTAGTGTTTTCCGAAATACTGCCTGTACCACGAGCCACACAAGAAAGGCAGCGAGAGATTAGGGAGGCAAACAAGTTGCTCAAGAAGTGGTGTAGGAAGGAGGGGTTTGGGTTCCTGGAGAACTGGGCCGACTTCTCTTTCAGCTACAGGCTCTATCGTAGGGATGGGCTGCACCTCAATGGGGAAAGGGCAGCTGTTTTGGGGGAGAAGAAGGCTGGAGGAGTGTTTAAACTAGGGACTGGGGGGGAGGGTAACTACATTATAGGAGGGGAAGATAGATGCAGATAGAGACCTGGGACAAGCTAATGGAACTGGGGGAGGAATGGAAGGAGGAACTATAACAGTTCAGAAGGAAAGGTGTAGGGGAAAAAAATATACATCAACCTCTTAATTGTATGTATACTAATGCTAGATGCCTGACTAATAAAACTGGTGAACTGGAAGTAGTGATGTGTGAGGAGGACTATGACATAGTGGGAGTAACTGAGACGTGGCTGGATGATAGCTATGACTGGGCAGTTAATGTACACGGTTACAGTCTGTTTAGAAAGGATCGCCAAAACCGGAGAGGGGGAGGGGTCTGCCTTTATGTAAAGTCCTGTCTAAAGCCAACACTCCGGGAAGATATAAGCGAGGGACATGAAGATGTAGAGTCACTGTGGGTAGAAATACATGGAGCCAAAAACAATAATAAAATACTAATAGGAGTTTATTATAAACCACCTAATATACCAGAGTCCACTGAAAATCTACTTCTAAACGAAATAGACGAGGTGGCAAATCTTAATGAGGTCGTTATTATGGGGGACTTCAACTACCCAGATATAGACTGGGAAACTAAAACCTGTACATCTCATAAAGGAAACAGGTTCCTGGCAATAACCAAAGATAATTACTTTCCCCAATTGGTTCAGGACCGGACTAGAGGGACAGCCATACTGGACTTAGTATTAACGAATAGACCTGACAGAACGACAGATGGGCAGGTTGGGGTAAACCTGGGAAATAGTGACCATAAAATAATAACCTTCCAGTTGTCATTCAAAAGAGGGGGAACAAAAATACCAAACTTCAAAAAAGCAAAATTTAGCCAACTAAGAGAGGCCATAGGCCTAACTGGGATAAAGTCCTCAAAAATAAAAATACAGCCACAAAATGGGATATTTTTAAAAGCATCCTAATTTCTAATTGTGAGAGGTACATACCTTATGGGAATAAAAGGTTAAGAAACAAGAAAAAAACAATGTGGATAAATAGAACTGTACAGAAAGCAATAAATGACAAAAAGGAAGCATTTAAATCACTAAAACAGGAGGGTGGTGAGGAAGCATTGAAAAACTATAAGGAAAAAATAGAATATGTAAAAGACAAATAAAAGCAGCCAAACTAGAGACTGAAAGATTAGTAAAACTAACCCTAAAATGTTCTTCAATTATATAAATGGTAAAAAGTATAAACCTGAAGGTGTCGGCCCCTTACAGAGTAATGAGGGGGGAGTTGCAGAGAGCGATGAGGAGAAAGCAAAGCTACTAAATATTTTTTTCTCCACTGAGGAAAATAAACTGTCAGATGAAATGAAGAATATAAAAGTAAATTCCCCATTAAAAGTGCCCTGTCTGACCCAGGAAGAAGTACAGCACCGTCTTAAAAAGATTAAAATAGACAAATCGCCAGGACCAGATGCCATACACCCCCGTATCCTAAGAGAATTAAGTAATGTCATAGCCAGACCCTTATTTCTGATATTTAAGGACTCTATACTGACAGGGGGTGTTCCACAGGATTGGCGCATAGCAAATATGGTGCCAATATTCAAAAAGGGTCCAAAAACAGAGCCTGGAAACTATAGGCTGGTAAGTTTAACATCCGTTGTGGGTAAACTGTTTGAAGGTTTTCTAAGAGATGCTATCGGAGTACCTCAATGAAAATAAGCAAATAACTCCATATCAGCATGGCTTCATGAGGGATCGGTCATGTGAAACCAATTTAATCAGTTTCTATGAGGAGGTAAGTTCTAGACTGGACCGCGGCGAATCAATGGATTTCGTATATCTGGACTTCTCCAAAGCATTTGACACGGTACCACATAAAAGGTTAGTATATAAAATGAGAATGCTTGGCCTGGGAGAAAATGTCTGTATGTGGGTAAGTAACTGGCTCAGTGATAGAAAACAGAGGGTGGTTATTAACGGCACATATTCAGATTGGGTCACTGTCACTAGTGGGGTCCTATTGTCTTCAATATATTTATTAATGATATTGTAGAAGGCTTGCACAGTAAAATATCAATTTTTGGAGATGACACTAAACTGTGTAAAGTAATTAACACAGAAGAGGACAGTACCCTGCTACAGATGGATCTGGATAGACTGGAGGCCTGGGCAGAGAAGTGGCAGATGAGGTTTAACAGTGACAAATGTAAGGTTATGCACATGGGAAGGAATAATGCAAGTCACCAGTACATACTAAATGGTAAAACACTGGGTAACACTGACATGGAAAAGGACCTAGGAATTTTTAGTAAACAGCAAACTAAGCTGCAGAAACCAGTGTTAGACAGTTGCTGCCAAGGCCAATAAGATAATGGGTTGCATTAAAAGGGGCATAGATGCCCGTGATGAGAACATAGTCCTGCCACTTTACAAATCACTAGTCAGACCACACATGGAGTACTGTGTAGTTAGTTCTGGGCTCCTGTGAACAAGGCAGACATAGCAAAGCTGGAGAGGGTTTAGAGGAGGGCATCTAAAGTAATGACTGTAATGGGTGGATACAGTACCCAGAAAGATTATCAAAATTAAGGTTATGTACTTTAGAAAAAAGACGACTGAGGGGAGATCTAATAACTATGTATAAATACATCAGGGGTCAGTACAGAGATCTCTCCCATCATCTATTTATCCCCAGGACTGTGACTGTGACGAGGGGACATCCTCTGCATCTGGAGGAAAGAAGAGCACTGAGACTATGTAACTGTCTGCCTGAGGAGGTGGTGATGATAAGTTCACTAAAAGAGTTCGAGAGGGTAACAATATTACAGGTTATAATTACTAGAGAGGGGTCGTTGATCCAGGGAGTAATTCTGATTGCCTGATTGGAGTCGGGAAGGAATTTTTTCCCCTAAAGGGATTTTTTGCCATCCTCTGGATCAACTTGTAGGATGTCAATCCTAACTGGATGGACAGATGTCTTTTTTCGGCCTTATAAACTATGTTACTATGTAATAATAACCTGAACATGCTGGGAGTTGTAGTCCTCTCCTTTTGTGCTTCTTCCGTGTAATGTCCTCTGATATCACTTAACAACAGCCTGGACACGCTGGGGATTGTAGTCCTCTTATGCTTCCATCCTGTAATATCCTCTCATATCACATAACAGCTTGGATCTGCTGGGAGTTGTAGTCCTCTCCCTTTATTTATCCTTCCTGTAATGTCCTCTGGTATCACATAATAACAACCCTGACATGCTGGGAGATGTGGTTCCCTCCTCTTATACCTACTCCCTGTAATGCCCAAAAGCAAACTCTTAGAGAAAGTGAGGAAAGGTGTTAAATATCATAACTAGGTGTATCATAAATGTGTATGATCTCTAACATCCACCAGCGCCATAATGTTGTCATGGAGGATTCCAGTTGCAACCTGTAAAGTGAACTCCATGCCTAAGAGAGTTAAGGCAGTGCTGGAAAATAATGGTGGCCACTAGAGATGAGCGAGCATACTCGTCCGAGCTTGGTGCTCGTTCGAGTATTAGGGTACTCATAAGTGCTCGCTGCTCGGACGAGTATCTCGCCATTCTCGAGGAAATGGCAACTTCCGCATCGTGCTTTTTTGGCGCCTATAAACACAGCCAATCACAAGCCAGGAGACTCTACGGTACACCCAGCATCACTTGGGGCCCTTACATGTCGATAGCAGGGGTTGGCTGGCCTGATCAGGTGACCCTGGAATATACTAGTGACTGGCCGCGGTGCTCGGCTCAGATGCCGTCTGGATGTCGTTAGGGATAGAGCTGCTGCCATTCAGGGACAGTGTTAGGGCCTGCATTTAGTTCTCTGTTAGGCAGGAATCACCCACAAAGAACCCAACAGCCCTTCTAAGGGCTAGAAGACATTTTTTTTTGGTCTCCTGGCTTGGCTGGCTGGCTGGCACTAGTAGTGCAGCTATCGCCATATATAACCCCCTTTTTTTTTAATGTTATATCTCAGTGATACAAATCCATTGCACACAGCAGTGTGGAACCATTCTGTGTGTCACAGTTCAGCACACTCACTCCAATCCATATATACTGTCCAGGTGACACTTTCTGTACGTCACAGAATACAACCAAGTTATTTGCTACCAATAACGTATACAGCTTGATCCAAAAAACTCTCTGTGCGACATTTGTCTGGGTCGCAGTCTAAATAGCCACCGTTAACAGGGTGTGAGTTAGGTCTCCGATAGTTCCTGCACGTCACGTTCCCAAAAAAACAAAATTTAAAAAAATATATAAAAAACAAAATATAAAAAAAAATTAGTTTTTTTGTTGTTTTAGCTCAGTGATACAAATCCATTTTACTCAGCTGCGTGTAACCTTTCTGAGTGTCACAGTTCAGCACACTCGCTCCAATCCGTATATACTGTCCAGGTGACACTTTCTGTACGTCACAGAATACAACCAAGTAATTTGCTACCAATAACGTATACAGCTTGATCCAAAAAACTCTCTGTGCGACATTTGTCTGGGTCGCAGTCTAAATAGCCACCGTTAACAGGGTGTGAGTTAGGTCTCCGATAGTTCCTGCACGTCACGTTCCCAAAAAAAACAAAATTTAAAAAAAAATTAGTTTTTTTGTTGTTTTAGCTCAGTGATACAAACCCATTTTACTCAGCTGCGTGTAACCTTTCTGTGTGTCACAGTTCAGCACACTCGCTCCAATCTGTATATACTGTCCAGGTGACACTTTCTGTACGTCACAGAATACAACCAAGTCATTTGCTACCAATAACGTATACAGCTTGATCCAAAAAACTCTCTGTGCGACATTTGTCTGGGTCGCAGTCTAAATAGCCACCATTAACAGGGTGTGAGTTAGGTCTCTGATAGTTCCTGCACGTCACGTTCCCAAAATAACAAAATTTAAAAAAAAATATAAAAAACAAAATATAAAAAAAAATTATTTTTTTTGTTGTTTTAGCTCAGTGATACAAATCCATTTTACTCAGCTGCGTGTAACCTTTCTGTGTGTCACAGTTCAGCACACTCGCTCCAATCCGTATATTCTGAAGTCCTTCTGTACTGAAATCGCCGACAACGTCTCCATCTAAGAACCTAAAGACCATTGTGGAGAGAGCGGCACAGCTTGCCATCAAAGTGATGAACCCCAACGCCAGACTGCGCAGAGAAGATAACGAATAAATATCTCTGTGGTTATTTTTGCTAAATAAAAGTTAAATAAACACCAAAAAAAAAACTCATCTGTTCCTGTGCCTGATCCACCCAAGTTGAATCTGTCCCATCATGAGAAAGTCCCCCCAAGGAGTCCCCACTGTAACTTGCTTCCCATACAACTACCTCACCCCCCGACACCTGTGTCTCACCATTGTCCACCACCTCCTCAGACAACACTGGTAAATCCACACTGTCAGCACACGGAAACAGCAAAAGGTCTTGCGAATTGGGGCAGAGAATGTTCTGGGCTAGCACATCAGGGAAGGGGTGACTATGGGGTTCCAGGGAGTACGTGACCACATGCAATATCCATTTAAAAGTCATGCCACACTTGATCGAGCTCATAATTGACAATTGTACCAGTTGATGCTAATTTTTAAGTTGGG
>ONZH01004213.1:0-19486 GCA_900303285.1 Rhinella marina
GAAAAATTGTTTAGAGAGAGGGCCTGTAGATGGCCCTCCGGAAAAATTGTGGTAAAAGAGTGCCAGTTGGACCTCTAAAAAATTGCGTTTTTTGGGGTCAGCGTTAGGCAAAGACGACAAGGAGGAGAAGGAGTAGCGAGGAGTAGAGAAGAGGAATCGGATACATAAGTAATGTTAAATCTTTAGCTGCTTTCCCCGGAGGAGATTTGAATTCCCGTGAAATCCAGGCTTTGTTCATTTTAATAAGCATCAGCCTGTCAGCGCTGTCAGTTGACAGGCGTGTACGCTTATCGGTGATGACGCCACCAGCTGCACTGAATACCCGCTCTGACCAACACGCTAGCGGCAGGGCAGGCCAGCACCTCCAAGGCGTAACCCAGTTCAGGGCCACGTGTCCAGCTTTGAAACCCAGTAGTTGTATGGAAGCAGAGTGATCAGTCCGGACGTTGGTATGGTCAGCTAGGTACTCCCTCACCATCTTTCTGTAAGCTCACCCCTACTCTGCTAGACTGGGGACAGGTGACAGTGTCTTGCTGGGGTGACATAAAACTGGCAAAGGCCTTGGAGAGCGTTCCCCTGCCAGTGCTGGACAAGCTGCCTGCTCGCCTCCTCTCCCCCGCTACTTGGCCCACAGAACCACGCCCTCTGCCGCTAGCGGCGTCAGATGGGAAGGATTGTTTCAGCTTGTGCACCAGGGCCTGTTGATATTGATTCACTCTCATACTCCTTTCCTCTACAGGGATGAGAGTGGAAAGGTTCTGCTTGTACCGTGGGTCCAGGAGAGTGAACACCCAGTAATCGGTGTTTGAAAAAATGCTTCTAACGCGAGGGTCATGGGATAGGCAGCCTAACATGAAGTCTGCCATGTGCGCCAGAGTCCCAACACGCAAGAATTCCCTCTCCTCACTGGCCTGACTCTCCATTTCCTCCTCCTCCTCTTCAGCCCATACACGCTCAAGAGTTAAGAAGGACTGAGCATTGGTACCCTCTTCTGTCTCGCCGACATTCTCCTCCTCTTCCTCCTCATCCTCATCCCCCTCCTCCGATACGCGCTGAGAAACAGACAGGAGGGTGCTCTGCTATCAAGCGACGTATCTTCCTCCACCGTCTCTTGTGACAAGCGCAAAGCTTCCGACTTCATGCTGAGCAGTGAGTTTTTCAACAGGCAAAGCAGCGGGATGGTGAGGCTGATAATGGCGGCATCGCCGCTGACCATCTGTGTTGACTCCTCAAAGTTGCTCAACACCTGGCAGATATCAGACATCCACGTCCACTCCTCATTGTAGACTTGAGGAATCTGAGTGACCTGACTACCAGTTCTGGTGGAAGTTGACATCTGGCAGTCTACAATCGCTCTGCGCTGCTGGTAAACTCTGGATAACATGTTTAATGTCGAATTCCATCTTGTGGGCACGTCGCACAACAGTCGGTGAGCGGGCAGTTGTAGGCGGCGCTGCGCTGCCCTGAGAGTGGCAGCATCTGTGGTCGACTTGCGGAAATGCGCACAGATGCGGCGCACCTTGGTGAGCAAATCAGACAGATTGGGGTATGTCTTGAGGAACCGCTGAACTATGAGATTGAACACATGGGCCAGGCATGGCACATGTGTCAGTCTGCCGAGTTGCAGAGCCGCCACCAGGTTACGCCCGTTGTCACACACAACCATGCCTGGCTTGAGGTTCAGCGGTGCCAGCCACAGATCGGTCTGCGCCGTGATGCCCTGTAACAGCTCTTGGGCGGTGTGCCTTTTGTCACCTAAGCTCAGCAGTTTGAGCACCGCCTGCTGGCGCTTACCCACGGCACTGCTGCTGCGCCTAGAGCTACCGACTGAAGGCGCCGTGCCCACGGATGGTAATTCGGAGGAGGAGGTGGAGGGGTCGGAGGAGGAGGCATAGTACGTCTGAGAGACCGTGACCGAGGTAGGCCCCGCAATCCTCGGTGTGGGCAGTACATGAGCGGCCCCAGGGTCAGACTCGGTCCCAGCCTCCACCAAGTTAACCCAATGTGCCGTCAGTGATATATAGTGTCCCTGCCCGGCAGCACTTGTCCACGTGTCCGTGGTTAGGTGGACCTTCTCAGAAACAGCGTTGGTCAGGGCACGGATGATGTTCTGTGACACGTGCTGGTGTAGGGCTGGGACGGCACATCGGGAAAAATAGTGGCGGCTGGGGACCGAATACCGAGGGGCAGCCACCGCCATGAGGTTGCGAAAGGCCTCGGTCTCTACCAGCCTATAGGGCAGCATCTCCAGGCTCAGCAATTTGGAGATGTGGACGTTGAGGGCTTGGGCATGTGGGTGGGTGGAACTGTATTTCCTCTTGCGCTCCAGCGTCTGCTGTAAAGACAGCTGAACGCTGCGCAGGGACACATTGGTGGACGCTGTGGAGGATCGTGGAGGCGAAGGTGTGGTTTTCCGGCGGGAGGCGCTCGTGCCGGGGTCCTGGGCAGGGGGTTGACTAGCAGAGGCAGCGAGTGACACAGGGGAAGGAGCAGTGGTGTGACCCGCAGGAGGTGAACGGCCTTGGTTCCATTGAGTGGGGTGTTTAGCACTCATATGCCTGCGCATGCTGGTGGTGGTTAGACTAGTAGTGGTGGCACCCCTGCTGATCCTGGAGTGGCACAGGTTGCACACCACAGTCCGTCGGTCATCCTCAATTTCTTTAAAGAACCTCCAGACTTGCGAACATCTAGGCCTCGCCACGGGAGCTTCACTACGTGAAACAGATGCTGCTGAGGCACCAGCTCTGGCCCTGCTTCTCCCTCTGGCCACACCACTGCCTCTTCCAACCTGTTCTGGTGCAGCACTCGCCTCCGCCTCAGAAGCACTGTCTTCACTCAGCTTATCAACCCAGCTTGGGTAAGTCACCTTGTCATCCTCCGATTCCTCAGTCTGCTCCCCCCTCGGACTTCCTGTCCTGACAACTACTTCACCACTGTCTGACAACCGTGTCTCCTCATCGTCCGACACCTCTTTACACACTTCTTCCACTAAGTCAACAATGTCATCACCCACAGACTGCGACAGTTGGAAAACTTGGGCATCGGGAAAGAGGTCAGCAGCAACCTGAGAAGTGGTTTGTGACTCTGGGAAGGGTCCAGAAAACAGTTCCTCAGAGTATGCCGGATCGCATTCCAAATTTTCCTGGGAGGGGGCAGACTGGGGGGAAGGAGGTTGAGGTGGAGGAGCCAGAGGAGTGCTCCCTTGGGTAACGTGGGTGGACTGCGTGGAAGACTGACTGGTGGACAAATTACTTGAAGCATTGTCCGCAATCCACGACATCACCTGTTCGCACTGTTGTGGTTTCAACAGTCCTCTACCACGTGTCCCTGTAAGTTGAGACATGAAGCTAGGGAGTGTAGCTCTGCGGCGTTCCCCTGCTCCCTCATCAGCAGGTACTGTCTCACCCTGCCCAGGACCACGGCCTCTGCCCCCTGCAGTAATTGAATGCCCACGCCCTCGTCCTCGACCCTTAGCCCTGGGGTTCAACATTTTCTGTATATAAGTGTATTATATAAAAAAAAAAAAAATGGGCCTGCTGTACTGAAACCCACAAACTTGTTCAATCTGAACAAGTTAATATATAGGTGGATAAGTTAGAGCAAAATTACGTATGTTATTACGTACCGTGCAGTATGGAGCAATTACACTGAAACTATTAGATTAGGCAGACTTGGTCTGCTTAAGTGCAACCCAGACAAATGTCGCACAGAGATTTTTGTAATGTAGCTGTATCAGTGAGAGCAAAAGACCTTTTTTAATTACGTGACGTACAGAATTGGTCACCTGGACAGAAAATATGGATTGTGCTTTGTATATAGGTGGATAAGTTAGAGCAAAATTGCGTATGTTATTACGCACCGTGCAGTATGGAGCAATTACACTGAAACTATTAGATTAGGCAGACTTGGTCTGCTTAAATGCAACCCAGACAAATGTCGCACAGAGATTTTTGTAATGTAACTAGTAAAATCATAGTAACATAGAGAGCAATCAGACCTTTTTTAATTACGTGACGTAACAGAATTGGTCACCTGGACAGAAAATACGGATTGTGGTTTGTGATGACTGGACAGCTGAACTGTGACACACAGAATGGTTCCACACAGCTGTATGAAATGGATTTGTATCACTGAGATAAAACAAAAAAAAAACTATATTTTTTTTTTGTTTTTGTTTTTTTTTAACGTGACGTGCAGAATATATCAGAGAGCAAACTCAGCCCCTGCTGACTGTGGCTATTTTGACTGCAACCAAGAAAAATGTCGCACTCAGATTTTTGTAATGTAGCTGTATCAGTGAGAGCAAAAGACCTTTTTTAATTACGTGACGTACAGTATAGGTCACCTGGACAGAAAATACGGATTGTGGTTTGTGGTGAATGGACAGCTGAACTGTGACACACAGAATGGTTCCACACAGCTGTATGAAATGGATTTGTATCACTGAGATAAAACAACAAAAAAACTATATATTTTTTTTGTTTTGTTTTTTTTTAACGTGACGTGCAGAATATATCAGAGAGCAAACTCAGCCCCTGCTGACTGTGGCTATTTTGACTGCAACCAAGAAAAATGTCGCACTCAGATTTTTGTAATGTAGCTGTATCAGTGAGAGCAAAAGACCTTTTTTAATTACGTGACGTACAGTATAGGTCACCTGGACAGAAAATACGGATTGTGGTTTGTGGTGACTGGACAGCTGAACTGTGACACACAGAATGGTTCCACACAGCTGTATGAAATGGATTTGTATCACTGAGATAAAACAACAAAAAAACTATTTTTTTTAATTAATTTATTTTTTTTATTTATTGTTTATTTTTATTTTTAACATGACGTGCAGAAAATATCAGAGAGCAAACTCAGCCCCTGCTGACTGTGGCTATTTTGACTGCAACCCAGAAAAATGTCGCACTCAGATTTTTCTAATGTAGCTGTATCAGTGAAAGCAAAAGACCGTATTTTATTACGTGACGTACAGTATGGGTCACCTGGACAGAAAATACGGATTTGTGGTTTGTGGTGACTGGACAGCTGAACTGTGACACACAGAATGGTTCCACACAGCTGTATGAAATGGATTTGTATCACTGAGATAAAAGAATTAAAAAAAAAAAAATTGTTATATATGGCGATAGCTGCACTACTAGTGCCAGCCAGCCCAGCCAGGAGACAAAAAAAATGTCTTGTAGCCTTTAGAAGGGCTGTTGGGTTCTTTTGAGATCACGCCTGCCTAACAGAGAACTAAATCCAGGCCTTAACACTCTCCCTGAAACGCAGATCTGTCCCTAACGACATCCAGGCAGCGACTGAGCCGAGCACCGCGGGCAGTCACCAGTATATTTCAGGGTCACCTGATCTGGCCAGCCAACCCCTGCTATCGACATGTAAGGGCCCCACGTGATGCTGGGTGTACCGCAGAGTCTCTTGGCTTGTGATTGGCTGAGTTTATAGGCGCCAAAAATTCAAAATGCGGGAGATGCCATTTCCTCGAGCATGGCGAGATACTCGTCCGAGCAGCGAGCACTTACGAGTACCCTAATACTCGAACGAGCACCAAGCTCGGACGAGCATGCTCGCTCATCTCTAATACTGAGACATAACTCTGTATATTATCCCTGGACAGTTACATCATCCATGTACTGTGACATCACTGTGTGCATTATCCCTGGACTGTGACATCACTGTGTACATTATCCCTGAACTGTGACATCACTATGTTCATTATCCCTGGGCTGTGACATCACTATGTTCATTACTTCTGTACTGTGACATCACTGTGTATATTATCCCTGGACTGTGACATCATTGTGTACATTACTTCTGTACTGTGACTTCACTGTGTACATTATCCTTGTACTGTGACATCCTGTGTACAATATCTTTCATAAGATGTATATTTTTTTTGTATTAGGAGAAGCTCCTGAACTCACATATATGTACCTATGGAATGTAACATAGTGTATATAGGTATAGGGGCCAAATTACAGCAAAAATCCCCTGCAAATCTGAAACATAACACGCATTTTGTGAATTTAAAAATCCACAGCCTGCCCTCAAATCTGCATCTGATAATTCCACTGCACATATTATTGCACCAATGTACTGTTCTACGAATCAAATGTTTGCTGGAGAATCCACACCACAAATTCCAAAATAAATCTGCCAATTATGAGTATGGCCTAAGTAATGTGGAAGTTATTATTATTTTTATTGAATTAAGGAATCAAGTGGAAGATTTATCAAGACCGATGCTTTCTGTGGTAGTCCTGATATCCTCTGCACTGCCGGAAGATGCGCCTAATTTATGACGAGGGTAAGCCTCTTCATACATTAGGCAATCCTCCGGCCGTCTGTGCACCTAAAACAGAAATCTACGGCAAACTGGCGTAAATGAAGATAAACTTGTAGCGGCTGCTGTTCATGTCTAGGGTTGCCACCTGGCCGGTATTTCACCAGCAAGGCCAGTATTTTAGTGGCCCTGCCGATGCCAGTATTTTTTTCTTCCGGCAATGTTAATTCCCAGTATTTTTTTACAAGGGCTGCTGCCAATAAGCGCTTTCATTGCGGATCGCTCATTAGTGCAGTCTTTAGCCCCCCCCCCCACACTTGTGTTAATTAAAAAAAAAGGAAAAAACACTCACCCCATCCATTTGCTCGCGCTGCTCACTGGAAGCCTGGGACAGGACCTGCGAGACGTCATCACGCTGGAGCGTAGATCCTGTCCTGAGCTTCCAGTCAGCAGGGGCGTTCACATTGGCACAAGCAAATGAAGGAGGTGACTTTTTTTTTTTTGCAGAAGCAGAGAAGGGGGGGGGGGGGGTTATTCTAACTGGAGCCACTGATGGGTGCATTATTCTAACTGGGGCACTAATGGGGGGGCATTATTCTAACTGGAGGCACTAATGGGGGCATTATTCTAACTGGAGGCACTAATGGGGGGCAATATTCTAATTGGGAGCATTATTCTAACTGGGGGCACTAATGGGGGGGCATTATTCTAACGGGGCAATAATGGGGGGCATTATTCCAAACTGGGGGAAATAATGGGGGACATTATTCTTGCAGGGAACACTAATGGAGGCATTATTCTTCCTGAGGGGCACTAATAGTGGCATTATTCTTCCTGAAGGGCACTAATAGTGGCATTATTTTTCCTGGGGGGCACTAATGGGGCCATTACTCTTACTGGGGGCACTAATTGGGGCAATAATATTACTGGGGGCACTAATGGGGACATTAATATTACTGGGGGCACTAATAGGGGGCATTAATTCTGCGGTGCACCAATGGGGATTACTATTACTGGGGGGAACTAATGTGGACAGTATTAACTCAGGGCAGCATTAATTTTTTTGGGAGTCACAGTGTGATAGCGACTTAACACCCAGTGTTAAGCCACGCCTCCACAACCACGCCCCATTTGAGGTGTGGCTTAACTTAGCCGGTATTTTTTGTTGGGAAAGGTGACAACCCTATTCACGCCCTATTACCTTCATTTCCATGTCTCTTTTCTGAAGTGGCATCTAATTGCATTTTAAAAAGTCGCAAGCAGGTAGTAATTTTTTAACGCCACTTTTCTGGTGCAGGGAGATGATAAATCTACCCTACAGTGTTTAAAGAGTAACTAAACCTTTGATTAAAATTTTTATAAGATGTCCCTAATAAATGTTTTTCTAATATACTTTATTAATGTATTTTGCATTTTTATTAGACTTTTCTTTACCTAAAGCGCACCATTCCCTGTGTGCTTAAAATTCAGTTTTCTGTACACCGCGCACTGCTCAGCGGTGTGCGGAGTATGGACTGTGAAGTTTATGAATGGGGCCACATAAGCAGTGAGTACAGGCAGGAGAGCATATTGCTGCTCCTGCCTATGCCCCCCGGAGATTTACCATCTCCTGGCATAGCACATGGGTACCCTGTACCCATGTACTATGTCAGGATAAGCTGTGCGGAGCGAGCTCCTGCCTGTGCCTGCTTCACTAAGCTAAGAGCTGACATGCATTTCTCTTAGCTTAGTGGAGCAGGCAGAAGCAGGAGTCTGCTCCGCTCAGCTAATCCTGGCATGGTACATTGGTATAGGGTAAAACATAGAAACATAGAAGATTGACGGCAGAAAAAGACCACCTAGTCCATCTAGTCTGCCCTTTTATTATCCTTTTATTTTTATCTTAGGATAGATACATGTTTATCCCAGGCATGTTTAAATTCAGTTACTGCGAATGTATCAACCACCTCTGCTGGAAGTTTGTTCCAAGCTTCTACTACTCTTTCAGTGAAATAATATTTTCTAATGTTGTTCTTGATTTTTCCCCCAACTAACCTCAGATTGTGCCCCCTTGTTCTTGTGTTCAGTTTCTTATTAATAACCCTTCCCTTCCTTTATTCAGTCCTTTAACATATTTAAAGGTTTCAATCATGTCCCCCCTTTCTCTTCTTTCCTCCAGACTATACATATTAAGAACTCGGAGTCTTTCTTGATAAGTTCTATGCTTTAGAACCTTCCACCGTTTTTGTAGCTCTTCTTTGGACCCGTTCTATTTTAGCAATATCCTTTTGCAGGTGAGGTCTCCAGAATTGAACACCGTATTCCAGATGTGGTCTCACTAGAGCTCTATACAGAGGGATTACAATCTCCCTCTTTCTGCTTGTTATACCTCTAGCTATGCAGCCAAGCATACGATTTGCTTTCCCTACCGCCTGGCTGCATTGGTTACTCATTTTGAGGCTGTCAGAGATGACTACCAATAAAATGTGCTATGCCAGGAGTTAGTAAATCTCCGGAGGGCTCAGGCACGAGCAGCAATGTGCGCTCCAGCTCGTGCTCACTGTGTTGCTGCTGCCCATTCATAGATTTCACAGTCCGTACTCCGTACACCGCTGAGCAGCCAGCGGGGTACAGACAACTGAATTTTAAGTGAACAGGAAATGGTGTGCTTTAGAGAGGTAAAAGACTAATAAAAGGGACTTAAAATTTTAGACAAAGGTTTAGTTACTCTTTAACAATTACCATGGTGGAAAAATTAGTTGTAACAGAAGGCACGACCAAGGTGCATCTTGCAACTTGTACACAAAAGGCCAGCAACTCAAAGCACAGGTAGCGTGTCCAGGAGGAAATGTTAAATTGACCTCGGCTGCAGTGAGATACAGTCAGAGCGGGAGTGTGGCTGCTGGCTGGACATCAGGGACAAAGCAGGCACTGCCAACTATAAAAAGGGCAAATCTGAGGCAAGCACTGAAGTTCATACTAAAATTAGAAAGACATAATACAAGACTGCAAAGTCACTGCCAAGGGCTACCAACAAATGAAAAAATGAACATGGAATGATAACATAAGTTATTCCCAAGCAGTATACCATTGGCAGTTTAACCCCTTCAGGGTTTAACTTTAAGCCATACATGCAGGGTTTAAAAACAGCATCTGCTCACAAGCGCAGCAGGCACTGTAGCCACCGGGTTTCTACTGTTTTAAACTGCAGAGGCCTGGGGCTAATGTCTCCGATTGGCGATTAATGCCTACTTGCATACGTTTAACCCCTCAGTCAATGGTAATCATAGCATCTGAGGCAGCTTTCACTAGGAGTACTATGGTCCTGAGACCCAACTGGCTTCTCCACACTGTGATCGGGTAAGCTGTTTGTTCAAGGTAATAGCCTGGGTCTCTGAAGAAACCCAGCCTATTACAGCTGTAGTTCTTATGGAGGCCTGCAGGTGGCAGGGCTTCATAAGAACATAGTGACTTTGCCATTCATTGCAATGATAATTCATTACAGTGTAAAGCAGAAGCGATTTAAAGATCGCATGTTCAGGTGTTCTAGGAGGCGGATTTCATAAAAGGGAACCTGTCATCAACTTTAAGCTGACCGTACTGAGGACGTAGCATTAGCTATAAGTAAGTAGTTGCTGAGAACCAGCATCATAATCATTGCAGCCCAGTTCTCGAAAAGCGTAAAATCTACCCGAGAAGAGTCATGGTTATTCATAATCTCCTGCTCTCCCCGTCCATCTGCTGATGAGAGAAGGGGAGAAAACTAGATAGAAGCCTGTCAATCATCAGCAGGTGGGCAGGGAGAGCAGGAATGTATGAATAACCTGGACTCTTCTCAGGTGGCCGTGACTCTTTTCCAGGCCTAGTCTGCAATGATTTTAACTTATAAATGACAGACCGCTGAAATCAACTCACCTGCCTCTACTTTATTCTGCCATTAGTACGGGCAGCATAAAGGTGATGACAGGTTCCCTTTAAAAAAAGTAAAACATTCTAAAAAAATATATAAAAAATATAAAAATTCAAATCCCCTTTTCTCATAATAAAAATAAACAAACAATTAAAAAATAAATATCATGGGCATTGCAGTGTCCCCAAACGCCTCTACTATTAAAGTATAAATGTATTTATCCTGTATGGTAAATGCTGCAATGGAAAAAAAAGTCAAAATGGTCGCTTGCCAAAAAGTCATACACACCTCAAAATGGTATCACTGAAAACTAAAGATTGCCCCACAAAAAATGAGCCCTCCCACAGCTCCGTAGACAAAACTATAAAAAAAAGTTATGGGGGTCAGAATACATGGACACAGGCAGGGGAATTGCAGATTTGTGTTTTGCGGACCGCAAAATACATACGGTGGTGTGCAGGAGCCCTTACTTATCACAACATTATACAATTTGTGCAAGGTGGAATTTTTGTTATTGGCAGTGGGAGATGATGATATTTTGCAGTTATATAAGGCCATGTAGGTCATTCACTTATAATAAAATATTAATTCTACAAATAAGCTGTTGAAGTTCAGGTTCTCTAGAATACTTGTGACTTGTAGTTATGATCTTGCTGAATAGTAAAAGCTGTGATGATAAGTGAACTTTCCTTTATTACAAAAACCTCATTGAGTCAGGGGTCTCCGCATTCACATTGCTAAACCTGCAGCTTCATTATGTGAAAAGACAGAGACTTAGAAAATGCAGCGGTCACCCATGGAATATGTCCGCAGTATTCTACAGCACTAATACTATATACGCTCCCTGATATTCCTGCTGCTCAGTGATAAGCAGGAAAAAACGCATTATAAGTGCTCTCTGTGAAATGACAGACAATGTCAGATCAATACTTAGTATTACCCACAGCTTAAAGGCTATGGACACCTTTGAGATGGAAAATATGACTGAATATCTCTGAAGGAGTATTGAAAAGCAACCACCAAAAAATCCTCCCCTATTAAAATGAAACTTTTATTTCTATATCTATTTTTTTTTTATAATAGGGTTTTTCAAAAAATATTTGAAATAAAAGTTACGGGAGGATTTTTTGGTGGTTGCTGGAAAATATGACTGTAACATATGTGGGTTTTTCGGGGAATAATTAACTATTAGCTGAAGGCTTCAGCAGGACCCCAGAGGGAATACTGCAAAGGGTTAATTGCGTTAAGGTTAGGTTATTGATTTTATTGCTATTAATAGCTCTGTATGGACAACCAAGGGTTAACACCTTGGCTGACTGTGTCTGCTTTCCAGGGCGATGGACCTGGGTCCACTATTGGTTATAGGAGTCTAAAGCCTCATTCGCACGTCAATGTTTTGGTCAGTGATTGTGAGCCAAAACCAGGATTGGAGCCTCCACAAACATGAGGTATAAGGGAAAGATCTGCACCTGTTCTTTGTTTAGAGCGGCACCTGGTTTTGGCTGAAATCACTGATGGAAATTACTGACTAAGTGAATGAGGCATAGGTCTAAATGAAGAACAGTGAAGAGTCTAAATGAAGAACAGTGAAGAGCTGCTCAAAGCTAGGCTTGAGTTCCGAGAACCTCCATCTCTGAGACAACAGTCAAGGAAGCAGCTTTGCTACGAGATCACTTCAGAGAGAAGAAGATTAGAAGGTCTAGAACCCCAAGGCCATGCATTGGTCTCAGACAGCAAGGTATTGTGCACGTTTATGGCAGGAAGACCTTACTGCTGTGGAAGGGAATATTGCTAAAGCATCCTCCAAACTGAGACAGATTAGCCACCCTTGTCCAAATTTCCGGCACCTCTAAATCTGGGAATTTTAGAAGGATTTAACAAGAACCTCATTACGTGTCTGTGGTTCTGCTGAGAGACAGAGAGGAGTACTAAAACCTCCATCATTGTCGCTATCAGGGGCGGATTGGCAATTTAATGTACCGGGATGGTTCCCGGTGGGCCGCATGTTTTTATGTGAAGTGGGCCGGTGGAGGGAGCCCAGCTATTGTTTCTAAACTGTTTCAGCCAGCGCATGTCAAAACACATACCTCCTGCTGCACTGCTCTCTGACACTTCTGGGCTGCTGGCTACCTGTGAGTACGTGAGGTGGAGGTGTGCTACGTGCCGTGCAGCACCTGGACTTACTGCGAGTTAAGTAGTCCCTGTCTGGCAGCCCCTGCTGCGCTACACTGTCTAGACAGTGTGAGTGGATTTATGATTGGTGCTGGTCGGCTCAGCGTTGTGTGAGATCTCTCACATCAGTAACCTGCCGGCCGGCCCGGCCGCTCCACCACTGGGCTGCCTGAATGACTTACTTTGACACTTGACTTGAGGAAAGGTTTGTGCTTCGGAATTCAGTTCACAAAACCCCCGACAGGCCGACAGTGCTTGACAAAGGCTCCATTGAGTGAGCTGAAACGTTGCGGTTGTGGGTGAAATAAAGTGATCCACTGTTTTTCACAAAAGTCCGGAGTGCTGCCTTTTTCTACGTTTGACTATTTCTGGAATCCTGGTCCGGATTTTACAAGGGTATTGCACCCGGCAACTACTGCGTGCTGCTTCTATTTTTCCTTTTCTATCTATCTAGCTAGTTTTTACAAGTTAGAACTGTTCTAATGAAAGTATATGTTGTTGACAAATACAAAGGTGTGAATCCACATGTTTTGTTAAATTATACAGTAACAGGTTTTCTGGCCCCACCTTCTTTTTGGCCACGCCTTCTACATGTTTGACTCGGCCTACAATATGGGGCCACTTTTACCTTTTTTTCCAGGGCCACTTTGAGTTCCCAATCCGCCCCTGGTCGCTATCTATATGTGGCCACTGAGAGAATATTGCACTGTGATATTCTTTGGAACTGTGCCTTCAGGCTACTGGTACTACAATCTCAACTTCAGTAAAGAGACTTTATTTATTGCAAGCAATGGAATGGGCCTGGTTATTGACTCCACCATCCACTGCATTCATATTCCTGTCTTGCACTCTGCCAAACATTTATCATCAAGGGCACCCCAATTCTAGGGAATGCCCTGGGGGAAGAAAGGATGCACCCTCCTGTTACTGCCCAGCCTCAGGGAGAGCCAGACAAGGAGATTACCACTGTGAACTGTAATACTACGACCACCCTCAGGGTCATAAGTACAACTTCCATCCTCCTCTACACACTCCGCCACGGGTCGCTCCACTCCTAGCCTGCAACGTCTACTGAAATATTTATACTTAACCTGGTCTTGTATGCTGTCTATCTTCTGGTCCTCAGGGGGTTTACCTCCAGCCGGGGCTTGGACATGGTCAGCTGTGCTTCTCCAGCGAATGACTAGCTTCAACAGTTACATTTCACTTGGGGACATGTCACTGCTGAATCCAAACATTGTCTCCAGCGGCACAGGTGACCATGTTCATGCCCCAGAAGAAAACAAGCTGGACAATGGGAGACTGACAGACAAGAGCCAGCATGCAGAACTTGAGTGGCAGGGAGTATTTAGGTATAATTCTTTCAGTAGACAATGTAGTTGATTATTCCTAGATAAATGTTCACTTTTTACTTTGCAATCTTCATTTCTTCATTTTCAGACCCCTGATATTCAATTTACAGTCTGCTCATAGTTTTAGACCTTTGTCATATGCTCCACCCAGTAATACATGGAGGATGTGAGGGGATGTAACTTAGTTCTGTGAACGTCAGTTTTGTATTATTGTTGTAAGAGGGGTTGTCTATATATGTGATTTGTCTGTTTAACCCTTTCAGTACCGAGCCACTTTTCACCTTAAACCCCAGGCCGATTTTTGGAAATCTGACATGTGGTAATAACTTTATGTAGTAATCACTTTAGAACGCTTTTACTTATCCAGGCCATTATGAGATTGTTTTCTCATGACACATTGTACTTCATGACATGTCATAAATTTGAGTCCATATATTTCACCTTTATTTATGAAAAAATCCCAAATTTCCCAAAAATTTGAAAAATTTTCAATTTTCAAAATTTCAATTTCTCTGCTTTTAAAACAGAAAGTTACACCTCCTAAAATATTTATTACTTAACATTCCCCATATGTCTACTTTATGTTGGCATCATTTTGTAAATGTCATTTTATTTTTTTAGAAGTTAGAGGGCTTAGAAGTTTAGAAGCAATTTTTCAAATTTTCAACAAAATCTCCAAAACCATTTTTTTGAGCACCAATTCAGTTATAAGGTGATTTGGGGAGGCTTATCTAATGGAAGCCACTAATAAATGATCCCATTTTAGAAACTACACCCCTCAAATTATGGAAACACTTGACTGTGAAAATGAAAAGTTTCATTTCTTCCAATAAAATGTTGCTTTAACCTCAAATTTTTCATTTTCACAAGGGGTAACAGGAGAAAAGCACCCATAATTTGTTACCCATTTTCTCCTGAATACGGCAACACCCATACGTGGTGATAAACTGCTGTGGGGGCACATGGCAGGACTCAAAACAGAAGGAGCACCATATGAATTTTGCAGCACAGATTTTGATGGATTGGTTTGCGGGTGCCATTGATTTTTACTTTTTTGAGTTATTGTCTTATGTGGGGGCTCATTTTTTGCGGGATGAGGTGACGTTTTCATTGGTACCATTTTTGGGTACATAATACTTTTTGATCGCTTGGTATTACACTTTTTGTGAGTCAAGGTGAAAAAAATAGCTGTTTTGACATAGTTTTTAAATTTTTTTTTTACAGCATATTCACCCGAAGGGGAAAATCATGTGATATTTTTATAGAGCAGGTTGTTACGGACGCGGCAATACCCAATATGTCTAATTTTTTTTTAAGTTTTACACATTAGATACATTTTTGAACAGAATAAAATCTTTTTTTTCTGTGTTGCCATTTTCTGAAAGCCATATTTTTTTTATTTTTTGGGTGATTGTCTTAGGTAGGGTCTAAGTTTTTGTGGAACGAGATGACGGTTTAATTGGTACCATTTTGGGTTAAATACGCCTTTTTGATCACCTGCTATTACACTTTTTGTGAGGCAAGAGGGAAAAAATGGCTGTTTTGGCATAGTTTTTTTTAAAACAATTTTTACAGCATTCACCTGGGAGGCCATCTCATGTAATACTTTTATAGAGCAGGTTGTTACGGATGCAATGATACCCAATATGTCTAACATTTTTATTTTTGTTAGGTTTTACACATTAGATGCATTTTTGAACAGAATAAAATCTATTTTTTGTGTTGCCTTTTTTTGAGAGCCATATTTTTTTGGGATATTGTCTTAGGTAGGGTCTCATTTTTTGCAGGACGAGATCACGGTTTGATTGGTACCATTTTGGGGTAAATATGCCTTTTTGATCGCCTGCTATTACACTTTTTGTGAGGCAAGAGGGATAAAAATGGCTGTTTTGGCATAGTTTTAAAAAAAAATCTTTTTACAGCATTCACCTGGGAGGCCATATCAAGTAATATTTTTATAGAGCAGGTTGTTACAGACGTGGCGATACCCAATATGTCTAACATTTTTATTTTTGTTAAGTTTTACACAGTAAATGAATTTTTGAACAGAATTAAATCTTGTTTTTGTGTTGCTATTTTCTGAGAGCCATATTTTTTTTATTTTTGGGCGATTGTCTTAGGTAGGGTCTAAATGTTTGCAGGACGAGATGGGAAAATGATGCTTTTTTTTTTTTTTACTTCAAACTTTTATTTTTTTGTTAAACTTTATTTTTTTAACTTCTTTTTTTACTTTATTTTTTGTCCCAGTCGGGGACTTCAACTTTTGGGGGTCTGATCCCCTGCACAATGCATTACAATACTTCTGTATTGTAATGCATTGGCTGTAAGTGTATTATACAGTGTAATACACTTATAGCCTGCTGCCTGTGAGATCCAGGGGGCTGGATCTCACAGGATTCCGTAGAAGCTGCCTCCGTAGGGCTTCCTTCCCTGCCATCGGGTCCCCGTCACAGCAGCACGGAGACCCGATGGGCTCTTCCTCCCAGCCCAGACATCGCACATGCCGCGGTCAGCGCTGACCGATGCTGGTGCATACAGCAGGGGTCCGGCTATCGGTGGATCGGCGCTGGGATTTGTGTCCCGGCTTCCAGCGCCGTACATGGAGTGTAAAGGTTAAGAATGGTGATGGATGGGTGGCATGTTGTGGGAGGAGTCGATGCAGCCATCTTGGTGGGGAATACTGTGAAATGCTGCCAGGTGCTCCTGCTGGGTGCTGCACGGGGATAGATTTAAAGCAGGTGGGGTCACTTCCAACCAAAACTGGAGCAGTATGTGTAGGTTGTGGTTAAGGATTCGATAACTAAAGTTACATTCAAAAAATGTGGATCCGCAAAACACGGATACCGTTTGTGTGATGTCTGCATTTTTTGTGGACCCACTGACTTCAATGGGTCTGTGGTCCGCCTTTGCGGCCAAGAATAGGACATGTTCTATCTTTAGCAGAACAGACATATGGATGCATAAAGCACACAGACAACCCCTGGGGTTCTAACCTGTGACCCCTCACTTAAAAAGCCCCATCATCTATCCACGGTCCTGATGCTGCTCCATTCCCAGATGCTTCCGGCCTCTGAAGGACTAAGAAACAGCTATGTCCCATGACTGCTGCAGTCAATAACAGGCTTCAGTGATCACATGGCTTGAAGGACACATCACAGTAAAATACGTATTTGATCTACAGTATGACTTAAAATCTTCATTGGGAAAATTCTCTACAAAAACCCCATTCACACATATTGTACTGCACTAGCTACCCATTTCAGAAAGAGCTGGCAAACTTGCCTTATCCTACAGCACCCCTATCACTACATGGACCAGCATACATCAGAATAGCCACCCTCGTAAGGGAACCCAGCTAGTTAAAGGGCACCTGTCAGCAGTTTTGTACTGCTGACCTGTTACATGTGCACTTGACAGCTGAAGGCATCTGTGTTGGTCCTATGTTCATATGTGCCTGCATTGCTGAGAAAAATGATGCTTTAATATATGCAAATGAGCCTCTAGGAGCAACTGGGGCGTTACCATTACACCTAAAGGCTCCGCTCTCTCTGTAACTGCAGCACCCTCTGCACTTTAACAGGGCCATGCAGGTTTGAAGTTTTCACTGCCTGGCCCTGTCAGTGCAGAGGACATGGCAGTTGCAGAGAGAGCAGAGCCTCTAGGTGTAACAGTAATGCCCCCTTTGCTCCTAGAGGCTCATTTGCATATATTACCAATACAGATGCTTTCAGCTGCCAAGCGCACATGCAACAGATCAGACAGTTTCAAAGGTGCAAGGTGCTGACACACCTTTAAACTTGAGCGGGGTCTGCTGGTGGTATGGAATCCTTTCTTGCATAGGGATCAGCAACCTTGGGCACTAAAGCTGCTGTGAAACTACAACTCCCAGCATGCACACTTACTCTATTTTTTTTCTTTCTATTTGCTGCTATTTGTGTAACTCCTAGAGAAGTAAAAAGAGGATTCTGGGAGTTGTAGTTTCAGAACAGCTGGAGTGTCAGAGGTTGCTGATCCCTGTGCCAGCAGGTGGAGCAGACAGCTCAAGTAGTTGTACTAGCCAGTGTTGTAGAAAGCCATTCATAAAATGCAGTCTTCAGGAAGAATAAGGTTTATTGTGGCTAGCCAGGAGCATTAACAGCTTCAATAGCACAAAAGAAAATGCTCAAAGAGGGAGAGGCCCACACTTGTCTTATACATACCCATTCTAAACCATACATACATGTCTTATTCTCATTGGATAGGTTAAACTCTCTCTGCAACCCCATTGGACATATCCATGCATGGACAATACGTGCTTTCTCAATGTTCGTCCTAGCCAACATCTGCTATCCATTATCAATACTTTCTTCGTCCTGTCCAGTCTCTAGCCCCTTACCCAAGTGAGTGCTACCCCCACCTTCGGAATGTGTACTTATACATAAAATTTGAGAATGTAGTGCCTGGCATAATCAGGCGGCATTATACGATATTTTTCATTTTTCTCCTTCACCAGCTTCACACATAGAGCGGTCAAATTACAAAGCCAAAACAGTATCCAATAGCATTAACAGAAACAAGCCAAGAAAGAACCAAGAGAGCCAAAGGTACAGAGATACAGATACTTACAATATGCACAGTGAAATATAACACACACAGGAACCAGACTGAAAATACAATAACTGGTATTGAGCAGTCTCAGGATATAAGTAGAGAATACATCTCATTAATTGGCTCTCAAGCCTATACCCCTCCCCCCTCCTCTCTTCTTCAAATTAGAAGCCAGAACAGGTGAGTTCATCACAGTCTTCAGAATACACCATTGCTTTGCATGGCTTCTGGAGCAGAGATTGTTCCAGTTGCCTCATTTTTAAAAACCTTTTTCAAATACATTATAGATTTAATAAGGGATTCTCCCTCCTACCCTGATCTATTTGATACCAAGGGTATCCATTGCTTTGATGGACCTGACACAGACATCCCATTGATCCTACAGGGATCTGTGTAATTCAATTTAATTTAATGGAGAATGGTGTAAATAGCAAATTTGTAAATTACTTTATTTAACCGCTACACTACCAGCTCTGTACATGTACAGCGCTGGAGCGAAGTACAAACCTGGCGTTTGCTCATGCGTGTAACGGGCGTCATGGCTGGTGGGTGTCTGCTGTTTCGAACCACAGAGACCCACGGCTAATGACCGTGACCAGAAATAATCCCGATCGCACTCATTAAAGCCTTTAGATGCCATGATCAAGTGTGATCACTGCATCTAAAGAGTGAAAAACGCGGAAGCTTGCGCTTCCGGGCTTCTTACCAGCATTCTCTGCGAGCAATAAGGATTCCGGTAATTGATTTCAATGCGCTGGGTCTCTCTGAAGAGACCCAGGGTATTGAAGCTGCAATTCTTATTTTGGCCAGCAGGTGGCAGGCCAAGATAAGAAATGAGTCATTCTAGTACCACTATGGATATATAATAAACATAATGGTACAGAATTAAAAAAAATATATATATTTTTATATGCTCAAATACAGCTTCAAAATAATAATAAAAAACTGTTAAAAAAAATATATAAAAAATATAAAAGTTTAATACCCCCCCTTTTCCATAGAAGGAAAAAATAAATACCGTATTTTTGCTTCATAAGACGCACCCGATGATAAGACGCACCCCAGATTTTAGAATAGGAAATAAGAACCTCAAATCAGACCTCATATCAGACCCCCCATAAAGTTCAGGACATCACATCAGACCCCCATCAGACCTCAGATTAGCCCACATCAGACTCAAATCAGCCCACTCAG
>ONZH01004214.1:0-63727 GCA_900303285.1 Rhinella marina
CAAGCAGAACCTTTCCACTCTCATCCCTGCAGAGGAAAGGAGTATGAGAGTGAATAGATATCAACAGGCCCTGGTGCACAAGCTGAAACAATTCTTCCCCATCTGACGCCGCTAGCGGCAGAGGGCATGGTTCTGTGGGCCAAGTAGCGGGGGAGAGGAGGCGAGCAGGCAGCTTGTCCAGCACTGGCAGGGGAACGCTCTCCAAGGCCTTTGCCAGTTTTATGTCACCCCAGCAAGACACTGTCACCTGTCCCCAGTCTAGGCAGAGTAGGGGGGAGCTGTACAGAAAGATGGTGAGGGAGTACCTAGCTGACCGTACCAACGTCCGTAGCGATCACTCTGCTCCATACAACTACTGGGTTTCAAAGCTGGACACGTGGCCTGAAGTGGCGCTTTACGCCTTGGAGGTGCTGGCCTGCCCTGCCGCTAGCGTGCTGTCAGAGCGGGTATTCAGTGCAGCTGGTGGCGTCATCACCGATAAGCGTACACGCCTGTCAACTGACAGCGCTGACAGGCTGACGCTTATTAAAATGAACAAAGCCTGGATTTCACCGGAATTCAAATCTCCTCCGGGGGAAAACAGCTAAAGATTAACATTACTTATGTATCCGATTCCTCTTCTCTACTCCTCCTCCTACTCCTCCTCCATATCGTCTTTGCCTAACGCTGACTCAAAAAACGCCATTTTTTAGAGGTCCAACTGGCACTCTTTTAGCACAATTTTTCAGGAGGGCCCCCTACAGGCCCTCTATTCAAAAATTTTTCCAGAGGTCCACCTACAGGCCCTCTCTTCAAACAATTTTTCAGGAGGGCCCCCTACAGGCCCTCTATTCAAACAATTTTTCCAGAGGTCCACCTACAGGCCCTCTCTTCAAACAATTTTTCAGGAGGGCCCCCTACAGGCCCTCTATTCAAACAATTTTTCCAGAGGTCCACCTACAGGCCCTCTCTCCAAACAATTTTTCCGGAGGTCCACCTACAGGCCCTCTCTCCAATTCCAGTTTCCAGTTTTATTTGCGCAAACTGCATACATTTTTATTTTTGGGGATAGGTGTGAAAAATAATATTACTTGCGAATTTATATTGCCCAACATTGGATACGGTAGCAAGTAGAAGACCAAACACATGCTGCCCACAGGGTTCCGCAAATTCCTGGTCCACCCGCAAATTCCTTGTCCACAATGTCAAGGAGGTCGAGGTTCTGTTGATGAGCAACAAGTCCTTCTGTACTGAAATCGCCGACAACGTCTCCATCTAAGAACCTACAGACCATTGTGGAGAGAGCGGCACAGCTCGCTATCAAAGTGACGAACCCCAACGCCAGACTGCGCACAGAAGATAACGAATTAATATCTCTGTGGTTATTTTTGCTAAATAAAAGTTAAATAAACCCCCAAAAAAATTCATCTGTTCCTGTGCCTGATCCACCCAAGTTGAATGTGTCCCATCATGAGAAAGTCCCCCCCAAGGAGTCCCCACTGTAACTTGCTTGCTTCCCATACAACTACCTCACCCCCCGACACCTGTGTCTCGCCATTGTCCACCACCTCCTCAGACAACACTGGTAAATCCCCACTGTCAGCACACGGAAACAGCAAAAGGTCTTGCGAATTAGGGCAGAGAATGTTCTGGGCTAGCACATCAGGGAAGGGGTGACTATGGGGTTCCAGGGAGTACGTGACCACATGCAATATCCATTTAAAAGTCATGCCACACTTGATCAAGCTCATAATTGACAATTGTACCGGTTGATGCTAAATTTTTAAGTTGGGGTCCTGCGTCGTCATTCTAACTACATCCGACTGTTGTCACCACCACACACGCTAGCCCAGGGGGCACTCCTCTGGCTCTTCCAACGAAACCTCCTTCCCCCCCACCTACAGGCCCTCTCTCCAAACAATTTTCCCGGGTAGGGTGACGTATTAGATATTGTACTGATTTTTAAGTGCCTCCTGCGATAGACGGGAATCGAACCTAGATCAACTGCTTGGGAAGTAGCTATTAACTAAACTTGATTTCAGCTGCAGTGCCAGCATGAGCAGTGGTGTCACCTGCAGGCGGTGATGGACCTTCGTTGCACCTAGTTGGGTGCTTCCCTAACATGTGATGAGTATTTGCCTCGCCTTTCTTGGTCTGGGTGAGCACAATTGCCATGAGGGTAACCACCAGGCTGTTGCCTGAGAATTTGGGGTAATGGTGGGATTAGGCAGCCTCAGAGGCATCCATGCATGCTGCCCCTGCTGTTTCCTGTCTATTTCCTTGGTGTTTCCATCATTTTCTGAGGTTTCCAGGTTTTCACCCAGCTTTCCCTAGGCAGAGCCTTGGTCCCCTGCAAAAATGCTCGAGTCTCCCATTGACTTCAATGGGGTTCGTTATTCGAAACGAGCACCCGAGCATCGGGAAAAGTTCGACTCGAATAACGAGCACCCGAGCATTTTAGTACTCGCTCATCTCTACTTATGACAATATACATACATCACACTGCCTGTGCCAGCACAATACTGCTGAGCAGGGCAGCATGATGAGTGCCCTGCATCTTCTAAGTTCTAACCTGCTTGGCTGGCTTGGCTCCTCCTCGCTTGTTCCCTTACTACTTCTCCTGTACACAGGAAGTCAGGCTGGCTTGGCTGCTCCTCACTCCTCTCATCAGTACTGGCAGCAGGTACAGGAAGTGAGGCTCAGGCAGCAATAGCCTGAGTGCAGATAGGATCAGACCCACAAGAACAGCAGCAGTAAGCAGTAGTGGTGGCATCAGTATCACAGCAGGCTGCTGGACAGGCAGTGTGACAGCTCCCAGTCATACAAAGGCAGTGTCCCAGTGTGTCAGGAAGCAGCAGACAGAAAGAAGTTGCCTGGACTTAGTTGGTAGGTTATTTTTTTATTATGTTCTGGATCCTTGCCTCTTAAAGGTGTTGTCCGGGTTCAGTCTGGGTGAAAATGTGGGTATGTCCGGGTTCAGCTCTGAAATATGACATTATCATCACTGTACGACCCAGATAATAAAATTATTGTTACCACACAGTGAACGCCATAAAACAATTCCACAAAATAATGTAAAAATTGCTGTTTTATTTATCTTTCCCCTAAAAATAAAATAATAAAAGGTAATCACTACACGATATATGCCCCAAAATAGTTCCTAAAAAACTTACAACTAATCCCACAAAATAAAAAATATAGCAGAAAAAATTAAAAAGTTATGACTGCTAGAACACAAAGGGGAAAATATTATTGATCCTTAACGCTAAAATTAATGATGTCACTAAGGGGTTAAAATGCAGTTGTGCCCCCTGAGTTTTGCGCCAACAAGATTTACTGCAGACACATTAAAAATCTACAATAAAAAAGTGACATTTTTGGGAGGGTTTTTCCAATTTTAACGGGACTGTTTGGAGGTTAAAGGGATATTCTGGTTAGAGAAAGTGGATTAGTGGGGGATGACTGAATTACTATTGGTGGGACTATAAGGAGCACTAATTATATGGGGTCACTATTATTTCTTAAGGATAGTATTTGGGGGCACAGCGAGCAGCAGGATAACACTGCGGGGAGTCCAAGTTGGATGATGATAGAAGCTAAGATGTCCATGTGTTTCACTCTGCAGAGATGAGAGGCGGCTGAGAGAAGATGTCCGGACCGAATGGAGAAGATGCTGAGAAGATCTACATCAGAGGAGACGTCACCTGGAGGCCCTGGATGTGAGAGGTAAGTGCTGCTGTATAGCAAGTACAGCAAAATGCAGTGTGCGGGAGGAGGGTCGACTTAGAGAATTGGGCCATATTCATTGGGGCTTGGGCCCTGGATCTTTTGAGACCCTAGCAACGCCCCTGATGTGGTGTATGCAATAACTTGTAAGTGTGACCTTTATTAAATAGGTGAAACAATGCAAGTTAAATTTGGTGAACATGTACACGTATGAGTATAGGAGTTGGATCCCTGAGACTGATATTTGTAAATTCCACAATGGAGATATAAGACTTATACAGTTTTTACACCTGTTGAGTCTGTAACATTTGGTTGCTGGGGAAGACAGACACCCTGAGTAAGGAGGCAGACTTTGTTATTAGGACTAAGGCATTAGGAATGCTCAGCCTGGACAATAGGAACAATTTAAGTGTGTTCTAAGTTTGAAAACAAATTGAAATGTACCCTATTTGCTATATAAAATGGTACAGGATACTTTCCATTTCTTTTGGATGGTTTATATTTTGTGTTTGTATTCTTTTGTGATGTTTTGCATTGATTGTAAAGAGTAGATAAAGAGGACCAGGATGGACACAGCTTCAGGACTAAACAAAATGGTTACTTCAATCCCATCCTGATATGCTGCTTAAAGGGCATGAGTCACCAAAATGATACAATAATGACATCCTTTTTATATTTAGGTGATATCTAATATTACTTGTAATGATAAGCAGATAACTGCAGTAAAGTGATCTGTACAGACCAAAAAGTGGCTCCTATTATTAGGCTTAGCAGCCAGTGTGAAAACTGCAGGATTTTAGGACTTTTTTAATATAGATATTGACATGGAAAATTAAAAATTACATAATCAAAATTATTTAAAAAATATGTTTAACATAAAACCTGATTTAAATAATAAGCAATACATTTAAAACTAATGCAGGAGGGTGAATCCCATGTTTTTACAATTGGATTTATGCTGCTTTTCTTTTTCATTGAGCATCACCCGGTTGCTTTGTGATTGCATGCAGGTTCCCATTATAGAGCCTTAGTAGTGCCAGACCTATTTCTACACATGAATACTAACAATTCGAAGATGAACTTTTTATTGGCAAAAGCCCCTTTTCTAGATAAGGATCCAAATATTTATGGAGTCAAAGGTTACAATTAAGCAGTGCATATCAAACCCCATACATGCAAACATGTAACACTAACCATTGCTCTCTCTCAGATGTTTTGGTGTTATCTTGACAATTTCTCCAATGCGCTACTGGTGGGTAATAATACATACGAAAAATGCAAAATAGCTGGAAATGTTCTACTGAACTCATGCAGTGATGATTTGAAGCATTTTACAGCTTTTCTGGCATATAACCTAATACACATTGAAGGAACAATATTTGATTGAAAATAAATTTAATAAAGAGAATTACTGCAAATAAATAAAAGCAAACCATTGGAGCCACAAAGCATCAGTTTAGGAAAGGAAGTACATCAGTATGATGGACACAAATTACTCTGCACCAAAGGATGTTATTTTGATGTAACGTTGTGTACTTCAGGCAAAAATAGAATGTCTGCTTTGTAAAAGCACACAGAGATATTGAAGGAATCTAGCAGAAAAATATCCAGATATTATAAAGGTCATAGGAAAACGGAAACAAATCAATCTGGGCCAGCTAAAGCTTTCATGTGCTATGTTGTACTCAAAGAAATTATTGCCACATCTTTTGAACACTTAGTCATTGACAGAATTCATAAAACTATATACATTACTCCAGAGACAAGGATAATGAAACTCCAAGACCTACAAATCATAGGCAATCTCTAGAGTACATTCAGTCATGCCTTGCTCATAATACTGGTACATAACCTGGAGATTTTCTGCAGTCACTCTGTTGAACTGCAATATTAAAAATACTGTGTCTGTACAATTCTGTAAATCAGAGGTGGCATGACCATTTGGACGTAAGGGCAATACCTGAAGGGCCAATGGCCAAAGTAGTCAAACAGTCTTTGGTCAATTAGTGCTCTTCTTAACATTTCAGTGAAGGTGAGGAAAAAAGGAGGAAAGAAATGTAAGTGATAAGTGTTCCTAAAATACATTTTAATAACCCAGTTAAGTAGTATATCATGGCTATAGCAGTTGATAACATGCACATAATTATTCATTCCTGGGGGCCTCAAATCATTTATATCCTGCCCCTGTTGTATATAATATATAGAAATGTTCTTAACCTACTTTTGCTCACAGCCTGAGATGTCGTAAAATGGGAGGCATAATATTATAAAATAATAGAATATTTAAATGAAGTTATAACAAATGGGCAGTGATCAGGAATGAACAGTCCATTCCTGATCATCACCCTCTGTATTAGCCCATGTAAGTAGGCTCTAATATTAGTTAACCAACTGATCTCCAAACCCATAAAGGAGGTCCCCTAGAAATGTTATAAATACATCAGTGGTTTTGACATTGGTGTGATGAACAACTAGTCATAAACAGTTCACCTAGCTGTATTGGTGTTATGGTTTATAGAGATTAGCACATTTCTTGAAATTAGTTTAGTGTCCGATTTGGAATTTGTTTGAAAAATTCAACCCAAAGAAAATATGGTCAAATCAGTGGCGTACTTAAAGAAGTAAGTTTTATTTACATACTGTATATCATGCTACTAAGACGTAACTTTTATTCACTTATATAAAACATCAATCTTATGTGCTAAATAAACCCTATTTTAAAATTTGCAGTGTCTCAGAAACTAGGTACCACTTGTCTGCTATATGAACAGGAATGCCTTTCCTGAGGGGCAAGGGATGGTAGTTCTGCCAGTGCAACAGATTGTTTGTTGCCGTCGGCTTCCTACAACTAATGAGTAATAAAAATAAGTTGACAGTTGAAGTTGACAATTAAAGTTCACAGCGGAAATTCATGAGACTACCATTAACTTTTTAGACTTGACTCTTGTCCTGCAGCCTGACGGGACAATCCAAACAGAAGTTTACAGGAAGCCGACGGCAACAAACAATCTGTTGCACTGGCAGAACTACCATCCCTTGCCCCTCAGGAAAGGCATTCCTGTAGGACAATACCTACGTGCCAAGAGAAACTGTTCTAGTGAGGAAGCATTCGAAAAGGAAAGCAAAATACTATATGAGAGATTTTTATCTCATGGATATCCCAAAAAGGTGCTTCATAAAGCATACAGAAGAGCTAAAGCAATGGATCGTAATATACTTTTAAATAACACCAAACGCAAAGACAATTCTCTAATACGTTGTATAGGGACATATGATGTCCAATATCAAAAAGTCAAACACATATTAGGAAAGTATTGGAATATCCTGAAAACTGATGTGGATTTGGTAGAGGTAATTCCATCATACCCATCAATAACTTACAGGAGAGGCAAGAACTTAAAAGAAAGCTTGGTTCATAGTCATTTTCAGTGGAATAAACCACAAAAACAAACATAGCTCTCGACAGTGGCATCCTATCCGTGTGGTGACAGCGTTTTTTGCAAAAAAATGTTGGCAATCAAAGAGTCTGAGAACCCAGTAGACGGAAAAAAATATAAAATTAAACAATATATAAACTGCAAAAGGACAGGTGTAGTTTATGCCATTCAATGTGGATGTCCGAAATTATATATTGGGAAAACAACTCAAGAATTAAGAAGGAGAATATCCAAACATCTTAGCAGTCTAAACACGAGGGAGACACAACACTGACGAGACATATGCAGAAAGTACACAAAGGAAATGATAGTACGATAAAAATATGGGCTATAACTAAACTAACAACAGGCCCAAGACAGGGAGACATTGATAAAAGATTACAACAAGAGGAAGCCCGTTGGATTTATCGACTAAAAAGTTTATCTCCGCAAGGCCTGAATGAAGGGTTTTACGTTCGTATCGTTTTTATAAAAGATGCAAAATTACTATAAATTAAGTAGATATAATAAGGATTTAGAAGAGAAGGAAATTAGCTTTAATAAACAATGTTGCCCATCTTTAAAAATAAGTTAAATAATCGGAAAAATAAAAATAAAATAAAATAATAGTTAACCTCCTACTTTCCCCTCCTCTTCCCTATTGGTGTCCTTAACAAATAAGACCCCCTTTCGCTACCAAGAAGTAGATAATTATATTGATAAAATAAAATAAAAAGCTATATACCAACATATTAGGTTGGACCCTCATCCCCTCTTGAAAAAATTAGATAAAGTTAAAAAAGATGCAAGCTATATATAAAAAACTAAAAGCCATATTATTTGGCAGTGATGGGAGCTAGGTGTAATATAAAGAAGAATAAATAGCGTATAATTTGGGTATGACAAGCAGCGAAGGCATTAGCGTATCAAAGTGTAGAAGATCAGCGAGCGAACAAATAGTTAGCTGTGGTCCTCAGACATGCGTACTACAATGTTGGTGCGGAATACAGACTAAGAGCATACACATGCGCGAGATCTCGGAAAGTATGCGAGATTACATACTCAATGAGAAAAGATGGCGCTTAACACAGTGCCATCCATGTAGTAGTTAATACGTCAGGGAGTAGGGCAAAAAAGACATAGGTAAAGTCCTATCAGAGGAAGAGAAATAAAAATAGGTGGAGACAGAGGAGCAAAGCTCCAGATTATTGGTAAGTGTCATCAAATGTCGCCATAGGAGGCTTTAAAGCCAGAGGGCAACGCCCACAAACACTCACTGCCCTAAACCCCTGAAGACGCCACGGAGGTGGTGAAACATGTCGGGGGGCAGTGTTTGAGGGAATTATTTTAATGGTCAGCGTTTCAGCAACATGGTACGCTATAAACAGAGGTTATATACCTTTGACCATTTTTCCACTGCTTCATTTGCTAAAAGTTGTTCCTTTAGAGGGTAGAGTCCTGACCAAGTTTTCACCTCCATCAGAAGAGGAGATAACCACAACTTCATCTGGGCTCCCTCTTACTGGGCCCCCTCTTGCCCTGGGCCCCATAGCAGTCGCCTGGTCTGCCGCTATGGCAGTTACACCCCTGGGTCCAATTGCTCTGAAAGTTGGTATATAACAGGACTAGGACTCAAATATTTTCTGAAAAGTTTCAGAGAATAAATATTTTAGTCCTTGAAGATGAAAGAGAGAGAAAGAGAGAGAAGCCAGTTCTCCTTCGAAAACGACAGGAGAACTGAACTCTGGGAAACGTATATGCAAATGAGAATATCATACATCTGCTGGCATCAAATAGGCTTAGTGTTCTTTTCTTTTTGAAAGGAAAGCCAGTTAGCAAACATATGGATTTCTGGGAAAGATATTCAGCTACCCAAAGCCACTCAGCTGACCAGAATCAGATTTTTATTTTTTTGGGAGAAATTGGGGACAAATTAAAAATCGGTAGAATCGATTCTCTCTAGTTTATTCATTATACTGTATAAGTCTATTGTATCTTTATGTGAATATAGAGGAATAACTATAATGATTATGTGTCCCTATATATTCTGACACTTGCAGCATTGCCTAAAATGTTTCAGGATGGCCCACTGACAAAGAGAATTGTACCAACTAAGGGCGCTTGCACACGACCGTATGCGCTTCGAGGCATAATATCATATGAGTACAGGACAATAGTCCCTTGGGCGGCCTGACGTGCACAGCATCATTGTAATCTATGATGCTGTGCACTCCCCTGCGCATGATCAATGCCGCTCCGGGACATATGGCCCACTCACGGACCTTATGTCTCGGAGCGCATACGGTCGTGTGCAAGGGCCCTAATAGTAACAGAGGTACTGCACAATGCAACATTCTAAGACAATATCTAATATATAAAGCTGAGTGTATGTGTGTGTGTGTATGTCCGCTAAAGGAATCCGCACCGCTGCAGCTACAATCACAAAATTTGGCACACATGTACATCAGGTGTCCGGGAAGGTTTTAGAACAGTTTTCAGTTCTCCAGGATGTACCATTATTGAGATATTCCCAAAAAATTCATTAGCCAATAGTAGCCTGGTCACATGACCCTTATCAGCCAATAGAAGCTAACAGGCAGTCTACACACACCAGGTTTCTATGACAACCTAGCCAGTTCACTGCTGTAGGTCTGCATTAAAGAGGCAGAGCACTGTGGATGACAATGGTAAAGGGGTATTTCGGTTACCATAAATATAACTTATGTTTTAGACTAATTCATCATCAATCATTACCTCATATAATGTAAATTTCACTTATTTACTGTTCAGTAGTAATAAAAGATGTATTCTTCCACTGCTACCCACCTTCCTCCTAAATTAGTATGGCATTGACCTATAATTCAGGCCACCATCAAAAGAAGGACTTAAAAGCCCCACCCCCAGATCCCACTAAGTCACGCCCCTGACTCAGTCAGGCCACGCCCCTTCCATGCCGCATTTGACCGGGATTAAAAATATAGGTAAAAATCACCTTCTTTCAGCTGCAGGGGTGAGGGGAGGGTGACTTTCTCCCTGCAGCTCAATGCTCAGACTGCACAGAGCTGCTGCTGAGAGTGAGCTGTTCAAAAGGACATCCCTGTGTCCATCCAGGCCCTGTGCATGACAGAGGACAGGGAGTCTGAAAGCCAGACTGTCCAGCCTAAAACAAGACCTCTGGCCACCCTAGGGGCAGGCTGATGTTAGGGTGGCCAGATGTCCGGCTTTAGGCTGGACAGTCCAGTTTTTTGCCTATCTTTTCTCCGTCCGACGCAGTGCCTGGACAGACACAGGGATGTCCACCCTTTCAGTAGCTCACACTCAGACAGCTTCTCCTCCGTGTCTTCACGAAGCCAGGGGGGCATGGCCTCATGTTTAGTGGTGTGTCTTCATGGGAACTGGGGGCGCTGTTTCACGTTTGGGGAATGGCCGGTGAGGTCTGGCTTTCTGGGGTGAAGACAGTGGCCACTCTAGCTGCTGTGCAGGTCACAGTTAAAGGGACGGACTGTTGTAGAGGTCACTGTTAAAGGGGCAGGCTGCTGTAGAGGTCACTGTTAAAGGGGCGGGCAGCTGTAGAGGTCACTGTTAAAGGGGTGGGCTGCTGTAGAGATCACTGTTAAAGGGGCGGGCTGCTTTAGAGGTCACTGTTAAAGGGGCGGGCAGCTGTAGAAGTCACTGTTAAAGGTCTGGGCAGCTGTAGAGGTCACTGTTAAAGGGGCGTGCTGCTGTAGAGGTCACTGTTAAAGGGGCAGGCTGCTTTAGAGGTCACTGTTAAAGGGGTGGGCAGCTGTAGAGGTCACTGTTAAAGGGGCGGGCTGCTGTAGAGGTCACTGTTAAAGGGGCGGGCTGCTGTAGAGGTCACTGTTAAAGGGGCGGCCTGCTGTAAAGGTCACTGTTAAAGGGACGGGCTGCTGTAGAGGTCACTGTTAAAGGGGTGGGCTGCTGTAGAGGCCACTGTTAAAGGGGCGGGCTGCTGTAGAGGTCACTGTTAAAGAGGCGGGCCGCTGTAGAGGTCACTGTTAAAGGGGCTGGCCGCTGTAGAGGTCACTGTTAAAGGGACGGGCTGCTGTAGAGGTCACTGTTAAAGGGACAGACAGCTGTAGAGGTCACTGAGAAAGGGGCAGGCCGCTGTAGAGGTCTCTGTTAAAGGGGCGCATTGCTGTAGAGGTCACTGTGAAAGGGGCGGGCACTGTAGAGGTCACTCTCTATCTTTTAACGATACACACACACAAACAGTAAATGAAATAAATTAAATATACCCGTGCGAAGCTGGGTCTTACAGCTAGTATTACATAAATTTAATTTCTTGGGGAATGCAAGTATTAAAAAAAAAACAGGAACGTAAGGAAGGCTGACAGGTACTCTTAAACCATTGCAGTATAAAGTCTGGTATACCTGAGAATATAAATTATTAGTAATCATTATTTCAAATGTTACAGTTCAAAATAAGATTAGAAATGATTGCTATTTCATGTGCTCTTACAAGGAAATATGCCAATGAAAAGTGACTTTCTATTGCTGGACACGACAATAATTCTGCCAGCTCATCACAGAATAAGTGGCGTTGTTCCAAATATTAATTACTGGAGATATGACATTTTCTAAAATTATTCCCTACATTCTGGGAAATGTCTTCAATTATCCCATTAAAATGTAGAAATGATATTAATGACTATATATTATTGCCTTTTTGTCTTTAACTGAAATTGCTTTTGATATATATTTACTAGATATATAGTGTAAGATTACATATTTTATACCAAATGTAGCCCTGGAAATGTATACTTTATCTCTTTTGCTTTACTATTAGAATACATAATCATATTTGCAAATATAGATTGCTATGCATATTATTTATTATAGATCATTGTGTCCATCCTAATGAAAAACAAGTTTATACCAGGAATTTTAGGTACAGAGAATAACCACTTTAAATGTCATCTAACATGTGCAAAACAATTTAAATGGCCTAAAGGACCTCTCCCACCAAATACATCTATCATCTGTACACAGGAACCCCAGAGAACACTCAAACAGAAGTATCAAGTCCTCTCTCCCTTGTATTAAAATTCTATATACAGAAACTGGAGACCACTGTGCTGCAAGTGATCAAACATTCATGAGATAAATGAAGTTGGTGAGAAAAGCCTGCTAATTTCAGAACCACCCACCGTAAATATATAAGACATCCACAATTGCTGGGCTTTGTGCAATACCAACATATATTTATGTCCATTTGTCTATTGAACTGAATTCCTTATATAAGCACCAACCCCCAGGTCTCAGTTGCTAAAATCCACCAGTCCTGTTTAGATAATTGGGACCTGAATGTTTAATGTCCAAATTAATTGGGACCTGAATGGTTAATGTCCAAATTAGGTCCAGTTCACACATATCGTATTTGGTCAGTTATTTCCATCAGTTGTTGTGAGCCAAAACCAGTAGTGAAACCTACACAGAGATAAAGTATAATGCAAAGATTTGCACCTATTCTGTGTTTTTGACCTGCGTCTGATTTTGGAAAAAAGAAAAGTTTGTATAGGCCGAGGGTCTATGTCCTATAAGATCATATGGTTGGATATGGACCTTCTAAGATGTCTGGTCTGTTTCAGGGTTTCTCTGGTAATAGAGTAGCTTCGATCCTGTGGTTGGGCATGGACCTTCTAAGATGTCTGGTCTTTTTCAGAGTTTCTCTGGTAATAGAATAGCTTCTTTGGCAACTGTGGTCTCAGGACTTGGGCCTGGTCTGCAGGAACTCTCTCATACATGTCCTTCTTATAGCTGTGATAAGACTAGACTCCATACTAACCAGGGGCAGACCTGGTCCATCACCCAAGTAACCTAACCTGTCTACCAACGTTAACCCTATATTTTGCCCATACACTGCTATTTGGGATACACAATACATATGGGATTTATTGTTGAGCACTTATTTCCATGTTTAATTTGACATTAATTTAACCCTTTTGGCAATAATTAACCTGTTGCAGTAGTCCTCTGGGGTTCTGCATCTGTACCTGAGCAGAATTAACATAAAAAAGGATGTTCATGAGAGAACATATACACAAAGCAAAATTCATAAAAATGTTCTAAAATAGCTGAGCATCCACCTCCCTGGACTGAAAACTACAGGATATGTCCTAATTTTAAATAGAAGGACTTGAATGCTTGTGCCTCAAAATATATTACACTGTATACTGTGTGTAATACACACACTGTACTTCCAAAGGAGTTGGTGTCACCATTTGCTAGTAGCACTTGATGCCAGTCATTTTAACCTGTTTAGACAATATTTTGCAGAACTTTTTAAAGGTTTACAATAAAACACAAAGCTTTTCATTTTCCATCACCTTGAAACACATATCCACTCCTATCCAATGCTTGTTAACTGAAGCAATGGAAAAAATGAATAATAGTGGACAGGAGTTCTGTTCAATGCATTACATTTTTTAAAGAATTTGCACATCTTTAGTAAATTACCATATGTTGTTCATGTCTTCTTCTGAATTAGAGATGAGCGAAGTTTTGAAAAATTTTATTCGGCAACTTCGCCAAAGTTAGGCAAGAAATTTGATTTGTTACAAATTAATTTGTCACAAATCGCTATAAATCAGGTATACCCAGGTCACTCTGCCTTAGGGTATGGCCACACGGAGCGGCTGTGCTGTTGGCAGGTTGCAGCCATGCTGCGGTGAAGAATTGCGCCCAATTAGCCCACATCTGCCTTTCATTTAATAATGAAGACCACACTGTATAGTCCTTCTTCATTCTTAATGGCTGTGCGGCACCTTTAAACTTAACACTGATACATAGGGAGTTTGGGTGCGGACGCAATACGTATATTATTGCTGTTCTTGCCTGCAATCTCCTGCAGGTTATTTGATAGTAAACTGTCATGGGAGGCCGGCGGCGCACGTTCCCAGTGCTGCGCCGCCGAACCTCCGTGTGAGGGAGGAGGCGCGTCCTCTGCTAGGGGAGGACCAGGCGTGCCCCGTGCTGCCGTACATCCGGCGTCCTTCCCCGCCCCCAGTGACGAGCAGTGGGAAATTCTGAGCGCTGGCCAGGAGGGTCAGCGCTCAGTTAGGTAACATATATTTATTATTTATATTTATTGTACTGTATATGGGTCACGTGGCGTGACCACTCCACGTGACCAATTTAGAGCAATTTTGAGTGCTGGTCACTGTGCCAGTGCTCATTATGCTAATTAGGTCATGTGACGCTGGCCACGTCACATGACCTATTTGGAGGCATATTTAAACTGGCAACCCGCTGGTCACAGGTTGCCTGTGATTAGTCTCTAAAAGCAGTGCTGCACTCTTTGACCCTTGTGACTTGGTGTGTGTTATTTGGATTTTTGGCTACGGACTTTGGACTTCGATTTGCTCTCTCTCCCTTGGTTTTTGACGTGATCTCCTGGTACGAATTTGGCTTGCTGACTCTCCTATATATTGTGTTCTGTTCTGTCTGTGTTTTTCTCTCCCTGTGTTTCCCTTCCCCTACCCTGTGCACTTATTCAGGTTAGGGACTGTTGTCCAGTTACGGTTCTGCCGATTAGGGCTTATACTGTAAGTAGGCAGGGAGAGTGGTCAGGGTTACAGACAGGGTTCACTATTCCCCACTTCCCTTCATGACATAAACACAGAATATTAATCAGCTCTGGCATACCCACTTCTCCAACCCCAGAGTTCTCCTGCCCTACAGGTGGGAGCCCTTCTTCTGCCATTTGTTTTTTCTGCTTTTCCATATCATCTAATACTGATGAGAATATGTAATCAGGAACACCCAGCTCCTCCTCTCTTCGCTACACTGACTAGGACATGAAGACTTGGAAGGATGATTTGGAAGAAGTAAAGCCAGTAAAAAATGAGGATGGTCATCATTTAGACCTGGCCCCCCTAAAGAGTGCAGACTGGATGATATTGGTTGGGACGCTGGCACCGGTATAATAAATGTTCCATCTTACTGGTATTGAATTACATTTAAGGCTGATGTAGGAATAAACAAATGTAGCAAATAAACAAAACTGACGTAAAATAAGTCTCCCTTGCACTCTCCAATATTCTTCTAATAATCATTTTCAGCAACAATGTCCCTAGCACAGGAGCACTTGCCACATCTCTCCCTATACTCAGTTCACAGAACAATGGCAGAGACAGAGCAGGATGAGGGTTTTATAAAGCTGTGATATCACAGGAGATGGCTATCTGCGGATTCGCTGGCTTCACAGCATTATGGTTGATCTTGCGTTCCTGGGCTTCTTACTTTCTCTTTGTAACATGTGTAGCCGCCATTGTTGGAAAAATTGATTCATTACCACGAAGAACCTGGAAATTCGGATTTGTTGAGAATCAAAGTTTTCTTAAACTTCTGACCGAATTCCGCTTTGAATTCTTCACTTCGCTCAACACCATTCTATATCTTAGTTTTTTAAGTAGCTGGATATCTCTTGGCATTAGACAATTGCTGGATATCTTGTGAACTGTGCAGTGAATCTTTATTCCCAAAATACTTTGACATTTTTAAAGAAAGTTGTGCTTTGAACTGTTTCGATCAAGTAACTATAGCCAGAGGAATTAATTAAACCCTATAGAGAGACAGATATTGATTAATACAATCACAATTTTGACACATGTTGCAATTGCTCATAAGGTTAGTTCAGAACAGTGTGCTCTCTACCAAAAACACATACTCAGGGGTTCACGTTTTACACATCACTGTCACAAACAAACAATATCAAATCAATAATGATCTAAAATACAGCTAAAAGTTTACAGACAAAACAAAAAAATGTGAAAAACCTGAATCACCTGTTAAGCTATAGAAGTGTCAAATATACAATATTTACATTATTTTCCAACATATTTACAAAGTCTACATTTTTTAAAATTTTATTCATTTTGATTTTAATAAAAACATAGCAAGTATAGACATTCAGATCCTTAAAGGGGTTTTCTGAGATTTTAATACGGATGACTTATCCTGATAATCAGCTGTTCGAGAAGGCATTAGCGCTACCCAGAAGCATTGTGGCCTTCTTGCAGCTTTGCCTAGGCCAGTGACAACATGTTCATTGGTCACCTGGCCTAGGCGCAGCTCAGCCCCATAGAAGTGAATTGGGCTGAGCTGTGATACCAAGCATTGCCACTATACAATGTACGACACTGTGCTTAGTGAGCTGCGAGAAGGCCGCAGCGCTCAATAGTGCCTACTCAAACAGCTGATCGCAGGGGTCCCAGATGTCAGACCCATACTGATGACCATAACCAGAGAATAGGTCATGAGTATTAAAATCTCGGAAAACCCTTTTAAAATATTACTCCTCTGAAAAAACATATAAAGTAATTGGATAAAAATCAATTCAGTGTTTAATATTTTTATTTGAATCATACTTTTTATTAGTTGAATCTTTTCAACAATAAAATGTAGAATAGATTTAAAGAGGTTCTCCAGGCTACAGATTTACTCAGTATAGATTGGTGGGGGTCTGGCTCATCAACAGAATACCAACTGTAGTTTTAAAGGGTTATTCTCATCTTGGACAATGGGGGCATATTGCTAGGATATGCCCCCATTGTCCTATAGGTGCGGGTCCCACCGCTTGGACCCGCACCTATATTGAGAACGGGGCCCCCGAAAGTGAAGGAGGGCGCACTGCGCATGTGCGGCCACCCTCCATTCATTTGTTTGGGGCCGCTGAAAATAGCCGAGCCGGTTGGCTCCATAGAATGCGCATGCGCGGCCCAGCTCCCATTCATTTGTATAGAGCCGATGGAAATAGCCGAGCCAGCGCTCAGCTATTTTCGGCGGCCCCATACAAATTAATGGAGGGCAGCCGCGCATGCGTGGTGCGCCCTCCTTCACTTTCGGGGCCCCGCTCTCGATATAGGTGCGGGTCCCAGCTGTGGGACCCGCACCTATAGGACAATGGGGGCATATCCTAGCGATATGCCCCCATTGTCCAAGATGGGAATAACCCTTTAATGTAAGGTAATGCATGCAATGATGTATAGATCATTGCATAGTTGCATATTCAATGAGGGTTTTGGGGATAAAAATTCCCTTTCACTAGGAAGGCAAAACCTACAGACTTTATACAAAGCCATAATAGGATATACGGTATTCTAGGGAAGAATATGTGCCTTATGGACCACATGGCACGTGGAAGCATACAGAGTTCCTATTCGTCATTGCAATGTTCATATGCCCAATACCAATAAATAACCTTCTCAAATATGTAAAAGGCGAAAATCCTTTTTTTTTAACCTTCAGATTAGCTCCAATTCTTTGACAACACTAACACTTATTTTCTAAAGAGTGACTGAAAACTTTACCATATGAGTTAGTTAGTGGGCTTCCCCATACACATACATACAGTGGTTGCCCAAGCAAGTATGCAGGGGCGAACTGGGAACTTAAAGTGGCCCTGGAAAAATTACTAAAAGTGGTGCCATTTTTAGTTGGGTCCAAATTGATGCAAGGCAGATCTAGCAATATCATATTGCGGCACATTATACCGCCCCAGCAGAGCGAAATACTACAATCTTTCACAAAATACTGCCAGCAGCACAAAATACATACCAAAAAACTTCAGATTTCTTCAGTATAGATTGGGGGGGGGTCTGGCTCATCAACAGAATACCAACTGTATTAATGTAAGGTAATGCATGCAATATGATGTATAGATCATTGGATAGTTGTATATTCAGTGAGGGTTTTGGGGGTAAAAATTCCCTTTCACTAGGAAGGCAAAACCTACAGACTTTATACAAAGCCATAATAGGATTTCTATAATGGTGCTGCAAATAGAGCTTTTCTGTCACATTCCCATTCTATATAAGACGGTATAAAAATTGTGACGTGTAACGACATTGATTGTACACAAGATTGAGTTCTAACAATGACTCTTGAGACTTAGATAGCCCCAGGCCTTACAGGGCTGAAATACACAAGAGGACAATTGCAAAATATAATAGATGAAGTATGTATCACACATATAACACTGATGGAAAACAGGAAATCAACAAAACAGACTCAGAGGTGGGTGACAGGAACTGAGGGTCATAGACAGAGGAGGTGAGCCAGCAATGGAGTGGATGGCAGATGGAAGGTGGACAGCATACAGGTTAATAGTTGAGAATGACAGTGAATAAAAACAAAGCAATACTGAACTGAACCTCTCCAAATTCAAGTCAGCAAATCAACCTGGACAATACAACAGAACAGCAACAAACAAATTCCAAGCGCAGCAAGAAAGACCATGGAACCTATAGGTTACAGAATACATAGAAAACACACTAGGCTAGAACAAGTTACAATTGAGGAACTTCAGATCCCAGAATACAGAAGAAAGTATCAAATATCCTTAAATGAAAGCAAATGCTACACCTGACAACCAGAATTGAGTGAGATCTGGATATATAAAAGCTCAACAATCAGCAACTTCGCCCTAATCAGCAGGGCAAAGCTATGCAATAACCAAACCCAGATTTGTGTACAAGACACATACCAATTTCTTAAAGTTAATAACTCGGTAAATATGAAGCAACTGGGAGCCCACTGTTGCTAGTAACACATTCTATTCTGATGCTATTACAGAGCTATTAGACTAGTTAATATGGGTAAACTGTTAGAGATGTGTTTGCTTACCATTTTTTCATTGTTTCCATTAACAACCACAAATGTAAATATTAATTATAATACGGATGATTATTACTAAAGCTTTCATTTATATGAAAATGTTTCATAATTAAATTTATATACAGATTATATGAATATTTGTGTGCCTGTAATTTTACATGGGGGTGTAAGGTGTTCTAGGGAAGAATATGTGCCTTATGGCCCACATGGCAAATGGCAGCACACAGAGTTCCTATTCGTCATTGCAATGTTCATATGCCCGATACCAATAAATAACCTTCTCAAATATGTAAAAGGTGAAAATACTTTTTTTCTTTTTACCTCCAGATTAGCTCCAATTCTTTGACAACACTAACACTTATTTTCTAAAGAGTGACTGAAAACTTTACCATATGACTTAGTTAGTGGGCTTCCCCATACACATACATACAGTGGTTACAAGTATGTGTTTTTCAATGCAAAGCCAGAAGAGAAAGCTAATGCCAGACACTTCTGAATTTAAATTGAGCATGCCTGATCCTTCTTTCCTCCATTTTCATCTGTCAGGGGAAAATTTGCAACACTTTATACACGTCAGAGGCGTTGCTAGAGTCTTAAAAGATCTGGGGCCCAAACTCCAATGAATATGGCCCAATTCTCTAAGTTGACCCCCCCACACTGCATTTACTGTACTTGCTATACAGCCTCCAAGGTGTCGTCTCCTCTGATATAAATCTTCTATGTCATCATGTTCTCCATTTGATCCAGACAAATTCTTTCAGCCACTCCTTGTCTCTGCAAAGCTTGACAACACAGACATCTTAGCTGTCTCACTTTTCTATAATCATCCCCCAACCTCGAGTCCGAACAGTGTTATCCTGCTGCTCGCTGTGCTCCCCAATACCCCCAAAATACTATCCTGAAGAAATATCAGCGCCCCCCCATAGTAATAGTGCTCCTCTAGGTCCTACCAATAGTAATTCCCTTCTAGAATGCCCTCATTAGTAATACTGCCACCTACAGTGCCCCCAACAGTGATAATGCTCCCCAAGAGTGACTCGATTAGTAAAAGAGCCCTCCAGTATTAATAATGCTCTCACAGAGTTCCCAGTAGAAATAAGGCCCCCCTATTGTTCCCACAATGATAATAAAGCTCTCTACAGACCCCCTCAATAGTAAGAAGGCCGCCACTGTGCTTTTAGTAGAAATAAGGTGGATCTGTAAGTAACTTCTATAGAGCGTCCATTAGTAATAAGAATGCCTATAATGTCCCCTGGATTTAAAATGCCCCTACAGTGCCCTCAGTATTTATATGTCCCCTACTGTTATAATGCTAACCCTGAAGTGACCCCAGTATTTATAATGCCCTCAGTAGTTATACTCCTCCCTTTAGTTTCTTCAGAAATTATAATTCCTAGCACAGTGCACAGGATGTCTTTTCTTTAACATTATTGTGAAGGGAAAGCATCCGAGAGCAACAACAGCTCATCCATGAAGTGATGGACCATGTAAACTCACAGAGTGTGTAGTTAGTGTTGAAGTGCATGGCAAATAAAGTTGGTTATCCCTTGTTTCATCACACACCACAGAAGTCTACACCGACTCTGTAAGTGGCATCCGCAACTGTGCATCAAGTCCATCTTGAAATGGCTTTCTATGGTTGTACAGGTGTACACAATCCTAGGACCTCCATGCACAAAGGCAAGTGTCAGCTGAAGCGATGTAAAGCACACTGCCACTGGATTCTGGGGCATAGAAATGTGTTCTTTGGAACAATGAACCAATTTTCACTATATGGTAGTGTAATGGATGGATCTGGGTTTAGAGGATGCCCAGACAATCTACTTACTTAAATGCTACTACCTACTGTAAAATTTGGTGAACAATAAATAATGTTAAGGGGCTGTTTTTTAGGGTTTGTGTTAGGTCCCTTATTTCCAAAGAAGGGTATTGTTAATGCGATAGCATCCAAAAATCTTTTCTTTTTTTTTTTGTCTCTGTGCACAAAGCATGAGCCTTAAAGATTTGTTTTGAAGGAACGTCATTGACCTACAAAGAGACGTTGCTTGAACCCCATCAAACAATTGGTATTGGAACGAATTGTATACCAATTATGAGCCTCACACAATGTCTGACCTCACAGATACTACTGGCTGAATGTGCAGACAGATGCTACAATTATGTGAAAAGACTTCCAGAAAAGTGGGGGCTGTTACAGTCACAAAATGGGACCCAACTCCATATTAACACCTAAGACCTATAGTTTTGGAGTGAAATGTCCCACAATCTTATGAAGATGTGATGGCCATAGTCAACAGTACAACTTCACTTACAAAATATACTGGATGTAATTCTCAGTATCTAGTCTTATTCTGTATGTATGGTTACTGCACAATACCACTTTTCTTCCCAGTATACAAAAAAGGCTAGGGCAGCATGAACTCTAAATGCAGCCCTTCTCATTGAAAAATCTAGAGTTTTGCACCCCATAGTGCCCCATATCAGCTGAAAGGGTGCCTCTTTGGTATACAATGGTGCCCCCTGATTATGTCTAAAACTGAAAAAAAAACCACTGCACTGATTGGTATATAAATTTGGCAATTGAGTTCCATCAATTATTTATAATCGGTTTATGCTTAATAATTGTTGGGAATAGTAAATGATGTATTTTTTACATTATTTTTGAGGCTTGAAAGAGCATAATCTTTTTTTTTTGTGATTGGGTGATAATAATTAAGCAAATACATTTCCTTTGCTGCCGTTTGCATTGAAGTGACATTTGGCAGTGAACAACCTTTTTAAAGTTCAAGAGCTGCATTAAAAGAGGAATGATAAAGGGCATCATTAGGTGAAAACTGTTACTCACTATTTCAATTACTTAGCTACACGAGTGCTTGTGTGAAATAATAGACACAAATCATTGCTATTGACTAAGTATCTATTCAGCTGCCTGAAAAAGCTATTTAGATCCAGATCCTTGTCATAAATTTGGGGATGTTAAAACTAGTGTATATGTAAGAGCAGTTTTGCATTTTATGCATGAAATATTCCTTCTAATCGAATAAAAAAATGATGAACCTGGTATATTCACCTTATTAGCCTGATTGGTGTCTCATTAGTTTTGCTGCAACCTTTTACACCGATTTAGATATAAATAATGCATCTACTATTTCCTAATCTAGATTTTCAAAGTTTCCTTCTATATAATGGGCAATGGTTAATTATCCCATAGTGACTGTTGTTACTGTAGCACTCTAATGCAGTATGTAGCATTGTGATTTGTACTGATTATTCTACAGAAGATAATGACCGCTAATGCTGTTCTGAGCAGCTATCAGTAGGAATATTGGTCTATCTTTCTGCAATTTTGAAATAATTTGTGTATGTTCTATTATTTATTGGCTAAGAGATTAAATGCTGTTGTTTTATACTTATTTTAAGTGTTTCTGGAAGCAGGCATTTTGAAAGGGCATTATGGTACCTCAAGGCTTCCATGTAGCTACATGAGGCACCATATTATGGAGATATCACCGAAAAGAGGCGCTACTTCTTGAGGTGAAAATTCCAATAATACAGCTCTTAAGGAAGCATGCCACATTATTTTATTCCATCTCATCTAGGATGTGGGCTTTGTGGCTGGCCTTTAGGTCCTTGTGGTATTCATAGAGGATAAAAGGACAATCTGGGGCTGCCACGAGAGGTACAGGTATATGGTGTAAAAGGGAGAAACCAAAGTTGCTTAGGTATCAAATCTGCTGAGGTGTATCAAAACTGAAACAAATCCTCATTCTGGTCTTGACCATATGGAAAAAAGGGGGAACATGAATGACTATAATCAATGAGACATCAAATGTGATTGGAATTAATTGTTCTGTAATCTTCCTTTGAATGCTCCTGTACTGTATTTCCTTGGTTATACTGTAATGACATTATTCATATCATGTATTTAGTGGAATACTATACATATTTCAGTGAGTGGCAAAAGTGGAACACATTTCCTGGGGGGAAAAGATAGAGGGGACACATACATGGATTCATAGTCTAAGAAATAAAGGTGATATAGAGAATTGAAGTCCACTGAAGTCCATTACAGAAATAGTGCAGGGTATGATATAATTTATTCTGAGTAACATCCAGGAATTTGCCTTTATTTGATATAAAAAATGTAATTCACCCTGTTTCTTGCAAGCTGTGATGCTTCCTTGCGCCCTTAAAGCCTATCCCATGTAGCCTAGAACAGTTTTACAGCATATTCTCAGTCTATTCCGATGGCCTCATACTGAAAGCTAGAGGAATGAGCTCTCTGGCTTCCAGATATAAACTGTACTGAGTCAAAAGTCTTGCTCACTAAAATGGCTACCCACCAATATCTGGAAGGCGGAGAGCTCATTCCTCTAACTTTCAATATGAGGCCATCTGAATAGACTAAGGATGTGGTGTAAAATAAATTGTTCTAGGCTACATGGGATAGGCTTTAAGAATGTGCTGTAAAAATAAATTGTTCTAGGCTACATGGGATAGGCTTTAAGAATGTGCTGTAAAAATAAAATGTTCCAGGCTACATGGGTATCCCATGTAGCCTAGAACAATTTATTTTACAGCACTTTCTTGGTCTATTCAAAGGGCCTTATATTAAAAGCCGGAGACATGAGCTCTCTGGCTTCCAGATATTAGTGGGTAGCCATTTTAGTGAGCAGGATAGAATACATTCCTTTTTTTTTACTTCTCTTGTGGAAGCATCTTCCATAGCTACACAGTGTTCTCACTTTCTCTCGCTGAAGTTGACAGCTTTACGGAAAAGTATAAAGGCATAACTTAAGAACTAAGTCATATAATGGATTACCATGGGCACTTTTTGTAACTCATGCTCTAATACTCCTAGGCACCTCATCATTGGCATCATGCTTCAAAATTGTACATTTTCTGCTTAGACTGACTAAACCTGCTCAGTAACTGAGATCTATAAACTAAACTGACAGCTAACCAATACATTACCGTGCAAGCATCCACATTGATAGGCTCTCCAAACCTACTGTATGTTGTCTAGAAAAATCAATTTCAGTCAAATATGCCCAGTGTGAGCTATCATAAAGTTATAATTTTAGCCAATTCAGGACAGATATCCCTATCAAGGGAAAGGGATGCATCAACTTAGTAATAATACAGTGCAGTGTACAGTCCTATAATGATTTCCACTCTAGAATTACTTCTCAACACTCTGAAACTACGTATGAAAGAAGTGATATTTCTTCATTGAAATACCACATCCCCCAGCTTTCAAAATCCTAAATCAGGTTTAGCAACAAACAGCTCATCTTTAGGGACAAAATTATGTCTATCGCATTAAAAGAGTTATTGCTCTATTGATTTGCATAGTACTTAGCTGCCACATTTACTCACACGAACTGATAAATTTGCAATGGGTGACAGACAGAAAAAGACAGAAATTGATTTATAAGTTTGTGTAGAATAGAGGCACTGAAAATGCCCCTATTAAAAATCTGCAATTTTTCAGAAGGCCTCGCTTGCCTTAATAAATGTTAGAATGGGTTTGATTTCATTCAGAATTAATGTAGTTTGAAATTGAAATGAGTCGCACTTCCTGCCTTTAGGAGATCTGCTGACATTTCCAGTGTGATCATTGCAGCCTAGGAAACAAAATATATGAAGAAAGTGAAAAATAAGATAAATTCTCTATAATTTGCACAATGAGATCTTAGGTCAAAAACAATTAAAATTTTAAAATGATTGTTCATTATTGACAATAAGTAAAGCTATCTATGGAATATTAATAATTATTAGCTCTGTGCATATCAGTATAAGAGATACTGTAAGTAAAAATTTGATTAGGCGACTTCGCTGAAGTTTACCAAGAAATTTGATTCTTTCCAAATTAATTTGGCACAAATCAGGTTTACCCAGGACACTGTGCCTTAGGGTATGGCCATATGGGGTGGCCGTGCTGCGGGCAGGTTGCAGTCATGCTGCGGTGAAGAACTGAGTGGTAAATTAGTCCACAGCTGCCTTTCATTTAATAATGAAGGCTGCACTTTATAGTCTTTCTTCATTGTTAATGGCCACCTGGCACCTTTAATGCACCTTTAAACAAGGGCTGTTGCTGGTATGGGGTTTGGCTGGGTAGGTGGAGGCACAATATGCAAATTATTTCTGTTCTAGCCTGCAATCTCCTGCAGGTTGACAGTAAACACTGAATATTAATCAGCTCTGACATACCCACTTCTCCAAACCCAGCGCTCTCCTAATCTACAGTTAGCAACCCTTCTTCTGCCATCTGCTTTTCCTCTTTTTCCACATCATCTAATATCGATAAAAATATGTCATCAGGAACATCCAGCTCCAAATCTCTCTGCATCTTGCTAACTTTTCTAGGACATGGAGACTTGGAAGGATGATTTGGAAGAAGTAAGCCAGCAAAAGATGAAGATTGTCATCATTAAGACCAGGCCATGCAGACTGCATGGTATTGGTTGGCACGCTGGCACTGGAATAATAAAATCTTCCATCTTATTGGTATTGAATGACATATCTTAGTTTACGGCTGAGGTAGGAATAAGTAAATGTAGGAATAAATAAATAAAACAGATACAGAATAAGTCTCCCTGCAGTCACCCTGCAGTCTCCTTCTTCAATATTATTCTATTAATCGTTTTCAGCAACACTGTACCTAGAACATGAGGGCTTGTGACATCACTCCATATGTTCAGCTCACAGTAAATGGTGGAGACCACATAGGGTGAGGGTTTTATAGGGCTGTGACATCACAGGGGATGGCTACCTTCGGATTGGCTAGATGTACGGCATTATTAGTGATCTTGCATTCTGGGGCTTTTCTCTTCTACACTTAGTTTTGCTTTTCAACATGTGCAGCCGCCATTTTAGGAAAACTGATTTGTTACCACGAGTGAGGAAACTTGGATTAGTTTAGAATTGAAGTTTTCCTAAATTTGAATTCCACTTCAGATGCTTTGCTATATTAGTGTTTGAATTATTTACCTGGGAATTATGGGTGCCCCAATTTGTTAATTGCATTATTCAATTCAAATTTTATTTTCCTTTCCACTGAAAAAAAGCAAACAAAATTAAAAGTAAAAAAAAAATCATATTTTAAATACTTTTGCTTCAATATAGAATGTAAGGACCTCAACAACTAATACATTGTAATTCCAAGATTTTTCCTCTGGGCATTTATATTTTATGATTTTTTCTCTTTTATTTGAAAATAAAATGGTAAATGCCATTTCAGCGGTAGCAAAAATACATTCTTTTGGTTCAAAGTTGGCAACTGGAACAAATAAAACACTCTAAAGTGGTTGATGTCAAATTTGACAATGGTTTTGAGTTATTGTGCTATTCAACAAACAAAGGGGGTCATTTACTAAGTTGAAATATGCCTACATTTTGTGACTTCGTCCTGCTCACACCAATTGTAAAATTGTGGGCATGGAGTGGACGGGGAAGGGGACGGGTTGGGAGGTCCTTCTTATTCACCATTTTCTACACCTGTTTTAGGTGTAGAAAATGGTCTAAATTTAAGAGAACTAGGAAGCTGTCTTACATTTAGAACTGGCGCTGGATGTGCCGAAGTTATGTAGATGCCTGCACCTCTTCATAACTCTGGCGGATCCATCGCCAGCTCTGGGGCTTTATCAAGACCGGCGTCTAAAACGCCAGTCTTAATAAATGTGCCCCAAAGTTTTCCCAGAATTATATCACCCAAGTGAAAAAGCCATTGCTTTAAAAATATACCATATTTTTCGCTTTATAAGATGCAAAAGTAGGTGGAAAATGGCCGTGCGTCTTATAAAGCGAATACTAGTGAGTGCTTCCATTATGGAAGCGCTCACTAGTATGTAATAGGTGCCAGGAGCGTGGAAGATACTTAGCCTCCTGCGCTGCAGCTCCGCTCCGAGTCTGGCACAATGGGCTCATCTGAGGTCTAATGGGGGCACAATGGGTTGATCTGAGATCTGATGGGAGCACAGTGGGCTGATATGGGGGCACAATAGGCTGATCTGAGGTCTGATGGGGCACAGTGGGCTGATCTGAGGTCTGATGGGGGCACAGTGGGCTTATATGGGGCACAGTGGGCTGATCTGAGGTCTGATGGGGGCACAGTGGACTGATATGGGGGCACAGTGGGCTGATCTGAGGCCTGATGGGGGCACAATAGGCTGATCTAAGGTCTGATGGGGGCACAGTGGGCTGATCTGAGATCTGATGGGGGCACAGTGGGCTGATCTGAGGTCTGATGGGGCACAGTGGGCTGATCTGAGGTCTGATGGGGGCACAATGGGTTGATCTGAGGTCTGATGGGGCACAGTGGGCTGATATGAGGTCTGATGGGGGCACAGTGGGCTGATCTGAGGTCTGATGGGGGCACAGTGGGCTGATCCGAGGTCTGATAGGGGCACAGTGGGCTGATATGGGGGCACAGTGGGTTGATCTGAGGTAAGATGGGGGCACGGTGGGCTGATCTGAGGTAAGATGGGGGCACAGTGGGCTGATCTGAGGTCTGATGGGGGCACAGTGGGCTGATCTGAGGTCTGATGGGGGCACAGTGGGCTGATATAGGGGCACAGTGGGCTGATCTAAGGTCTGATGGGGGCAGAGTGGGTTGATATGGGGGCACAGTGGGCTGATATGGGGGCTGAGTGGGCTGATATGGGGGCTGAGTGGGCTGATATGGGGGCTGAGTGGGCTGATATGGGGGCTGAGTGGGCTGATCTGAGGTCTGATGGGGGTCTGAAAGGGCTGATCTTAGGTCTGATGTGATATCCTGAAATTTATGGGGGTTCTGATATGAGCATCTGATGAAAAATATTTTTTCTTATTTTCCTACTCTAAAATCTGGGGTGCTTCTTATCTTCGGGAGCGTCTTATAAAGCGAAAAATACAGTAACCGTTTTCTGCACTGGGAAATATACTGTACATCAAAAGTGGACACTAATAGTTGAGCAATTGTAATTTTATACCTTTCATTTCCAAATTTCTTTTCAGAATGCAGCATGAATCAGAGTAAAGGCGCAGAAGTTGCTGTTTCAGCCAATAGCTTTAGACCTTAAAGTGATGTTATTGGGGTGAGGGGGAATTGTCGATTTAGCAGCTGTTCAGTTGCAGCCGAGAAGCAAGCAAGTTGCAATAGGCCATTTCGTTAAGAACATATTTTGTACATAGCACTTTTAAAACTTCCATTAATAACGTGGCTTGGATGTGGACCCAAACAACTGTCATGTGCATGAGGCCTTATTGTGAGGCAACTTCAGGAGCCAAGCCTACTCTCAAATTAGGTATAACACCTGGTTTAGGCTGACAATAACTGATGAGAATAACTGACCAAATAAATGAAGTGTGAACTAAGCCTAATAGTGATGCACAGGCATTCTACTGCCAACAGAAGAGATTCAAACGCATGTGCTGCCAAAACATGAAATAAAATAACTTTTTTTTCTCTGCTACTTTATTGGCACTGCCTCCATGTCCTTATTAGGGGCCTGTACAATCATATGCATGTCCATGTATGTGACCTGCCTATCATTCTGATGCACAGTAACTGTTTCGCTATCAGAAAGGACTAGCTATGCATACTTGCTCATCTCTAGTTGTCACCTTTCAATTAGCTCCTCCAAATTGGCTACCATTAGAGATGAGCGAGTACTAAAATGCTTTATTCGAGTCGAACTTTTCCCGATGCTCGGGTGCTCGTTTCGAATAACGAACCCCATTGAAGTCAATGGGAGACTCGAGCATTTTTGCGGGGGACCAAAGCTCTGCACAGGGAAGTTTGCCTGAAAATCTGGAAACCTCAGAAAATGATGGAAACACCACGGAAATGGACAGGAAACAGCAGGGGCAGCATGCATGGATGCTTCTGAGGCTGCTTAATCCCACCATTACCCCAAATCCTCAGGCAACAGCCTGGTGGTTACCCTCATGGCAATTGTGCTCACCCAGACCAAAAAAGGCGAGGCAAATACCCATCACATGTTAGGGAAGCACCCAACTAGGTGCAACGAAGGTCCATCACCGCCTGCAGGTGACACCACTGCTCATGCTAGCACTGCAGCTGAAATCAAGTTTAGTATCTGTTCTTATCAGTTGCTGTGCCTGCTGGTGGTATAGTGGTGAGCATAGCTACTTCCCAAGCAGTTGATCTGGGTTCGATTCCCGTCTATCGCAGGAGGCAATTCAGAATCAGTACAATATCTAATATGTCCCCCTACCTGGGTAAATTGTTTGGAGAGAGGGCCTGTAGGTGGGGGGGAAGGAGGTTTCGCTGGAAGAGCCAGAGGAGTGCCCCCTGGGCTAGCGTGTGTGGTGGTGACAACAGCCGGATGTATTTAGAATGACGACGCAGGACCCCAACCGGTACAGTCGTAAATTATGAGATTGATCAAGTGTGGCATGACTTTTTAGATGGAGATTGCATGTGGTCACGTACTCCCTGGAACCCCATAGTCACCCCTTCTCTGATGTGCTAGCTCACAACATTCTCTGCCCCAATTCGCAAGACCTTTTGCTGTTTCTGTGTGCTGACAGTGGGGATTTACCAGCGTTGTCTGAGGAGGTGGTGGACAATGGCGAGACACAGGTGTCGGGGGGTGAGGTAGTTGTATGGGAAGAAAGTTACAGTGGGGACTCCTTGGGGGGGACTTTCTCATGATGGGACAGATTCAACTTGGGTGGATCAGGCACAGGAATAGATGAATTTTTTGGGGGGTTTATTTAACTTTTATTTAGCAAAAATAACCACAGAGATATTTATTCGTTATCTTCTCAGCGCAGTCTGGCGTTGGGGTTCGTCACTTTGATGGCGAGCTGTGCCGCTCTCTCCACAACGGTCTGTAGGTTCTTAGATGGAGACTTTGTCGGCGATTTCAGTACAGAAGGACTTGTTGCTCATCCACAGAACCTCGACCTCCTTGACATTGTGGACAAGGAATTTGTGGGTGGACCAGGAATTTGCTGAACCCTGTGGGCAGCATGTGTTTGGTCTTCTACTTGCTACCGTATCCAATGTTGGGCAATATAGATTCGCAAGTAATATTATTTTTCACATATATCCCCAAAAATAAAAATGTATGCAGTTTGCGCAAATAAAACTGGAAACAGGAACTGGAGAGAGGGCCTGTAGGTGGGGAGGCAGGCTGGGGGGAAGGAGGTTGAGCTGGAAGAGCCAGGGGAGTGCCCCCTGGGGCTAGCGTGTGTGGTGGTGACAACAGCCGGATGTAGTTAGAATGATGACGCAGGACCCCAACTTAAAAATTTAGCATCAACCGGTACAATTGTCAATTATGAGCTTGATCAAGTGTGGTATGTGTTCTTTGTATACTACTCAGTTTAATACCGTATATGGCAGGTATCCGGAAAAATAGTTTGGAGAGAGAGAAAGATAGGAAAAAGACGTGAATTGTTTAGAGAGAGGGCCTGTAGGTGGAACTCCGGAAAAATTGTTTGGACAGAGGGCCTGTAGGTGGACCTCCGGAAAAATTGTTTGGAGAGAGGGCCTGTAGGTGGACCTCCGGAAAAATTGTTTGGACAGAGGGCCTATAGGTGGAACTCAGGAAAAATTTTTTGTACAGAGGGCCTGTAGGTGGACCTCTGGAAAAATTGTTTGGAGAGAGGGCCTGTAGGTGGACCTCCGTTAAAATAGTTTGGACAGAGGGCCTATAGGTGGACCTCCGGAAAAATTGTTTGGACAGAGGGCCTGTAGGTGGAACTCAGGAAAAAATTTTTGGACAGAGGGCCTGTAGGTGGACCTCCGGAAAAATTGTATGGAGAGAGGGCCTGTAGGTGGAACTCCGAAAAAATTGTTTGGACAGAGGGCCTATAGGTGGACCTCCGGAAAAATTGTTTGGACAGAGGGCCTATAGGTGGACCTCCGGAAAAATTGTTTGGAGAGAGGGCCTGTAGGTGGAACTCCGGAAAAATTGTTTGGACAGAGGGCCTATAGGTGGACCTCCGGAAAAATTGTTTGGACAGAGGGCCTGTAGGTGGAACTCCGGAAAAATTGTTTGGACAGAGGGCCTATAGGTGGACCTCCGGAAAAATTGTTTGGACAGAGGGCCTATAGGTGGACCTCCAGAAAAAATGGTTGTAGAGAGGGCCTGTAGGGGGCCTTCCTGAAAAATTGTTTGAAGAGAGGGCCTGTAGGTGGACCTCTGGAAAAATTGTTTGAATAGAGGGCCTGTAGGGGGCCCTCCTGAAAAATTGTGCTAAAAGAGTGCCAGTTGGACCTCTAAAAAATGGCGTTTTTTGGGTCAGCATTAGGCAAAGACGATATGGAGGAGGAGGAGGAGTAGAGAAGAGGAGTAGAGAAGAGTAATGGGATACATAAGTTATTTAAATCTTTAGCTGCTTTCCCCCGGAGGAGATTTGAATTCCGGTGAAATCCAGGCTTTGTTCATTTTAATAAGCGTCAGCCTGTCAGCGCTGTCAGTTGACAGGCGTGTACGCTTATCGGTGATGACGCCACCAGCTGCACTGAATACCCGCTCTGACAGCACGCTAGCGGCAGGGCAGGCCAGCACCTCCAAGGCGTACAGCGCCAGTTCAGGCCACGTGTCCAGCTTTGAAACCCAGTAGTTGTATGGAGCAGAGTGATCGCTACGGACGTTGGTATGGTCAGCTAGGTACTCCCTCACCATCTTTCTGTACAGGTCCCCCCTACTCTGCCTAGACTGGGGACAGGTGACAGTGTCTTGCTGGGGTGACATAAAACTGGCAAAGGCCTTGGAGAGCGTTCCCCTGCCAGTGCTGGACAAGCTGCCTGCTCGCCTCCTCTCCCCCGCTACTTGGCCCACAGAACCATGCCCTCTGCCGCTAGCGGCGTCAGATGGGAAGAATTGTTTCAGCTTGTGCACCAGGGCCTGTTGATATCTATTCACTCTCTACCGTGGGTCCAGGAGAGTGAACACCCAGTAATCGGTGTTGGAAAAAATTCTTCTAATGCGAGGGTCACGGGATAGGCAGCCTAACATGAAGTCTGCCATGTGCGCCAGAGTCCCAACACGCAAGAATTCCCTCTCCTCACTGGCCTAACTCTCCATTTCCTCCTCCTCCTCCTCCAAGTCCTCCTCTTCAGCCCATACACGCTCAAGAGTTAAGGACTGAGCACTGGTACCCTCTACTGTCTCGCCGACATTCTCCTCCTCTTCCTCCTCATCCTCATCCCCCTCCTCCGATACGCGCTGAGAAACAGACCGGAGGGTGCTCTGGCTATCAATCGACGTATCTTCCTCCACCGTCTGTTGTGACAAGCGCAAAGCATCCGACTTGATGCTGAGCAGTGAGTTTTTCAACAGGCAAAGCAGCGGGATGGTGAGGCTGATAATGGCGGCATCGCCGCTGACCATCTGTGTTGACTCCTCAAAGTTGCTCAACACCTGGCAGATATCAGACATCCACGTCCACTCCTCATTGTAGACTTGAGGAATCTGAGAGACCTGACTACCAGTTCTGGTGGAAGATGACATCTGGCAGTCTACAATCGCCCTGCGCTGCTGGTAAACTCTGGATAACATGTTTAATGTGTAATTCCATCTCGTGGGCACGTCGCACAACAGTCGGTGAGCGGGCAGTTGTAGGCGGCGCTGCGCTGCCCTGAGAGTGGCAGCATCTGTGGTGGACTTGCGGAAATGCGCACAGATGCGGCGCACCTTGGTGAGCAAATCAGACAGATTGGGGTATGTCTTGAGGAACCGCTGAACTATGAAATTGAACACGTGGGCCAGGCATGGCACATGTGTCAGTCTGCCGAGTTGCAGAGCCGCCACCAGGTTACGCCCGTTGTCACACACAACCATGCCTGGCTTGAGGTTCAGCGGTGCCAGCCACACATCGGTCTGCGCCGTGATGCCCTGTAACAGCTCTTGGGCGGTGTGCCTTTTGTCACCTAAGCTCAGCAGTTTGAGCACCGCCTGCTGGCGCTTACCCACGGCACTGCTGCTGCGCCTAGAGCTACCGACTAAAGGCGCCGTGCCCACGGATGGTAATTCGGTGGAGGAGGGGGAGGGGTCGGAGGAGGAGGAGGCATAATACGTCTGCGAGACCGTGACCGAGGTAGGCCCCGCAATCCTCGGTGTGGGCAGTACATGAGCGGCCCCAGGGTCAGTCTCGGTCCCAGCCTCCACCAAGTTAACCCAATGTGCCGTCAGTGAGATATAGTGTCCCTGCCCGGCAGCACTTGTCCACGTGTCCGTGGTTAGGTGGACCTTCTCAGAAACAGCGTTGGTCAGGGCACGGATGATGTTCTGTGACACGTGCTGGTGTAGGGCTGGGACGGCACATCGGGAAAAATAGTGGCGGCTGGGGACGGAATACCGAGGGGCAGCCACCGCCATGAGATTTCGAAAGGCCTCGGTCTCTACCAGCCTATAGGGCAGCATCTCCAGGCTCAGCAATTTGGAGATGTGGACGTTGAGGGCTTGGGCATGTGGGTGGGTGGAACTGTATTTCCTCTTGCGCTCCAGCGTCTGCTGTAAAGACAGCTGAACGCTGCGCTGGGACACGTTGGTGGACACTGTGGAGGATCGTGGAGGCGAAGGTGTGGTTTTCCGGCGGGAGGCGCTCGTGCTGGGGTCCTGGGCAGGGGGTTGACTAGCAGAGGCAGCGAGTGACGCAGGGGTTTGACTAGCAGAGGCAGCGAGTGACACAGGGGAAGGAGCAGTGGTGTGACCCGCAGGAGGTGGTGAACGGCCTTGGTTCCATTGAGTGGGGTGTTTAGCACTCATATGCCTGCGCATGCTGGTGGTGGTTAGGCTAGTAGTGGTGGCACCCCTGCTGATCCTGGTGTGGCACAGGTTGCACACCACAGTCCGTCGGTCATCCTCACTTTCTTTAAAGAACCTCCAGACTTGCGAACATCTAGGCCTCGCCACGGGAGCTTCACTACGTGAAACAGTTGCTGCTGATGCACCAGCTCTGGCCCTGCTTCTCCCTCTGGCCAAACCACTGCCTCTTACAACCTGTTCTGGTGCAGCACTCGCCTCCACCTCAGAAGCACTGTCTTCACTCGGCATATCAATCCAGCTTGGGTCAGTCACCTCATCATCCTCCGATTCCTCAGTCTGCTCCCCCCTCGGAATTCCTCCCCTAACAACAACTTCACCACTGTCTGACAACCGTGTCTCCTCATCGTCTGACACCTCTTTACAAACTTCTTCCACTAACTCAACATTGTCATCATCATCACCCACAGACTGCGACAGTTGGAAAACTTGGGCATCGGGAACGAGGTCAGCAGCAACCTGAGAAGTGGTTTGTGACTCTGGGAAGGGTCCAGAAAACAGTTCCTGAGAGTATGCCGGATCACATTCCAAATTTTCCTGGGAGGGGGCAGACTGGGGGGAAGTTCGCACTGTTGTGGTTTCAACAGTCCTCTACCACGTGTCCCTGTAAGTTGAGACATGAAGCTAGGGAGTGTAACTCTGCGGCGTTCCACAGCTCCCTCATCAGCGGATACTGTCTCACCCTGCCCAGGACCACGGCCTCTGCCCCCTGCAGTAATTGAATGCCCACGCCCACGTCCTCGACCCTTAGCCCTGGGGTTCAACATTGTTTGTATATAAGTGTATGATATAAAAAAAAATTAAACGGGCCTGGTGTACTGAAACCCACAAACTTGTTCAGTCTGGTAGAATTAAGTGACGTACAGAAAGTGTCACCTGGACAGTATATACGGATGGGAGCGAGTGTGCTGAACTGTGACACACAGAAAGGTTAAACGCAGCTGAGTAAAATGGATTTGTATCACTGAGCTAAAACAACTGAAAAAATATATATTTTTTTTAATTTTGTTTTTTTTGGGAACGTGACGTGCAAGAACTATGGTAGAACTCACTGACACCCTGTTAACGGTGGCTATTTAGTCTGCGACCCAGACAAATGTCGCACAGAGAATTTTCTGGATCAAGCGGTAGATGATATTGGTAGCAAATGACTTGGTTGTATTCTGTGACGTACAGAAAGTGTCATCTGGACAGTATATATGGATCGGAGCGAATGTGCTGAACTGTGACACACAGAAAGGTTACACACAGCTGAGTAAAATGGATTTGTATCACTGAACTAAAGCAACTGAAAAAATAATTTTTTTTTTTAATATTTTGTTTTTTTGGGAACGTGACGTGCAGGAACTATGGTAGAACTGACTGACACCCTGTTAACGGTGGCTATTTAGTCTGCGACCCAGACAAATGTCGCACAGAGAGTTTTTTGGATCAAGCTGTAGATGATATTGGTAGCAAATGACTTGGTTGTATTCTGTGACGTACAGAAAGTGTCACCTGGACAGTATATACGGATGGGAGCGAATGTGCTGAACTGTGACACACAGAAAGGTTACACACAGCTGAGTAAAATGGATTTGTATCACTGAGCTAAAACAACTGAAAAAATATATTTTTTTTTATTTTGTTTTTTTGGGAACGTGACGTGCAAGAACTATGGTAGAACTCACTGACACCCTGTTAACGGTGGCTATTTAGTCTGCGACCCAGACAAATGTCACACAGAGAATTTTCTGGATAAAGCGGTAGATGATATTGGTAGCAAATGACTTGGTTGTATTCTGTGACGTACAGAAAGTGTCACCTGGACAGTATATACGGATGGGAGCTAGTGTACTGAACTGTGACACACAGAAAGGTTACACGCAGCTGAGTAAAATGGATTTGTATCACTGAGCTAAAACAACTGAAAAAATATATATATTTTTTTTATTTTGTTTTTTTGGGAACGTGACGTGCAGGAACTATGGTAGGACTGACTGACACCCTGTTAACGGTGACTATTTAGTCTGCGACCCAGACAAATGTCGCACAGAGAGTTTTCTGGATCAAGCTGTAGATGATATTGGTAGCAAATGACTTGGTTGTATTCTGTGACGTACAGAAAGTGTCACCTGGACAGTATATATGGATTGGAGTGAGTCAGTGCTGAACTGTGACACACAGAATGGTTCCACAGTGCTGTGTGCAATGGATTTGTATCACTGAGATAGAACAATAAAAAAAAAACAGGGTTAGTTATGGCGATAGCTGCACTACTAGTGCCAGCCAGCCAAGTGACAAAAAAAAAAATGTCTTCCAGCCCTTAGAAGGGCTGTTGGGTTCTTTGTGGGTGATCCCTGCCTAACAGACAACTAAATGCAGGCCCTAACACTGTCCCTGAAAGGCAGCAGCTCTATCCCTAACGACATCCAGACGGCATCTGAGCCGAGCACCGCGGCCAGTCGGTAGTATATTCCAGGGTCACCTGATCAGGCCAGCCAACCCCTGCTATCGACGTGTAAGGGCCCCACGTGATGCTGGGTGGTACGCAGAGTCTCCTGGCTTGTGACTGGCTGTGTTTTTAGGCGCCAAAAAAGCACGATGCGGAAGTTGCCATTTCCTCGAGCATGGCGAGATACTCGTCCGAGCAGCGAGCACTTACGAGTACCCTAATGCTCGAACGAGCACCAAGCTCGGACGAGCATGCTCGCTCATCTCTAGTGAGATCCCAACATTACAAGGTACCAGTGCAAACCACTGAGCCACTCTGCTGCTCAAGGGTTTGTTATTGCTATAACTTATTGCTATAACTTCTGATTTATTAATATATGTTCAGTGAAATTTCTTGGATGAAATTCATCTAACATTTTTAATGTTAAGGAGCCATAAACCCTTACAAATAGGCATATTTGCAATAATATGCATTATATAGGTCATACATTTGTAAATGGTAACAAATATATTTGTTTCTTTTTTGTCATTAAATAGCAATTTCATCTCCATGACACCTTCGTCCTACAGCCCATTCACTTATCATTCAGAACAGAAATAGTCCCTTGCTGTAACAATACTATATTATATATGTATATTATTTTGTTTCAGATTGACACATGAGAAGTAATCTACCCTTTCCCTTTCACTTGTACGCTCATTTCTCTTCTCTCTGCATGGCTATACCTATTCACGCTTTCTCATCTCCATAATTTTCTATTTTTCCACCATAAGAAAGCATGAGAATATATTCTAATTTTGGCTTCAGTGAATAGAACCTGATAACAAATGCATTGTGTAAGGAGACTTGGAAAAGAGGCATTTAAGTACCTCTCAGAAATCACCACCTCACTCAGGCAGTCATACATTTCATTGAAGTATCCTTATACAGACATTTTTCTTTGATTTAAACAAAGTACTACAGTATATGTTTATGCGGGAAAATGAGTCCAAATAACATTGCTTGCTTTATACAATTCAGCTTTGTCTTCTCAAATTAAAATACACTACATATCCTACATTCCCAAAAACCGGAATGGGTACATATTGAAATATTTTTGTTAACCCCTTATTGTAGCCTACATTACAGATGAACAGCAATGTGTAAATAAGCAGTGAACAGTCAGCCAGTGAATTAAATAATATATGGATAGATGCGTTATTGCAAAAAAAAAAAAAAAAACACCCGAAAAAGGTAGATTCTTTAAAACAGAGAATTCCCATTTGTAATATTGATGGCAAATCAATAGGATATTAGCCAGAAATGTCCCACAGATGTTGGTTCTACCTCTGAGACTTGCTCATATCTCTGAGAACCCAAAGTGAATGGAGAACAGGCCGCATATGAGTGTCCACTCCTGCATTCACTGCTATGGCACTTCCAAAAATAGTGTGCTGGCTCATCTGTTTTTGGAAGTCCCATAGCGATGAATGGAGAAGAATGTGGGGTATGTTCTCTGTTCATGGTAAGATCCCATTCCTGAGATAATTGTGATCCCAAAAAAATGGACATACAATTATCAGACATTTATGGAAATAACAGTGGGAATAACAGTGTGACACAAGTTTCAGTGCCTGAAAAAGGTGGCGGGTTGCCACTGAAACATGAGTCGTACTGGTATCCCCACTTTGTTTTATGAATTGATTTTCTATTTTTTATGTTTTTTATCCCCTATCCTGAGGATAGCTCATCAATATACTACTGTAGCACTGCACAACCCTTTTAATGTTTTAATAGGATATCCTGGCTGTTGATATCTGCAGAGAGGTAATCTCCTAAATGTCTAATAGCAGGGGCTGTAACGTAATTGGTGCAACTTGTGCAGTAGGTAGGGGGTCCACTATAACCTTAAAAACAGACATTAGATTCCTACTACCTATTGCCTTTCATGTGTCAATAAATTTCATAGGTCACAATTACTGGTGATTTGTTAGAGAAATGTAAGGCTGTGCTCTGAGGAGCTATTACAGAGCAAGTGGACTGTTATTGCACCTTTGCTGTCTGTGTCATCCACCATTTAATAGGTATGGTTTACACCTCCAGGATCATCATTTATCAAAAGTATTGGTTTCCTATAACACCCACTGTATTCACCAAACCAAACAATGGTATGAGAAAGAAAGAGCATGTTGATCATATGTGCAGTTTTCTAGTCTATGGGAGCTACATAAAAAGTCAAGTGTACATACCAGATTCATGTATCTATCTATCATGAAACATGTCTTTGAGAAGACCACCCTTTTATCTGGAATATGTTTTTTATGATGGGTTTCCATTCTTTTTATCTACTTTGCATACTGTTCCCCTTCTTTGAGATGACCACTCCTCTTGAAGGCCATATCAATGCTATTTGGGTAAAGACTGTATGGCTATACGGTGAACTATCCTGATACAGTTTTGGAAGTCCAAATCAGGAGTAGATAATAAAAGGAGAGAAAGTATACAGATATTACTTCAAATTCACTTCCGCTGTTGGCTTTCAAAACTGCAGCAGGAAACCCGTACCCTAAATGAGGTTTCACTATACCCAGGGGCGGTTTTAGACAAAGTGTGGCCCTGGGCAAAATTGAAAGTTGGGCCCTAAATCCTGAAATATTGGACAAGAAGTCCAATAGGATTTTGTAGGCACAAACAGTGGTTACAACCACCGCACTGATTGTAGACTGCCATATTATATCTCTTTAGCCTTTCCACTGTAAGCTGCTGATCCTGCAGCCTCTGGGTTTGCTCACACAGAGTATTTTCTGTGCTTAAAATACCTAATGCAGAATCCACATCAGGTTTTTTTGGATGTATTTTTTTCTGATGCCTTTTATATAACACCTTTTGATGCAGTTTTGCTGTGAATTTTCATTAATGCTCATTTTCAAGGGGAATTCTGGACATAGAACCTGCATGAAGAATGGACAGGGCACTTCTTTTTTTTCCATGGTGCAGTTTAAAAAACCACAAGCAGAAGAAAAGGGTTGTCCCATCCAGACCCTGAAATGAAGGGAGAGCACAGTGTGCATATACAGTCATCCTCCATTATGTTATGATAAGTGGCTGATCACTGGCAATTCCACAGCAATGAACTATTATGGGAGATCTGTGGATGACACTGTTATGGGGGATCTGTGGATGACACTGTTATGGGGGATCTGTGGCTGGCACTGTTATGGGGGATCTGTGGATGACACTGTTATGGGGGATCTGTGGATGACACTGTTATGGGGGATCTGTGGATGACACTGTTATGGGGGATCTGTGGATGACACTGTTATGGGGGATCTGTGGATGACACTGTTATGGGGAATCTGTGGATGACACTGTTATGGGGAATCTGTGGATGACACTGTTATGGGGGATCTGTGGATGACACTGTTATGAGAGATCTGTGGATGACACTGTTATGGGGATCTGTGGATGACACTGTTATCAGGCATCTGTGGATGACACTGTTATGGGGGATCTGTGGAGGACACTGTTATGAGAGATCTGTGGATGACACTGTTATGGGGATCTGTGGATGACACTGTTATGGGGGATCTGTGGCTGGCACTGTTATGGGGGATCTGTGGCTGGCACTGTTATGGGGGATCTGTGGCTGGCACTGTTATGGGGGATCTGTGGCTGGCACTGTTATGGGGGATCTGTGGCTGGCACTGTTATGGGGGATCTGTGGAGGACACTGTTATGTGGGATCTGTAGATGACACTGTTATGGGGGATCTGTGGAGGACACTGTTATGGGGGATCTGTGGATGACACTTATGGGGGATCTGTAGGTGACACTGTTATGGGGGATCTGTGGCTGGCACTGTTATGGGGGATCTGTGGATGACACTGTTATGGGGAATCTGTAGAGGACAATGTTATGGGGGATCTGTAGATGACATTGTTATGGGGGATCTGTGGATGACACTGTTATGGGGGATCTGTGGCTGGCACTGTTATGGGGGATCTGTGGATGACTCTGTTATGGGGGATCTGTGGAGGACACTGTTATGAGGGATCTGTGTCTAGCACTGTTATGGGGGATCTGTGTTTGGCACTGTTATGGGGGATCTGTGTTTGGCACAGTGTTATGGGGGATCTGTGTTTGGCACAGTGTTATGGGGATCTGTAGATGACACTGTTATGGAGGATCTGTGGATGACACTGTTATGGGGGATCTGTGGATGACACTGTTATGGGGGATCTGTGGTGGAGACTGTTATGGGGGATCTGCGGATGGCACTGTTATGGGGGATCTGTAAATGACACTTATGGGGGATCTGTAGGTGACACTGTTATGGGGGATCTGTGGCTGGCACTGTTATGGGGGATCTGTGGATGACACTGTTATGGGGAATCTGTAGAGGACAATGTTATGGGGGATCTGTAGATGACATTGTTATGGGGGATCTGTGGATGACACTGTTATGGGGGATCTGTGGCTGGCACTGTTATGGGGGATCTGTGGATGACTCTGTTATGGGGGATCTGTGGAGGACACTGTTATGGGGATCTGTGTCTAGCACTGTTATGGGGGATCTGTGTTTGGCACTGTTATGGGGGATCTGTGGCTGGCACTGTTATGGGGGATCTGTGTTTGGCACAGTGTTATGGGGATCTGTAGATGACACTGTTATGGAGGATCTGTGGATGACACTGTTATGGAGGATCTGTGGATGACACTGTTATGGGGGATCTGTGGTGGAGACTGTTATGGGGGATCTGCGGATGGCACTGTTATGGGGGATCTGTGGATGACACTGTTATGGGGGATCTGTAGATGAAACACTGTTATGGGGAATCTGTGGCTGGCACTGTTATGGGGGATCTGTGGCTGGCACAGTGTTATGGGGATCTGTGGATGACACTGTTATGGGGGGTTCTGTGGATGACACACTGTTATGGGGGATCCTTGGATGACACACTGTTATGGAGGATCTGTGGATGACACTGTTATGGGGGATCTGTGGAGGACACTGTTATGTGTGACATAGCTTTACAGATTAGCAGCCCTGGTCTGCTCCCCCAAGAAATGAAAAAAAAAAGACACTGCTAATTTGTACCTCAGATTCTTAATCTATACTCCACCCCCCCCCCATTAACAATTCAGACCACCTAAACAATGTTGTCTTCATTAGTTTAGCTAGAGCTCCTTGGCCCAGACAGCCATGCGGTAATTGAAAGAAGCGCGGTCACGTCACAAACACGCCGTATGGCGGTGTCCTAAAAGTGCTGCAGACCTAGGTCATACTGGAGTCACAAGGAGCTCACACACAGCTCACTGAGGGGGCACACACCAGAAGCAGAGGGGACACAGGAGGCACAAGGAAGGCACACAGAGGGGGCACTGGGATCTCACAGAGGAGGCGCAGGGAGGTGACAGAGGGGGCGCAGGGGCCTGACAGAGGGGGCACTGGGATCTCTCAGAGGAGGCGCGGGGGGCTGACAGAGAAGGTGTGGGGGGCTGACACAGGGGGCACGGGGAACTGAAGCAGGGGCCTGACAACGGGGGCACTGGGATCTCTCAGAGGAGGCGCGGGGGGCTGACACAGGGGGTGTGGGGGGCTGACACAGGGGGCACGGGGGGCTAACACAGGGGGCACGGGGGGCTAACACAGGGGGCACAGGGGGCTGACACAGGGGGCACGGGGGGCTGACAAAGGGGGCACAGGGGGCTGACACAGGGGGCACGGGGGGCTGACAAAGGGGGCAGGGGGGGTTGACACACGGGGCACAGGGGGCTGACACAGGGGGCACTGGGATCTCAAAGAGAAGGCGCAGGGAGCTGACAGAGGGGACACGGGGGGCTGACAGAGGGGGCGTGGGGGGCTGACAGAGGGGGCACGGGAGACTGACAGAGGGGGCGCGGGGGGCTGACAGAGGGGGCGCGGGGGGCTGACAGAGGGGGCGCGGGGGGCTGACAGAGGGGACGCGAGGGACTGACAGAGGGGACGCGAGGGACTGACAGAGGGGGGCGTGGGGGACTGACAGAGGGGGGCGCGGGGGACTGACAGAGGGGGCACAGAAGGCTGACAGAGGGGGTGCAGAAGACTGACAGAGGGGGCACAGGGGGCTGACAGAGGGGGTGCAGGGGGCTGACAGAGGGAGTGCAGGGGGCTGACAGAGGAGGAGCAGAAGGCTGACAGGGGGCGCAGAGGGCTGACAGAGGGGGGCGCAGGGGGCTGACAGAGGGGGGCGCAGGGGGCTGACAGAGGGGGGCGCAGGGGGCTGACAGAGGGGGGGCGCAGGGGGCTGACAGAGGGGGCGCAGGGGGCTGACAGAGGGGGCGCAGAAAGCCGAAGGAAATAGGAAATAAATAAAAGAACTGAATAAAAAAAAGAAAAAAAAGACTCCTAACAGCAGGGGGCCCCTCTGGGAAAGGGGGCCCAGGACAATTGCCCTGTTTGCCCCCCCCTAACGCCGGCCCTTACTATACCTATTAATTTCTCTACTTGCCATTTGTGGAAATGGAAACATACAGAAAAATAAAACCTTCATAAACAACATTAGTACAATGAATTGAACTGAAGAACTCCATGACTTTCAATGTCAGGCAGTCTTTGATTTACCACTAGATGTAAGTGTAAGCATTATTGACATTTCCATGCAGCGGTATATGTAGAGGTGGACAGACACATTAAATAAATGTCAGCTGAACCTACCAGAGTTGATAAGACTGGTCTCTAATAGTGTTGAGCGAACACGAACTGTGAAGTTCGGGTCCGTACCGAACTTTGCGAGTTTGAGTACCCGGACCCAAACCCGAACTTTGCCGGAAAAGTTTGGGTTCGAGTTCGATGTTCAGGCATTAAATAAAGCTTGTTGAAAGGCAACAAGCTTTTAAGCTGTGGGCACTTAGAAGCCATCACAGCCATGCCTAGTAATGGCATGGCTGTGATTGGCTGGTGCATCATGTGACCCAGCCTCTATATGAGCTGGATGACATGTGGCACTGCCCATCAGCTCTGAGTAGTGCAGGGACAGGAATCAGGCAGCTGAAGTGAGGGAGAGTGTTAGGAATCTGGCTATTTATTATGTGGGTGATCTATAGTATATATAGTGATTTTGTTTGTGGATGCAATACACTAGCTTTGTACCCTGGACACAGAAATATAATAAGTAATCTGGCTGTTAATTCTGTGGGTGACCTATAGTGATTTTTTTGTGGGTGCAATGCACTATGTTTGGACCCCTGACTCAAAAATATAATAGTTATTCCGTCTGTTAGTTCGGTGGGTGACATATTCCCATTTTTGGTGAGAGGTACACCTGCACTGCATATGTGACAGGGAAATTAATATAGTTAATCCGTCTGTTAGTTCGGTGGGTGACATATTCTGATTGTTCATTCGGCCGGTGACATATAAGAATGAGGAGAGCATCAAATAAGGGACGTGACCCTGCTGGTGGAGCTCCTGTTGCAAGAAGTGTATGTGGCCCATCTGTGCCAGCTACACGCCCAAATGAAACACCTCCCTCAGGTGCACGTAGGCGTCAGGACGTTCAGCATCATTTTGAAGGCTCAATTACCAGTGTACAAATGGTGAGGCCATGACAAGTAGAGGTGGTAGTAGATTGGATGGCTGACAGTGCCTCTAGTTCCTTCACATTGTCTCCCACCTGGTCCCCTGCTGGCAACTGCAGCCAATGGGCATCTGTCTTTCATCTCACCCCTTTGCAAAATCAGCCAAGTCATGCAGCAGTCTCTTATGCTTTTTGATGACTCTGCTGACGGGGTTTCCATGGGCCATCCACCTAGCCCTGCCCCAGAAGTGGAAGTAATGTTTCAGGATGTGGACATGGGAGGACAACTGCAGCACGCCTCTGATAATGATGATGATGAAACACAGGTGCCAACTTCTGCGGCTTTCTGCTGTGTGCAGACTGGCAAGGAGGGTGGGGTGAGGAGTGGGTGGAAGATGATGTGGTGGAAGATGACGTCCTAGACCCCACATGGAATCAAGGTCATGTGAGTGACATGTGCAGTTCGGAGGAAGAGGTGGTGGTCACACAGTGCCAGCCGCACAGCAAAAGAGGGAGCAGGGTAAAAGCAGAGTGGCCGTCCCTTAGCCAGTATGCCTGCTACCACACCCAGGGACTGAGCACACCAAAGCCTGCTCCAAGGAGTTCCCTGGCGTGGCAGTTCTTCAAACAATGTGCTGACAAGACGCGAGTGGTTTGCATGCTGTGCAATCAGAGCCTGAAGCTAGACATAAATGTTCTAAACCTGAGCACCACCTGCATGACCAGGCATCTAAATGTAAAGCATAAGCTGCAGTGGAGTACACACCTGAAAAACCACAAAAGATGTCAGGCTCCTCTTGCTCCCTTTTCTGCAGCACTCTTGGCCTCTTCTTCCCCCTCTGTAGTGACAGTGACACCTGCCACCACAGTAACAGAGTATGTGGCAGCAACATCACCTCCTCCACCACCGTCACCAAGCATGTCCACACTGTTCCATGGAAATGTTCAGCTGTCTATCCCCCAAACACTGGAAAAAAAGAGGAAGTACCCCCCCTACCCACCCATGATCCCTGGCCCTGAATGCCAGAATTTTAAAACTCCTGGCTTTTGAAATGCTGTCATTCCGTCTGGTGGAGACGGAGACTTTTAAAAACCTTACAGCGGTGGCTGTCCCACAGTATGTGGTTTCCAGCCGCCACTACTTTTGTAGGCAAGCCATCCCTGCCCTGCACAACCAAGTGGAGGACAAAATCAGGTGTGCACTACCATCTGTGGCAAGGTCCACATAACTACCGATACGTGGACTAGTAAGCATGGGTAGGGATGTTATATCTCCCTAAATGCACACTGGATAAATGCATTTGCGGCTGGGCCTGAGATGGATAGCAGTTTGTCACATGTCCCACCACCACCAAGGATTGCAGGACATTTCTCGTTGCCTCCTGTTGCCTCCTCCTCCTACTCGGCTTCTTCCTCTACCGCCTCCTCATCCAATCAGCGTAACACCTTCACCACCAACTTCAGCACAGCCAGGAGGAAACGACAGCAGGCTGTTTTGAAACTCATCTGTTTGGGGGAAAAACCCCACATCGCACAGGAGCTGTGGACATGCATGGAACAACAGACTGATGAGTGGTTGGTGCCGCTGATCCTCAAGCCTGGCGTGGTGGTGTGCCATAACAGGTGAAATCTCAGGGAAAGCCATCGGCGAAACGCACGTCGGGTCATCATACACTGTTCTGTATCCACTTGGTTTATACTTATCATGGACATGCTATTTAGCCTTCTCTGATTTGTTTAATTGATAGTTTACGTATATTCGTTCCTTGAGGTGTAGCCCTGTCTGGTTAACTGTTTTTGCACTATGCACTTTATTTTATATGTGTTACCTTGGGCTATTCCCATACAACATTGTACTACATCGGTTTAGGCTTTTGACTAGGATTCTACATCCCAGTGTATCCTCTTGTTTTTCTGACGTCTACTACTATACCCATATATATATTTTTTTTTTTTATGAAATTTTTAATATGAAATTTTGTATTTTAATGTGATAAATAAAATATTGTCTGTTTTAATGATATGGACTGGTGGTTATGTTTATATGTGTATTATATTAGTTTTTTTTAGCCACACGCCATTGCTGTTGATATATTGAGCCATATATAGAAAGGTTGTGATTTATCCCACTTCTATGTCTCCTTGAAAAAACGTTTTGGGCGATAATGGAAGAGGATGTGGCACAAGAGGAAGAGGAGGAGGAAGTGGGATCATTTTCATGGTTATCAGGCCAGTCTTTCAGAAGTGGCTCAGAGGGTGGGTTCCTGCACCAACAGAGGCCAGGTACACAACTGTCCAGCCAGGGCACAGTTCTGCAGGATGAGGTGGAGGAGGATGATGATGAGGAGGAACTGTGTTCACAGCACGGTGGCACCCAAATCAGCTCATGGGCATTAATGGAACGTGGCTGGGGGGAAACAGAGGACACAGATGATGCACCTCCCGCAGGGGACAGTTTCTCATTGCCTCTGGGCAGCCTGGCACACATTATAACCAGTGCTGATTACTGGGTGGCCACGCTGCTGGATCCCGACTATAAAGGACAACGTGCTGTCCTTAATTTCATCACTGGAGCGTGAATGAAAGATAGGTGAGTACAAACGCACGCTGGTAGACTCATTGCTGAGAGCATTTACACCTGACAGCGGGGGCTCAGTGGAAGCCCCAGGCAAAGGCAGAGCAGGAGGAAGAAGTCACCAATGCAGCTGTGGCACCACTAGCACCCCAGAAGGGAGGGTTAGCATGGCCGAAATGTGGAAAAGCTTTGTCAGCAAGCCACAACAACCAGCACCACCAGCTGATACGAAACGTCTTAGCAGGAGGCAGCATTTCAGCAACATGGTGGGACAGTACGTGTACACATGCCTACACGTACTGACTGATTCAACTTCTGGGTCTCCAAATTGGGCAAATGGCCTGAGCTTGCCCTTTACACCTTGGAGGTGCTGGCCTGCCCTGCAGCAAGTGTATTGTCTGAACATGTGTTTAGCAAGGCAGGGGTGGGGGGTAATCACAGACAAGAGCAGCGGCCTGTCCACAGCCAACATGGACAAGCTCACGTTCATTAAAATGAACCAGGCATGGATCCCACAGGACTTGTCCGTACCTTGTGCTGAGTAGACGTATAGTATAAGTATACCGGTAACACCTAGCCATTGTTATACTCCAGTGCACTTTCTCTTTGCATTCTCTTTTCTATTTCTGAATGTTTTCTTCCCAAATGTATAAACAAATAAATAAATAAAAAAACAACAAAAACAGTGTTGGCTACCTCCTCCTCTTCCATCACCGCTTCCACCTACATTGCCAAATCCACTGCCTCCTCAACCTCTTACTCCACATAGACCTCCACCTCCTAGTTCAAGATTATTATTTTTTATATTTTTCTACTCTATGTTATTTTAAGTCATTTTCCTATACACATTTTTTTGCATGGCAGCTGTCCTGCTCTTACCCCCATTTTGCTTCTTGTTGCAGCCCTCTAGCCCTTACTATGACTATTTTACAGCCATTTTAGTGCACCAAAGTTCAGCTCCCCATTGACTTCAATGGGGTTTGGGTTCGCTCATCCCTAGTCTCTAATTCTAATTCTCTAATCTCTATTATGATTATTCACCGATGATAGGTAAAGGATTGTGTATCTTGGATTTCAACATAATCAATTCTTTGTTCATATGTAATTAATCTGGCAGCTGCTTATTCTCCCTCCTCACTGAGAAAACATGTATGTTTTGCAGAGTGTGCATGTTTATGAGTTGCTAGGGAACAATATCTTTTGGACAAATGAGCAGTTGACTAACAGCTTTCTAAAATGTATTGCCACGTTAATGGTGCTCTACAAATGGTAATATATCCTTGTATGTAGGTGACCAGTCAGGCTTCCTGTGTGCACCTAACAGTAGACAATCATACAAAATAATTGAGCTACATTTTATGGATGAGTGTTAATTTCTACGTTTCAACAAAACTGGCAAATAACCAACACCATTCCCAATCAATAAACACAAAGACAAGCTCTTAAATGACGCTGAATCAGCATGCCACAGATCATAGCACCCTACCTTATATTTAGAACCATGCTTTAGAGTGCTGTGTATAAACCTGGCCAAGCAGACTGTAAATTAAAAATTAGAGATCTCTTTACTGGAGAGAAACAGTGACATTTTCTGTGTTCTTGAAAGGAAGAGCCCCATTAAATTTAAACTATTCCAAAATAGCAGCAATTGGTCAAATGGTCGCAGTTAGAGATGAGCGAGCATACTCGTCCGTGCTTGGTGCTCGTTCGAGTATTAGGGTATTCGTAAGTGCTCGCTGCTCGGACGAGTATCTCGCCATGCTCGAGGAAATGGCAACTTCCGCATTGTGCATTTTTGGTGCCTATAAACTCAGCCAGTCACAAGCCAGGAGACTCTGCGGTATACCCAGCATCACGTGGGGCCCTAACATGTCGATAGCAGGGGTTGGCTGGCCTGATCAGGTGACCCTGGAATATACTAATGACTGCCCGCGGTGCTCGGCTCAGATGCTGTCTGGATGTCGTTAGGGATAGAGCTGCTGCGTTTCAGGGAGAGTGTTAGGGCCTGCATTTAGTTCTTTGTTAGGCAGGACTGATCTCACAAGAACCCAACAGCCCTTCTAAGGGCTACAAGAAATTTTTTTTTTGTCTCCTGGCTTGGCTGGCTGGCACTAGTAGTGCAGCTATCGTCATATATAACCCTTTTTTTTTATTGTTCTATCTCAGTGATACAAATCCATTTCATACAGCTGCGTGGAACCATTCTGTGTGTCACAGTTCAGCTGTCCACTCACTACAATCCGTATTTTCTGTCCAGATGACACATTCTGTACGTCACTTAATTAAACCAGGTCTTTTGCTCTCACGTATACAGCTAGATCACAAAAATCTCTGTGCGACATTTGTCTGGGTTGCAGTAAAAATAGCCACCGTCAGCAGGGGCTGAGTTAGGTCTCTGATAGTTTCTGCACGTCACGTTAAAAAAAAAAAAAAACTAAAAAAAAAATACAAAAAAAAATATATATAAAAAAAATAGTTTTTTTGTTGTTTTAGCTCAGTGATACAAATCCATTTCACACAGCTGCGTGGAACCATTCTGTGTGTCACAGTTCAGCTGTCCACTCACTACAATCCGTATTTTCTGTCCAGTTGACACATTCTGTACGTCACTTAATTAAAAAAGGTCTTCAAGTAATTTGTCCACCAGTCAGTCTTCCACGCAGTCCACCCACGTTACCCAAGGGAGCACTCCTCTGGCTCCTCCACTGTCGCAGTCTGTGGGTGATGATGATGATGATGACAATGTTGAGTTAGTGGAAGAAGTTTGTAAAGAGGTGTCGGACAATGAGGAGACACGGTTGTCAGACAGTGGTGAAGTTGTTGTCAGGGCAGGAAGTCCGAGGGGGGAGCAGACTGAGGAATCGGAGGATGACGAGGTGACTGACCCAAGCTGGGTTGATATGCCGAGCGAAGACAGTGCTTCTGAGGCGGAGGCGAGTGCTGCACCAGAACAGGTTGTAAGAGGCAGTGGTGTGGCCAGAGGGAGAAGCAGGGCCAGAGCTGGTGCATCAGCAGCAACGTAGTGAAGCTCCCGTGGCGAGGCCTAGATGTTCGCAAGTCTGGAGATTCTTTAAAGAAAGTGAGGATGACCGACGGACTGTGGTGTGCAACCTGTGCCACACCAGGATCAGCAGGGGTGCCACCACTACTAGCCTAACCACCACCAGCATGCGCAGGCATATGAGTGCTAAACACCCCACTCAATGGAACCAGGTCTTTTGCTCTCACATATACAGCTAGATCACAAAAATCTCTGTGCGACATTTGTCTGGGTTGCAGTAAAAATAGCCACCGTCAGCAGGGGCTGAGTTAGGTCTCTGATAGTTTCAGCATGTCACGTTAAAAAAAAAACAAAACTAAAAAAAAAATACAAAAAAAAATATATGTAAAAAAAATAGTTTTTTGTTGTTTTAGCTCAGTGATACAAATCCATTTCACACAGCTGCGTGGAACCATTCTGTGTGTCACAGTTCAGCTGTCCACTCACTACAATCCGTATTTTCTGTCCAGTTGACACATTCTGTACGTCACTTAATTAAAAAAGGTCTTTTGCTCTTACTGATACAGCTAGATTACAAAAATCTCTGTGCGACATTTGTCTGGGTTGCAACTAAGCAGACCAAGTCTGCCTAATCTAATAGTTTCCGTGTAATTGCTCCATACTGCACTGTACGTAATAAAATACGTAATTTTGATCTAACTTATCCACCTATATATTCACTTGTTCAGACTGAACAACTTTGTGGGTTTCAGTACAGCAGGCCCATTTATTTTATTTTTTTTATATAATACACTTATATACAGAAAATGTTGAACCCCAGGGCTACGGGTCGAGGACGAGGGCGTGGGCATTCAATTACTGCAGGGGGCCGAGGCCGTGGTCCTGGGCAGGGTAAGACAGCACCTGATGATGAGGGAGCAGGGGAACGCCGCAGAGCTACACTCCCTAGCTTCATTTCTCAACTTACAGGGACACGTGGTAGAGGACTGTTGAAACCACAACAGTGCAAACAGCTGATGTCGTGGATTGCGGACAATGCTTCAAGTAATTTGTCCACCAGTCAGTCTCCCACGCAGTCCACCCACGTTACCCAAGGGAGCACTCCTCTGGCTCCTCCACCTCAACCTCCTTCCCCCCAGTCTGCCCCCTCCCAGGAAAATTTGGAATGCGATCCGGCATACTCTCAGGAACTGTTTTCTGGACCCTTCCCAGAGTCACAAACCACTTCTCAGGTTGCTGCTGACCTCGTTCCCGATGCCCAAGTTTTCCAACTGTCGCAGTCTGTGGGTGATGATGATGACAATGTTGAGTTAGTGGAAGAAGTTTGTAAAGAGGTGTCGGACAATGAGGAGACACGGTTGTCAGACAGTGGTGAAGTTGTTGTCAGGGCAGGAAGTCCGAGGGGGGAGCAGACTGAGGAATCGGAGGATGACGAGGTGACTGACCCAAGCTGGGTTGATATGCCGAGTGAAGACAGTGCTTCTGAGGCGGAGGCGAGTGCTGCACCAGAACAGGTTGTAAGAGGCAGTGGTGTGGCCAGAGGGAGAAGCAGGGCCAGAGCTGGTGCATCATCAGCAACTGTTTCACGTAGTGAAGCTCCCGTGGCGAGGCCTAGATGTTCGCAAGTCTGGAGGTTCTTTAAAGAAAGTTAGGATGACCGACGGACTGTGGTGTGCAACCTGTGCCACACCAGGATCAGCAGGGGTGCCACCACTACTAGCCTAACCACCACCAGCATGCGCAGGCATATGAGTGCTAAACACCCCACTCAATGGAACCAAGGCCGTTCACCACCTCCTGGGGGTCACACCACTGCTCCTTCCCCTGTGTCACTCGCTGCCTCTGCTAGTCAACCCCCTGCCCAGGACCCCGACACGAGCGCCTCCCGCCGGAAATCCACACCTTTGCCTCCACGATCCTCCACAGTGTCCACCAATGTGTCCCAGCGCAGTGTTCAGCTGTCTTTAAAGCAGACGCTGGAGCGCAAGAGGAAATACAGTTCCACCCACCCACATGCCCAAGCCCTCAACGTCCACATCTCCAAATTGCTGAGCCTGGAGATGCTGCCCTATAGGCTGGTAGAGACCGAGGCCTTTCGCAATCTCATGGCGGTGGCTGCCACTCGGTATTCGGTCCCCAGCCGCCACTATTTTTCCCGATGTGCCGTCCCAGCCCTACACCAGCACGTGTCAGAGAACATCATCCGTGCCCTGACCAACGCTGTTTCTGAGAAGGTCCACCTAACCACGGACACGTGGACAAGTGTTGCCGGGCAGGGACACTATATCTCACTGACGGCACATTGGGTTAACTTGGTGGAGGCTGGGACCGAGACTGACCCTGGGGCCGCTCATGTACTGCCCACACCGAGGATTGCGGGGCCTACCTCGGTCACGGTCTCTCAGACGTATTATGCCTCCTCCTCCTCCGACCCCTCCTCCTCCTCCACTGAATTACAATGGGCGTAACCTGGTGGCGGCTCTGCAACTCGGCAGACTGACACATGTGCCATGCCTGGCCCACGTGTTCAATCTCATAGTTCAGCGGTTCCTCAAGACATACCCCAATCTGTCTGATTTGCTCACCAAGGTGCGCCGCATCTGTGCACATTTCCGTAAGTCGACCACAGATGCTGCCACTCTCAGGGCAGCGCAGCGCCGCTTACAACTGCCAGCTCACCGACTGTTGTGCGATGTGCCCACGAGATGGAATTCGGCATTAAACATGTTATCCAGAGTTTACCAGCAGCGCAGAGCGATTGTAGACTGCCAGATGTCAACTTCCACCAGAACTGGTAGTCAGGTCTCTCAGATTCCTCAAGTCTACAATGAGGAGTGGACGTGGATGTCTGATATCTGCCAGGTGTTGAGCAACTTTGAGGAGTCAACACAGATGGTCAGCGGCGATGCCGCCATTATCAGCCTCACCATCCCGCTGCTTTGCCTGTTGAAAAACTCACTGCTCAGCATCAAGTCGGATGCTTTGCGCTTGTCACAAGAGACGGTGGAGGAAGATAGCCAGAGCACCCTCCGGTCTGTTTCTCAGCGCGTATCGGAGGAGGGGGATGAGGATGAGGAAGAAGAGGAGGAGAATGTTGGCGAGACAGTAGAGGGTACCAGTGCTCAGTCCTTCTTAACTCTTGAGCTTGTATGGGCTGAAGAGGAGGAGGAGGAAATGGAGAGTCAGGCCAGTGAGGAGAGGGAATTCTTGCGTGTTGGGACTCTGGCGCACATGGCAGACTTCATGTTAGGCTGCCTATCCCATGACCCTCGTGTTAGAAGCATTTTTTCAAACACTGATTACTGGGTGTTCACTCTCCTGGACCCACGGTACAAGCAGAACCTTTCCACTCTCATCCCTGCAGAGGAAAGGGTGAGAGAGTGAATAGATATCAACAGGCCCTGGTGCACAAGCTGAAACAAACCTTCCCATCTGACGCCGCTAGCGGCAGAGGGCATTGTTCTGTGGGCCAAGTAGCGGGGAAGAGGAGGCGAGCAGGCAGCTTGTCCAGCACTGGCAGGGGAACGCTCTCCAAGGCCTTTGCCAGTTTTATGTCACCCCAGCAAGACACTGTCACCTGTCCCCAGTCTAGGCAGAGTAGGGGGGAGCTGTACAGAAAGATGGTGAGGGAGTACCTAGCTGACCATACCAACGTCCGTAGCGATCACTCTGCTCCATATAACTACTGGGTTTCAAAGCTGGACACGTGGCCTGAACTGGCGCTGTACGCCTTGGAGGTGCTGGCCTGCCCTGCCACTAGCGTGCTGTTAGAGCGGGTATTCAGTGCAGCTGGTGGCGTCATTTTTCCGGAGGTCCACCTACAGGCCCTCTCTCTAAACAATTTTTCCGGAGGTCCACCTACAGGCCCTCTCTCCAAACAATTTTTCCGGAGGTCCACCTACAGGCCCTCTCTCCAAACAATTTTTCCGGAGGTCCACCTACAGGCCCTCTCTCCAAACAATTTACGTCTTTTTCCTCTCTTTCTCTCTCTCCAAACTATTTTTCCGGATAGCTGCCATATACGGTATTAAACTGAGTAGTATACATAGAACACATGCCACACTTGATCAAGCTCATAATTTACAACTGTACCGGTTGATGCTAAATTTTTAAGTTGGGGTCCTGCGTCGTCATTCTGACTACATCCAGCTGTTGTCACCACCACACACGCTAGCCCAGGGGGCACTCCTCTGGCTCTTCCAGCTCAACCTCCTTCCCCCCAGCCTGCTCCCCACCTACAGGCCCTCTCTCCAAACAATTTACGTCTTTTTCCTCTCTTTCTCTCTTTCCAAACTATTTTTCCGGATAGGTGCCATATACGGTATTAAACTGAGTAGTATACATAGAACACATGCCACACTTGATCAAGCTCATAATTTACAACTGTACCGGTTGATGCTAAATTTTTAAGTTGGGGTCCTGCGTCGTCATTCTGACTACATCCGGCTGTTGTCACTACCACACACGCTAGCCCAGGGGGCACTCCTCTGGCTCTTCCAGCTCAACCTCCTTCCTCCCAGCCTGCCCCCCACCTACAGGCCCTCTCTCCAAACAATTTACGTCTTTTTCCTCTCTTTCTCTCTCTCCAAACTATTTCTCCGGATAGGTGCCATATACAGTATTAAACTGAGTAGTTTACATAGAACACATACCACACTTGATGGAGCTCATAGTTGACTACTGTACCGGTTGATGCTAAATTTTTAAGTTGGGGTCCTGCGTCGTTATTCGAACTCCATCCGGCTGTTGTCACCACCACACACGCTAGCCAAGGGGGCACTCCTCTGGCTCTTCCAGCTCAACCTCCTTCCACCCAGCCTGCCCCCCACCTACAGGCCCTCTCTCCAAACAATTTACCCGGATTGGGGACGTATTAGATATTATACTGAGTTTTGTTTGTTCCTCTTTTAATTGGCTCCTGACCTGTGATAGGCAGAGCATGGACACGTCCCCTAAGCTGCAGTGGAAAAGACACTCCCCTGGCCAGAGCAAGCTTTTTTTCCTTTTCCGTGTTCGAAAAATCCATGAAATATATGGTCCCAAGATAGGGGACATATACGATTTTAAATTGAGAAGAATCGATACCACACATGCCCCACTAGGGGAATTTGGGGTAATGGTGGGATTAGGCAGTTTCAGAGGCATCCATGCATGCTGCCCCTTCTGTTTCCTGTCCATTTCCTTGGTGTTTCCATCATTTTCTGATGTTTCCAGGTTTTCACCCAGCCTTCCCTAGGCAGAGCCTTGGTCCCCTGCAAAAATGCTCGAGTCTCCCATTGACTTCAATGGGGTTCGTTATTCGAAACGAGCACCCGAGCATTGGGAAAAGTTCGACTCGAATAACGAGCACCCGAGAATTTTAGTGCTCGCTCATCTCTAGTCGCAGTCAAAAGGAAGCGGCTTTTTTTTTTAAAAAAAATGTTCCATGCTGGTGCTTAAATATAAACTTTAAATATATACTTTCTCATAAACTAAAATGCTTTAAGTCCAATATTTAATTCTGCCCTTTGCCATTTACTTACAACTCTAGGAATAGGAAGTATATGATAAACAACATATTTAGTTACGTATGATTCCATTTATCATGCAGATAAGACCCTACTCATATACTACTATAGGGTCTTGAAAAACAAAATTTTATAATGAACCTAAAAATAATCTTTACGGGCACTAATGTATAGCTCAAGGGATAACCCAGTTTTATTGACATGATTACAGAATTTCAGTTCAGTTGAAAAAAATTAACAATAGAATATAGGTAAAATAATAATTGCAGAAAGAACATAATTTTGCTTTCACAAACTTTGCAAAGAATGAAATTAATTGGCCTTAAAGTGACTTTCCATTTGAAAAGTCATTTAATATTTAATGTCAGAGCTAAATAGTTGTATTCAGCTATGTTATTTTTTAAAAAAAAGATTACGCCATCATGATCACAGCAGTTGTCATTGTGATAGATGGCATAATTGCATTGATAGTCATGGTGATGGCTGTCTCTGTGACTTCGGACTTCTACATCCCCTATTGGGCAATACAGGGAAGCAGTAATCTGAAACTGTGCTTGTGTGCATAACAGAAATTATTGATTTACGGTAACTACAGTTTGTTTTGGGTCTAATTTGGTTGAATCAGTCAGATTTGATTTCATATAGATGTAGCCGAGCTAAAATTGACCCTGATAACACATGTCACTATGTTATCTCATGACAAATACCATTGAAATCCATTGAAAAAGTCAATTAACATTTTCGTGCCATTGTTTGCTTAACACATTGACCATCAAGTTAAGCTCAGCAACATCTGTACTCCAACACAGCACTAGTTATGTCACAGTGAAAGTGATTATATATATATCTGAATACGCTATTCGGCCGAACATGGCGGTGCTTGGGCGAATACCGCGTGTGTTCGAGCGCCATGCTTGAGTCCCCTCCCCATTAGCATGCGGGGAGGTATAGCATTCAGTGTAATGCCAGTAGCCATGTTAGCTACTGGCATTACACTGATTGGCTGGCCGGGAACGCGTCATCGGGTGCTATAAAGCACCCGGTGACATGTGACCCAGCCAGTGTTAGACAGGGAGAGCTGCAGCAAGGAGGGACAGAGAGTGTAGGGAGAGAAGCACGCTAGGCAGGGATAGAAAACGATCAGAAAAGACATAAAAGCCCTTTTAAGGGCTATTATATCTGGCAGAAACTTTTTTTTTATATAGTTAAGTACTTTCAAGGTGTTGAAAATAGCGCTTGGTGGCCTGCCATTAATGCCACAAGCACTGCTGCAGCAAGGAGGGACATACACTGTAGGGAGCGAAGCACGCTAGGCAGGGATAGAAATCGCTCAAAAATGCTGCAGCAAAAGAGCTGCAGCAAGGAGGGACAGAGAGTGTAGGGAGAGAAGCACGCTAGGCAGGGATAGAAAACGATCAGAAAAGACATAAAAGCCCTTGTAAGGGCTATTATATCTGTCACAAACCTTTATTTACTGACATTTGAGGACTTTAAAGGTGGTGAAAATAGCACTAGGTGGCCTGCCATTAATGCCACATGTGCTGCTGCTGCATGCTGTAGGATACTCTCTGTATACTATATACCTGACATACTTTGCCATAATTTCTGCTGTTAAGCCCGCATTACTTCTTTTGCGTCTTGCTGTATAACATTTGCATATTGATAGAATTTCTATAGGCAGGGTTAGTATCATTGTTCAAAAGTCCATTGTGAAGTACGTCTTTTTTTTTTTTTTTTGGGTGGCAAAAAAACCCCAAGTGTGCCCTGTCAGTAACGCTAGGTGCACAGCGTATTACAGCCGTTCAAAAGTCTCTGTAGCTGACATCCGTATTTAATACCGTTAATTTAGGCCGCAGTTCCTCATTTGCTGCTGCAGTTCAATTTTCCCAAGGAGGGAATTAAACAATAGGAATAGGATTTGGGTAGGTAGAAAGATTGTCGCTGTTCCAAAAAGATCAAAGTCCATTGTGAAATACGTCTTTTTTTAATTTTTTTTTGCGTGGCAAAAAAACCCCAAGTGTGCCCTGTCAGTAACGCTAGGTGCACAGCGTATTACAACCGTTCAAAAATCTCTGTAGCTGACATCCGTATTTAATACCGTTAATTTAGGCTGCAGTTCCTCATTTGCTGCTGCTCTATAACGTTAGCGCATTCAGAATATTGGACATTCGTTTAAATTTTTCTGATCATACAGTTAACCCCTTCGCGACCAGCGGCGTACATGTACGGCGCTGGGGCGATGCGGGCACATGGCGCCCGCTCGCGGGTGCGGTGGGCGTCATGGCCGGCAAGTCTCTGCTGTTTCTAACAGCAGAGACTTGCCGCTACCTACTGTGTCGGCGGCGTCTTCCGGGGTGACTAGATGCCGTGATCACACGTGATCACGGCATCTAGTTGCGTCTAAACCCGGAAGCGTTCGCTTCCGGGTGGTGTACAGACACCCCGTGTGGCCAATCGGGGTGTCTGTACACCATATGAAAACTGTAATCCTCGCTGGTGAGGATTACAGTTTTCAAAGTGCAATTCTTATTCTGGCCACTAGATGGCAGGCCAGGATAAGAAATGAGCAATTCATGGATTTCTGAGTCTATAAAACCCAGAATTGCTCATAAAGAAAAAAAAAAAAAAAGCCACAATATATAAGCCCATATTTGAGCTTTCTAATAGTAAAAAAAAATTTAAAAAAAAGTTAAAAAATATATAAAAATAAAAAAGATGTAAAAGTTCAAATCACCCCCCTTTCCGTATAAGTAAAAAATAAATACCTAAATAACAATAAATATAGACATCATGGGTATCACCGTGACCGAAAACGCCCGTACTTTTAAAATATAAAAAAAAAATTCCAATACGGCGAATTGTGTGGCGGAAAAAAGCGTCCAAATGGCGATTTGCCGTTTTTTGTCGCTTTTTTTTTCTAAAAAAAATTAAATAAAAAGTGATCAAAAAGTCATACACACCCTAGAATGGTATCAATAAAAACTTCAGATGGTCCCGCAAAAAATGAGCCCCCATACAGCTCTGTACACATAAATACCAAAAAGTTATAGGGGTCAAGATTTGACAAGGAAAAAAAAAAAAAAAAAGGGCAACTTTCTAATTATTTTATCACTATGAAAACGCAGGAAAAACTATACATATTAGGTATTGCCGGATTCGTACTGACCAGTAGAATGAAAGTAACAGATCAGTTTTAATGCACATCGAACACTGTAAATAAGAAACCCGTAGAACTGTAGCGGAATAGCGTTTTCTTTGCAATTTCACCCGGTTTGGAATTTTTTTCCCGCTTCCCACTACACCGTATGCAATATTAAATGGTGGCGTTGGAAAGTACAACTTGTCCCGCAAAAAACAAGCCCTCATACAGCTATGTGAACAGAAAAATAAAAGAGTTATGGCTGTTTGAAGGCAGGGAGCGCAAAACGAAAATGAAGAACCGAAAAAAGCTCCGGGCGCGAAGGGGTTAATAAAAATCTTCAGTACTGTAGTTGTGACTAAGTTGCATTTATACTATACAATATGCACAAGGCGAGCACTAAAGGACGGGGAAGTGGGCGTGCTGCTGATGTGAACGCAGAGGCCATGGGTCTGTGCGCGGTGAAACTGTGCCTGCTGGCATAGCCCAAGAAACAAAGTCATCCAAAACTCCTAGCTTCATGTCACAGTTTGCAGAGCGGCGCAAGACGCAACTCTTGTCGCCACAGCAGTGCGAGCAGGTAGTCGGTTGGATTTCAGCTGATAATACTTCTAGTCGGTTCAGCACCACCCCCTCTTCCACAAAGTCCAGTCTCAGTAGCCAAGAGTCTGGAAAAACCGCATCCTCACCCTGATCCTCCATCCTCCCAACATGCAGAGTCTAGGCAAAGAAGAGATCCCACATTGGGATATTCCAAGGAGCTTTTTCCATCACCGTCCCTTGGCTTGAGCCTCTCGACAAGGCCGCTTGAAGTGGGACATGAGGAGATATTGTGCCTTGATTCCCAACCTATTGAGCAAACACAGTCTGAAGACGATGACGGTGGGGAACCACAAGTATTTTCTCCCAACGTGGATGATGATGAGACACAGTTGCCAATAAGTCAAGGGCAATTAGTGTCTCAAGAGGTTGTGGATGAGGATGAGATGCAGTTAAGTAAGGTTCTTGTTAGTTCACCATGTCAGGAGGAGGAGCAGAGTGAGGATGTGGAAAAGGAGGTGGTGGACGACGAAATAGCTGACCCAACCTTGGAAGGTGGCAAGCCGAGAGAGGACAGCAGTACAGAGGGGGAGGGATCTGCAGCAGCGCAACAGGCTGGAAGAGGCAGTGAGGTGGAAAAAGGGAGAAAGCAGGCCACGAGAACCAGCCCCGCAACTGTTCCCCGGAGCAGCCCCTTGCTGCTAGCTCCCTTGCCAAGGGTTAGGTGTTCGGCAGTCTCGCGTTTTTTGGAGGAAAGTGCTGACGATAAACGAATTGTAATTTGTAACCTGTGCCATACCAAGATGAGCAGGGGTGTAAACACCAGCAACCTGACCACCACCAGCATGATCCGACACATGTCAGCAAAGCACCCTAAAAGGTGGGCCGAATGCCTGGGTCCACGATCTGTGTCTGCAGGTCACACCACTGCCTCCTCTTCCCCTCTGTTACGTGCTGTCCAAGACGTAGGCCCAGATGCCTCCCGCCCTGCACCTGGACCTTCGCAGGAAACATCAGCCAGCATGTCCACTTCAATGTCCCAGCGCAGCATTCAAATGTCCTTACCGCAGGCATTTGAACACAAGCGCAAATACCCTGCCACCCACCCACAGGCCATACCTCTAAACGCGCAACTTTACAAGTTGCTGGCCCTGGAAATGTTGCCAATTAGGCTGGTGGACACTGGGGCCTTTTGCAGCCTGATGGCGGCGGCTGTCCCTCGTTACGCAGTCCCCAGCCGCTACTATTTTTCCCGGTGTGCCGTCCCTGCCTTACACCAGCATGTGTTCAGAAACATAACCCAGGCCCTGACCAACACAGTTACTGGCAAGGTCCACTTAACAACTGACACATGGTCAAGTGCTTTTGGACAGGGACGCAAAATTTCCCTGACGGCACACTGGGTGAACGTTGTGGAGGCTGGGAGCAAGTTGTCCCCTGGGATGGCCCAGGTGCTACCCACGCCGAGGTTTGCGGGCCCTACTTCCATCCGGATTTCCGCTGCCACCTATTTCCTCCTCCACTTTTTCCCATGCAGAATTGCCATCTTGCAGCACCATTCAGACTTCTGTCAGTAGCTGGAAGCAGTGTAGCACAGCAGTCGGTAAGCTGCAAAAGGCCGTGCTGAAGCTTATTTGCCTGGGTGACAAACAGCACACTACCGCAGAGCTGTGGCATGGCATAAGCGAACAGGCTGAGCTGTGGCTCTCGCCAGTCAACCTACAGCCAGGCATGGTTGTATCCGATAACGGCCGCAACTTGGTAGCGGCTTTGGAGCTGGCCAACCTCCCACACATACCATGCCTGGCCCATGTATTCAACTTAGTGGTTCAGCGGTTTCTGAAAACCTACCCCAATTTGTCTCAGCTACTGGTGAAGGTGCGTTGCCTGTGCGCCCATTTCCACAAGTCACCGACAGCTTCAGACGGCCTGGCAACCATGCAGCAGCGCTTGCGGTTGCTGGCTCACCGACTGCTGTGCGACCTGAGCACTCGATAGAATTCCACCTTAAACATGTTGAGCAGGCTTTGTGAACAGCAGAGAGCAGTAGTAGAATATCAGCTGCAACACGGTCGCCGCCTTTCAAGTCAGCTTCCGCTCTTTACAAGCGACGAGTGGGCATTGATGTCTGACCTCTGTGAGGTGTTACACAACTTTGATGAATCTAAACAGATTGTGAGCGGCGATAATGTTATTATCAGCGTAACCGTCACACTTCTGTGTCTACTAAAAAGCTCGCTGCTCACAATAAAGGCCAATGCTCTGCGTGTGGAAGAGGTGGAAATGGGGAACACCCTATACAGGGTGATAGCCAGACCACCCTTCATTCGTCTTCTCAACGCCAATTGGAGGAGGAGGAGACGGTTGCCACCGCTAGACAGGGTAGGTATATCACGTTTACACCATCTCTTCGGCGTGGATGGGCTGAAGAGGAGGAAGAGGACGAGAAGGATATTGAGAGTCATGCTCCTGGTGGGGAGAGCGAAGCCTTGTCTGTTGGGACTCTGGCACACATGGCTGACTTCATGCTAGGCTGCCTTTCCCGTGACCCGCACGTTATACACATATTAGGCAACATGGATTACTGGTTGTTCACCCTTCTCGATCCCCGCTACAAAGAGAACTTCCCATCTCTCTTTCCTGTGGTGGAGAGGGCAAGTAAAATGTTGCAATACCAGAAGGCCCTTGTCGAAAAATTGCTCCACAAATTTCCATCTGACAACGCTGGCGGCAGAGTACGTAGTTCCTTGGCCACCCAAGGAGGGGAGACGAGGGGAACACACAGCAGTTCCAAAAAAAGGCAAGGCGACACTCTCCAAGGCCTGGGACAGTTTTATGACACCCCGCCAGCACCCTCACCCTGATGAGTGGCCTAGTCTGACAGGGAGGGAAAAGTTTTGGAAGATGGTAAAGGAGTATGTAGCTGACCGTGTCAACGTCCTCAGCAATCCCTCTGTGCCGTATAATTATTGGGTGTCTAAGCTGGACACGTGGCACGAACTGGCGCTCTACGCCTTGGAGGTGCTGGCCTACCCTGCCGCCAGAGTTTTGTCTGAGCGGGTATTTAGTGCTGCTGGGGGCATAATTACTGATAAGCGCATCCGCCTGTCAACTGACAATGCTGACAGGTTGACACTTATCAAAATGAACAAGGCCTGGATTGCCCCTGACTTCTGTACTCCACCAGAGGAAAGCGGCTTAACATGAAGGAACCTTAAATCAGGCTTTTAGGGTGTATTGAATACACTGTATTATCATGCACCCCTTCCTCTTCTCGTCCTCTTCCTCCATCATATGAAACAGCTTATTAGGCTGCCCTCGAAGTCCACCAGCTGGGCCTGCACCCGAATTTGTTAGCCGCTCAGCTCACCAGCTGGGCCTGCAACATAATTTTTTGGCCTGTCAGCTGACCAGCAGGCACTCAACCATAATGTTTTACACGCTTAGCTCACCAGCTGGGCCTGCACCCGAATTTGTAAGCCGCCCTGCTCTTCTGCAGAATGTCACATCAAGAATATAATTTTTAGGACGGTCAGGTTGGCATTAGAGTGTGACACTTGAAAATTTTTAACGGCGTGCTCTTCTGCAGAATGTCACATCAAAAATATAATTTTTTTGGACGGTCAGCTTGGCATTAGCGTGTCACACTTGAAAACTTTTAACGGTCTGCTCTTCAGTGGAATGTCACATCAAGAATATCATTTTTTTGGACGGTCAGCTCGGCATTAGTGTGTCACACTTGAAAATTTTTAACGGTCTGCTCTTCAGCTGAATGTCACATCAAGAATATCATTTTTTTGGACAGTCAGTTTGGCATTAGCGTGTCACATTTAAATATTTTTAACGGTCTGCTCTTCAGCAGAATGTCACATGAAGAATATCATTTTTTCGCCGGTCAGCTTGGCATCAGCGTGTCACACTTAAATTTGGGACAGTTTGATAAAGTTCGGTGGAAGCAGCATGGAGTCCGATTCCATTATTCAGAGCTCAAGTATTGAGTCGACCCGGCTTGGTTTGAACACTCGAATTTTTTAAGTAAACGATTCCGGCCCCCGGGACACTCAACGAACAGCATCGGGGAGGCGCCGAGAGGCAGGGGCTCAAACAGGTGGTAGCTCACCTCCCTGCAGACAGCCAACTCGATCCTAAGATCAAACTTCGAGCTTTTTAAGCGCAGCAACTTAGATAAACACTTTATTTATTGAAAATTCGAGTGTTCAAACCAAGCCGGGTCGACTCAATACTTGAGCTCTGAATAATGGAATCGGACTCCATGCTGCTTCCACCGAACTTTATCAAACTGTCCCAAATTTAAGTTTGACACTCTGCTGCCGAGCTGACCGAAAAATAAATCAGTCAATAGCCCTTTCACTTTATGAGTGTTGGAGTCCCACAATTATGCCACAATGTGAATGAGGCCCTTCTTTATAAGATATAGCGGTTGTATGGGAGTGCCTCATCCATGTAATTTTTGGCAGCACTTGCGCTTAACGTACAAATAAATCTATGTTTCCTAACAATATTTCCTGTAAAATCGATGTTATCTTGTGGTTTTTTGGGGTATTTTTGTTCTCCGTAAAAATGGCATAATAGTCTGCCATCATCTTTAATAGCAGGAACTTCGGTGTTCAAGATGCATCAAGACATCCTCCCCATGCTGTTCCCTAACCATTTCTGTGGTGTTTCCACTATTTTAAGACATTTCCCTATGGAAACCCTCCCCTCTGTAGTCCCCTCCCCCGTTCTTCTCCCATTGACTTCCATTATACTCGGGCGCTCGGGCGAACACTCGAGCACCACCTAGTGTTCGGCCAGAGCACCCGATCATCACTAATTAGCATACATTCCACTCAATATAAAATCTTTTGTGGTTTGTGGAGTTGTCCTATAAAAGTCAGGACTTTTGGCAAGTGTATCTACAGTATGTATGATTTAATGTGTTATATGGAGAGCAAGAGCAAATGGGAACAATAGGGACTTTAGTGACTTTTTAGTGCCAAAGTGTAGAATATGTTTTTTTGGTGTGGCAGTCAATAATAAATTAACAATAATAGGCTCTTTAAAATGTGATTGATTAATGGTATAGGGAATTATAAATAATAGGTTAACTATCTAATTAAAGAACAGGAACACAGGGAACATACAGATAAAGGATAGGGAAAGAAATACCTAACTAACTGTGTATTCAGCTCCCAGAAACACGGTGAGGAAGTTGCACTTAGAATAAGGCCTTTAGGTAGTTTCTGCTACCTAAGGGTCATTGTACAGCATTCCCCAAATGTTTGTTGGTACCCTGGGGATGGGTTTGTGTCTATAGTCGATCAATTAGATGTTTCACTGAGATTTTTTATGACCCTTCCAAAAAACAGCTGCTCATTCCAAGAACAGGTGTGCGTCTGTATCTAAGCCTATTGTGTGTGAAACTGTCTGCTCAGCAGTGTATCTAATC
>ONZH01004215.1:0-16532 GCA_900303285.1 Rhinella marina
TGCTACATGTGCTGCTGCTGTTGCATGCAGTAGGATACTCTCTTATACTATATACCTGACATACTTTGCTATAATTTGTACTGTTAAGCCCGCAGTACTTCTTTTGCTTCTTGCTGTATAAAATGTGCGCAAGGAGGGATTTGTGTAGGGATAGAATTTCTATAGGCAGGGTTAGTTCAAAAGACACAAAAGTCCATTGTTAAATCCTTCTGCATTTTTTTTTGGTGGCAAAAAGAACCCAAGTGTGCCCCATCAGTAACACTAGGTGCGTATTAGAACCGTTCAAAAGTCTATATAGCTGACATCCGTTGTTACATTTAATACCGTTACTTTAGACCAGAGTTCATCATTTGCGTCTGCAGTTTAATTTAAGCAAGTAGGGAATTAATCTATAGGAATAGGATTTGGGTAGGTAGAAAGATTGTTTCTGTTCCAAAAAGACCAAAGTCCATTGTGAAATACGTCTGTTTTTTGTTTTTTTTTTGGTGGCAAAAAAAAACCCAAGTGTGCCCTGTCAGTAACGCTAGGTGCACAGTGTATTACAACCGCTGAAAAGTTTATGTAGCTGACATGCGTTGTTACATTTAATACCGTTAATTTAGGCCGCAGTTCCTCATTTGCGTCTGCAGTTTAATTTGCCCAAGGAGGGAATTAAACTATAGGGATAGGATTTGGGTAGGTAGAAAGATTGTTTCTGTTCCAAAAAGACTAAAGTCCATTGTGAAATATAGTATTTTTCGCCCTATAAGACGCACAGGCCCATAAGACGCACCTAGGTTTTAGGAAAGTAAGTAGGAAAATAAGAAAAAAATATTTTTCATCATATCCTCTTATCAGACTGTCCATAAATTTCAGGACATCACATCAGACCCCCATATCAGCCCTCCATGTCAGAACTCCATCAGCCCTCCATGTCAGACCCCCAAAAGACCTCAAATCAGCCCACTATGGCCCCATATCAGCCCACTGTGCCCCCATACCATCTCACTGTGCACCCACCAGACCTCAGATCAGCCCACTGTGCCCACATCAGACCTCAGATCAACAGTATGTGCCCCCATCAGACCTCAGATCAGCAGAATGTGCCCCCATCAGACCTCAGATCAACAGTATGTGCCCCCATCAGACCTCATATCAGCAGAATGTGCCCCCATCAGACCTCAGATCAACAGTATGTGCCCCCATCAGACCTCAGATCAGCCAGAAATGTGCCCCCATCAGACCTCAGATCTCCAGAATGTACCCCCATCAGACCTCAGATCAGCATATTGTGCCCCCATCAGACCTCAGAGGCAGCATCTTGTGCCCCCATCAGACCTCAGAGCAGCGTCTTGTCCCCCATCAGACCTCAGAGCAGCGTCTTTTGCCCCCATCAGACCTCAGAGCAGCGTCTTGTGCCCCATCAGACCTCAGAGCAGCGTCTTGTGCCCCCATTAGAACCTCAGATCAGCCCACCCAGCCACTTATAAAAACCTTACTTACCTGTCCTGCGCTACCGCTGCCCTCCGGTCCCGCGCTCCACTCTTTTCCCTGCCGGCGCGTACTGCTGCAGCGTCAGGTCATAGTGCGCGCCTTATGGAAGCGCTCACTTGTATTCGCCCTATAAGACCCACTGCATTTTCCCCCCTACTTTTGGGGGGGGAAAGTGTGTCTTATAGGGCGAAAAATACGGTACGTCTGCTTTTTTTTTTTTGGCAGCAGCGTGTCAACCTTAAATTTTGGACAGTCAGCTCGGCAGCAGCATGTCAACCTTAAATTTGGGACAGTTTGATGGGAAGCAGCGTGTCACCCGTAAATTTTTTGGATGTTTTGCTTGGCAGCAGCGTGTCAACCTTAAATTTGGAACAGTTTGATGGGCAGCAGCGTGTCAACCTTAAATTTGGGACAGTTTGATTGACAGCAGCATGTCACTCTTAAATTTTTTTTACCGTCAGCTCGGCAGCAGCATGTCAACCTTAAATTTGGGACAATTTGATGGGCAGCAGCGTGTCAAACTTAAAGAGGACCTTTCACCGTTCCTGACATTACTGTTTTAATAGCTTCATGCATTCCCCATGTAACAACAATTCTGGAGCATCTATTACTTTGGCTCTATGTTGTGCCATTCCTTCATTATTTGCACTAGAAGTTATATGTGAATTGCTATTTGCCTTCAGTAAAGGAACAGAGGGGAGGTAACCAGTTGGGGTGTGTACCTCCACAGTCTGAACATGGCAGCACTGATTGGATAGAGTGAGTCTGTGCAGGGACACCCCCCCCCCCCAACTGGTCACCTCCCCTCTGTACCCTTACTGAAGGCAAATAGCAATTCATTCATAACTTCTAGTGCAAATTCTAAATGAATGGCACAAAACAGAGACATAAGAATAGATGCTCCATGGGGAATGCATTAAGTTATTATAATAGGCAAATTTGGGACAGTTTGATGGGCAGCAGCGTGTCACCCGTAAGTTTTTTGGACATTCTGCTTCGCAGCAGCGTGTCAACCTTAAATTTGGGACAGTTTAATGAGCAGCAGCGTGTCACCCGTAAATTGTTTTGAAGTTCTGCTCGGCAGCAGCGTGTCACCCGTAAATTTTTTGGCCGTTCTGCTCGGCAGCAGAGTGTCAACCTTAAATTTGAGACAGTTTGATAAGCAGCAGTGTGTCAACCTTAAATTTGGGACAGTCTGATGGGCAGCAGAGTGTCGCCCTTAAATTTTTTTTACCGCCAGCTCGGCAGCAGCGTGTCAACCTTAAATTTACGACAGTTTGATGGGCAGCAGCGTTTCAACTTTAAATTTGGGACAGTTTGATGAGCAGCAGCGTGTCAACCTTAAATTTGGGACAGTATGATGGGCAGCAGCGTGTCAACCTTAAATTTGGGACAGTTTGATGGGCAGCAGCGTGTTACCCTTAAATTTTTTTTAACATCAGCTCGGCAGCAGCGTGTCAACCTTAAATTTGGGACAGTTTGATGAACAGCAGCGTGTCACCCGTAAATTTTTTTAACGTTCTGCTCGGCAGCAGCGCGTCAACCTTAAATTTGGGACAGTTTGATGGGCAGTAGCGTGTCACCCTTACATTTGGGACAGTTTGATCGGCAGCAGCATGTCAACCATAAAATTTTTTGACGTTCTGCTCGGCAGCAGCATGTCAACCTTAAATTTGGGACAGTTTGATCGGCATCAACGTGTCACCCTTAATTTTTTAGACGGTCAACTCAGCAGAAGCATGTCACCCATAATTATTTACACGGTCAGCTTAGCAGCAGCACGTCACCACTATTGTTTTTTGCGTGTCAGCAGCAGGCCATCAATCATAATTTTTCAAGGGTGTGTCTGATGCACTCCTTCATGTGTAATAAAGGGGGTATCGGAGTGCCTGTTCCTTGTAATTTTTGGCAGCCCTTTCCCTTAGTGCATAGGCTTTATGAGTGTCAGAGTCCCACAATTATACCACAATGTGAATGAGGCCCTCCTTTATATGATATACCGGTTGTATTGGAGTGCCTCATCCATGTAATTTTTGGCAGCACTTGCGCTTAACGTACAAGTAAATCTATGTTTCCTAACAATATTTCTTGTAAATTCGATGTTATCATGGGTTTTGGGGGGTATTTTTGTCATTCCGTAAAAGTGGCGTAATAGTCAGCCATCATCATTAATAGCAGCAACTTCTGTGTCCAAGATGGACATCCTCCCCATGCTGTTCCCTAACCATTTCTGTGGTGTTTCCAACATTTTTTGATATTTCTACATGGACCAGACACCCTCCCCTCAGCAGGGGGTGCCTGGTCTTCTCCAATTGACTTCCATTGTACTCGGGTGCTCGGCCGAGCACCACCTAGTGTTCGGCCAGAGCACCCGAGCACCCGAACATCGGGGTGCTCGATCATCACTAATCTTTTCATAAAAAATCGGAGTCCTAGGAGACTATAGGTTGTTATTGTAACTCTGGAAGTCCGTGCCCGCTGTGGTCTTGCTGGCCCGGGTAGGCGCAGATGTCTCTCTGCTCCCCCTGTGTGGATTAGAATTTCAGCTCTGTTAAGTTGCTGATCAGTCTCCCTATTTAGCTGGAACAAAAACTGGGGGTCAGTAAGCACATCCAGTCACCATGGCTGCAAATATAAAAGTAAAACACAAAAATGCAACAGCACTCTGCAAACACAAACAATAAAATTAGTACATATAATACTGCCATACCCACTATCTACACGATACTAACTTTACGTTGTAAATGTGAGATTCTTGGCAAATACTTTTGTGCAAAATTATTTGTGCCCATCTGCCAAACATCAAGGCGATCTCTTTAAGACGGGAACCTAACAGTAATTACCATAGTCACTAAGTGCCATATCAGCCTCCATTAACTACAGAGGATGCAGGCTCCACATGCATGCTAAGCCAACATTATATTGTACCTCTTATGGTGCCAAAATGGCCTCCACTGCTTTCAGGGAATGCAGGCTCCACATGCATGCCAAGCCCACACAATATGATACCTCCTTGGTGCTACACTGACCTTTGTTACGCTCAGGGAATGCAGGTTCCACACAAAACACTGGGGCCACTCTGTATTTCACCTCTCATGGTGCCAACTGGCCTCCAATGCATATAGGGAGAGCAGGACACAGCTTTATACTTGCACTAATTAAAATCAGCCTTTAAGGCAAACAGGTTAGTTAGGAGTGCACAACGCCTCCTCTCTAAACTGCAAGAAAAACTGGAGGTCAGTCAGCACATCCAAGTATGTAGGTGCACGTCACCATGGCTCTGTGAAAGAAATTAAGTAGTTGAATTTGTGCTAAGTTGTATTTCATTATCAAATAGTCACCATCTTTTTTATTAATCTCCATTAGATGCCACTTTATGCTTAAAAATAAAAATGAGTCACCATCACTTGATATTTCTATAGGAAGTTAGCTAGTCCATGCGAAAAGAGGAACTTGCAGAACTTGATATATATGGACATGGAATTTTCCAGATAGCTGAATAATGCATTTGTGTGTACATGTCATTAGCCGCCATTACCATTTTTTGATTTGTTGTTTAATGTATACTTGTATGATTGTGATTGGATATATTAAAATTGATGGCTAAAGGGGGATGGCTAAATTCACCATGTACATCTAATAAAATTGGCTCTCTGGGCATAGCTCAAGAGAGAACCGTTTGACCAGCAAGCTGTCTGCATGTGCAATTCTTATTCTTATTGGCCATAGGCAACTTCAGAGTATATACTGACACTGTTTGTGACTTGCACTTAGTGTCTTTTAGCGTAGCTTTTTAGGTTATATGTGCAATTCTTAGGCCGGCTGCATACCCTGGCATCTGGGGACAACTTGGTAACATAATTTGAATCCCACAGACAACAGAGTGAAGTCTCCTAATTTAGGACTTGTCCTAAATTGCAGCGACAGCTGCAAATAGAAAAATAAAACACACTGGGCTATGGTTCCACCTGGTTGGTTCCTTGCAGCGAAGTCCAGATCCCTGTGCAGGGGTTAAAGGGTGAATACCACGGAACCAGCAGGACAACACCCTTAGGTTTAACCCAAAACTGTCCAAAGTGACCAACTCCCTCTGAGGACTATGTCTGAGCAAACCACTAGTTCTTCACACGATGCCTCTGATGGTGAGGAGAGACTTTCCTGAGGGGAGTACCAAGTACTACCTCAGAGGGGAATTGAAACACGCGGGAATCGGACCAGAGTGTGAACCCACTGGACTGACCTCCAGGTGACACAGTGGATGCTGGGAGGCCAGAGGCTGATCAGAGGGAGGCGTATTCAGGGTACAAAGGCAGAATCATGGCAGATGGCAGTCAGGCAAAGTCCATAAATGTAGATCAGGATCAGAGCAGGCAGCAATCAGGCAAAGTATGTAATATGTAATCCAAAGTCCGGTACACAGAATAACAAGAACCAACATAACACCTTTAGCGCAAATAGGCTAGCTAAGAACTAAAGTTGCTCAGGTGCCTTCCTGTAGAAGGAAGAACCTTTAAATACCTCCTGCAGACCAGCCATAGGCAGGGGAAGATAGAGGGTGTGCGCAGGTTGCCTCACAAATGGAGGAGAGGCAACGCCCGCACACACCCTAAATACATATAAGGAACTCTGAGCCAGATTGCAAGCTCTGCTCAGAGCCACGAGGGAAATTCTGATGGCAGGAATGCAGACCACAGCTAAGAACCCTGGACTGGACTGGAATTCTGGTCAAGTGCTTTGTTGGGGATGAGCCTGTCATGACAAATGCCTTACTTCAGTTCAGTCTGCCTATCCTCCATCTGTATTTCTGAATTTGGAAGGCCAGTCAGATGTATATCATCAGTTTGCTGATGTATTTGACAAGAAGGAGGCAGAGCTCTTGCCACCTCACCAACCATACAATTGCGCTGTTGATCTTGTTCCAGGAACTACTCCCCTTAGAGGTCTTTCTATCTGTTGTCGATACCTAAGACCCAAGCCATGTGTGAATACATTAAAAAGAACCTTGAGAGAGGTTTCATCTGAAAGTCCTCATCCATGGCTGGATCTGGGGTTTTGTTAGTAAAAAAGCAAGATATTCTCTGACCCTACATTGATTATTAGGAATTAAACAATATCACTGTAAAAAATCGATATCCCTTACCTCTATTCTCTGTACTTTTTGGCTGGCTTCAGGGAGCCAGAGCTTTCTCTAAACTGGATTTGGGAGGTGCCTACAATTTGATACAGATCCAGGAGGGTGACAAGTGGAAGACCGCTTTTAATACGAGGGATGGCCATTATGAGTACTTGGTCATGCCCTTGGGGCTCAGCAATTCCCCAGCAGTCTTGCAGGAATTTTTGAATCACATCTTCAAAGACCTCCTGTACACCTGTGTAATTGTTGACATCCTAATTTATTCTCCAAACTTATCTAGCCATCAGAGGCACATACGCATCGTGCTTCAGCAGTTAAGAGAGAATCGGTTCTATGCTAAATTTGAGAAATGTTTGTTTGAGAAGACCTCCCTTCCATTTTCATTCCAGCCCGTGGGCCATACAGCACTTTCTGGGGTTTGCAATGTATTACAGGCAGTTCATTCCTCGTTTCGCTACTCTGACTGTGCCTATCTCTGCCCTGACCAGGACAGGAATGAATCCCAAGATACAGACTTTTGAGGCTGAATCCTTTTTCCAGAACCTTAAACAGGCATTTGAAAAAGCCACAGCACCTCATCATCCTGACATGTCTAAACATTTCTTCCTAGAGGTGAACACTTCCTCCATTGGAGCCGGAGCTATTCTTGTACAGAAAAGCTCCCTTGGAAGAGTGGCGTCATTTGCTGGAGGGTGCCATTCATCCCATCATTATATATAGAGATCATGAAACTCCTCTGCCATACAACTGGCCCACTTATTTATTAAGCACATGACGGGGTATTTTATTAAGACTGATGTTTTATGCGCAGTCTTAATACCCCTTTAGCTGGCGTTGGATGCTCAGAATTTTCTCCCTTGCTCCCTTGCATAGATTTAGACCATTTTCTTTGCCTAAAACACGCATACAAAATGATAAATGAGACGGGCCTGCCGGCCAAACCGGTTAGTTGGCACAGTGGTCCACACCAATTTTAAGGGCAATTGGAGCAATTTTGATTCATGACAAATCGTGACAAAAAATTAGAAGTTCATCTCTGATGCTGTATATTTTCAACATCAGAATTGCGTACAGAAAATCTTCAGCCTTTACAGCAGCAAAGTGGATGAGATTTTAAGAAGCCTCATCCACACACTATGGAAATATTCCACAACAAAATCTGCAAATAACCTAAAATGAGGTGCAGATTTTAAATCCACAGCATATTGATTCATGTTGTGCAGTTTTCACTTTTTGCAATGCAAAGAGTGAAATCAGTGGCAAAACCACAGGTTTTTCACAACTTCTGAAACATAATCCACACCACTTGCAGGTTTTCTTGCTGTGAAATATTGACAAATATAGTATGGATTTCCCATTGCATAAGAACTGGAAAACTTGAGTGACAATCTATAATAGAAATAAGAAAGCTGAATGACAACATATAATGGTGGGCCCCTGAAAACTGGAAAAGCAATACTACTACAATCCTCCCAAAGAACTGTAGTCAGCAGCAAAGGCTTGGGGGGAGATTTATCAAAACTGGTGTAAAGGAAAACGTGCTTAGTTGCCCATAGCAACAAATCAGATTCCAGCTTTCATTTTCCATCTAATACAATCTCACCATATGAAACCAATCAGTGAGTTTATATAATTAATATCATTTTAGCTAATGAATAGAGTTGCATGCCCGCAGGAATCCGCATCCGTCCTCACCTGACTGTAAGTCAATGGGGGCGGATCCGTTTGGTATGACACACGAGTGTGTCATACCAAACGGATCCGTCCCCACTGACTTACAGTCGGGTGAGGAGGACGGATCCGTTTGGTGTCACACACTAGTGTGTGATACCAAACTGATCCATGCCCATTGACTTACAGGCAGGTGAGGACGGATCCGGGTGGCTGCGCAGCGGAGCGCAGGGGATCCGAGAAGTACAGTGCTCGTTACGAGCATGTTCGATCAACTCTACTAATGAAGTCTCACATGTATCCTATACTCACCATTCATGTGGAGATGGCATCCCCAGCCTCCAACTGCACTTGTGTAAAAACTAGCCAATGAGGTATAGAATCCAATTAGTGTTGAGTGAATTGACTTCTATCCGAATTTCAGGAAAAATTCAATTCTCCACAAAACTATTTTTTTCTAAAATAGTGACACAAAAATACACACTCACCTCATCCATTTGATTGCAGTGAGGTCGTCATGACCATCTTGATACCACGACCAGAAGCACAAGATTTCGCTCTGTGTTTGCGTGTCTAATCACGATGGCCGCGACGGCCTCTCCACGAGCAAATGGATAAGGTGATTATGTTGCTTTTTTTTTTAACTAAGATACAACTTGCCAAGACTGTGTCAAAGTGTGAAAATTGTAACAATAACCCCCACACTGCAGTAAAGTCTTTATCAGCCTTAAACAGTGAATACCTTACTCACTGACTCCAATGTTCGGCCTTGCAGATTCTGTACCTTCTAGTCCTTCCTTTCTCTTTTTTTATGGAGTACTGTAAACTAGCCATGACTTTCTTGATGCAAAGCTCCAATGAGTGAGCACATATACCTCCTCTCATACACTCTTCTCAAAGCTAGGGATGGACTTAAATCGATCACCTTGCTTCCTCCACAGGAAGAGTCAAGATTGCAAAGTCTGACTGATCCATACAAAATATACTGGGTTATACAACACATCAGAACATTACACAACAAGAAACAATTTGCAAGTACCCAGTTCTGCACATCTAACTATTCATTGCCTGTTCTAATATTCCATTATTTGTGCAGTATATATGTGATTTTTTTAATTTGCTCACCTACATGTAAAAGAAAAGCAAAAGTGTATTTTCAGACATTATGCATCATGAATAAAAGTGAATTCTTCTACTGAATATATACTTAGTGAGTAAATGTGGGCTTTGTCTCCCTCAAGTGGAGAAAAGATTACTGTATGCCATGCCTCCTTATATTAGGTCTATTCCTTATGCTGTCACCATTAGATGAGTGTGAACATTTATTTCAGGATTGATCAGATGTCCGATCCAAGAAAGACTCCTCCTGTGACAGTGACATATTTCATGTGAGAGCAAAGGATTGGCCATCAAATGTAACCTGAAATCCAACATGCCTAATCCTTTTCTTCCTAGACATCTGTTGTTGGTGGAGAGCCAGGAGACCCCTATATACATGAGTCCAGGACATGTAAACCTAAAGATCATTTTTCTTTCCATTCTGTTTGTAGTGACTTGTCCTTTTCTCCTTAACTTCACAGTATTCTTCATTCAATTGTTTATGGTCTTTCTACTCTCTCTTTATATCACTATTTATATTACAAGCGGAAAGGGCTCCCTTCGCTGATAGGGCCCATTGCAGCTGCTCTGCTGGCTACCCTGGTAAATAAGCCCATGTACACACTGTGTTTTACATAGAGAAAGGCCTGAGACATTGTTGGATGACACAGGATTTTTACTTTACTGTACTTTAAAATCTTTTGTCATGCATTGTCCCTCCAGATCCTCAATATACAGGTATAGCTAATGGATACGGTGGGGGGGCTTAAGGTACCTTGGCCCACTTGTATGATTGGGTCCACCAGGAGCAGTCTAGCATTGTTCATCTGGGGCACAAGGCCTGAATTTCTGGTATTCTTCCCCGAGTGAGTGCCATCATCATACCTGCCCCTATCAATCAAAGTGCAGAGGGCACAGCTATTGCAGAGAGAGCTGAGCCTCTAGGTGTAACAGCAGCCATAGAGTCTCATTTCCATAGAGTCTCAGTTGCTTCTAGAGTCTAATTTGCAAATATAAAACATCATTTTTCTCAACAATGCTGACACATATGGTGCGCAGGTACAAATCTGCTGATAAATGGGGGTCTTTCAGGGGGGGGCATTTTCACTTGTAAAGGGGGACATTCAGGGGGCATTATCAGTTTTAAAAAGGCCATTCAGGAGGCATTATCACTAGACACTCAGGGGGCATTATTACTTTTTAGGCGGTATAAAAGTTGCATTATAAGTATTTAAGGACAACCAGTGGGCAATCTTCCGGAATGTGCTGCTATTGATGCCAACGAGTTGAGCGGCTAATTGCGGCAGCACATTGCTAATGATGGTCATGTGGGCAGTGCCAGATGACTGTTTGCTGTACACCAAGTAGAGAGAAAGAGGGAAGGAGGAACCAAAGGAAGAAAGACAAACTAAAAATAAGTTAGTAAGTATTTGAGGGCATAACTGGGCATGAGTCAGTGGCATAGCTATAGCGGTCGCAAGGGTCACCAATTAGGCAAGGTGCGGCACAGCCCTGCTCACAGTTGGGGGGCAATGGCGGCGCATGGCAGAGGGAGATGAGTGCTTCCATTGTGGAAGCGCTCATCTCCATAGTCATCTGTATCGCCATCCTCAGGACAGCGAAACAGATGCCTGTGCTGCAGGGCAGGGGAGAGAGAGGCATCTCCCCTGCCCGTTCCTCTGATAGGCTACAGGCATTAGGCCTGCAGCCTATCAGAGGCTGGCTCAGGTGGCGTGATGATGTCATTGGGCCGCCTGAGCCGTACAGAGCGGAACACAGGCTGTAAGAGGCCTGCATCACATCGCTGCCAGCTCAATGGAGGTAAGTATAAGTGTTTATTTTTTTTTATTGGTTCAATCACGGACCGGAGCTCTATTGGGGGCACTGGGGGCATTTGTTACTGGCACATGGGGGCACTGGGGGCATTTGTTACTGGCACTGGGGGGCATTTCTTACTGGCACATGGGACATTTCTTATTGGCACATGGGGGCACTGGGGGCATTTCTTACTGGCACATGGGGCCACTGGGGGCATTTCTTACTGTCACTTGGGGGCACTGGGAGCATTTCTTACTGGCACTTGGGGCACGGGGGGCATTTCTTATTGGCACATGTGAGCACTGGAGGCATTTTTACTGGCACATGGGGGCACTGGGGGAATTTCTTACTGGCACTGGGGGCATTTCTTACTGGCACATGGGGACACAGGGGGCATTTCCTACTGGCACTGGGGGGGCATTTCTTACTGGCACATGGGGGCACTGGGGGCATTTCTTACTGTCACTTGGGGGCACTGGGAGCATTTCTTACTGGCACTTGGGGGCACGGGGGGCATTTCTTATTGGCACATAGGGGCACAGGGGACATTTCTTACTGGCACATGGGGGCATTTCTTACTGGCACATGGGGCACTGGGGGGCATTTCTTACTGGCACATGATTTGGGGGGCATCTATGGAGTTGGAACACTTTTTAATGGCACATAATTTTTGGGGGGAATCAATGGGGGAAGCACTTCTTACTGGCACATTATTGGGGGGAAATTTTGGGGGCACTTCTGGCACATTATTGGGGCACTTTGTACTGGCACATTATTGGGGGGAACTATGGGGGCACTTCTTACTGGGAAATTATTGGGGGGCGCTTCTTACTGGCACATTATTGGGGGCACTTCTTACTGGCACATTGGAAGCATTATCATTTCTGGGGCACAGTGGGGACATTAGTACTGTTGGGGGCACTATTACTAACAAGTGCACTCTGGCAGAGAATTATTAGTTGGGACTTTGGAGAGCACTATTACGGGGGGGGGGGCACCCTGGCACAGTATCAGCATAGCGCAGTTATTTCTGGGGGACGTCATGTTTACACTATTACTGTCAGGGACACTATTTGCTGGGCGCACTGTGTGCCAATTATTGAAGGGGGAACTATCTGTGTGGTACTAGTGGCACAGTACTGGGGCTGACCTCTTACACCAGGGCCCATGACCCTTTAGCTACGCCCCTGGCATTAGTACATACATTTCTGGGTAATAAAGCTGAGGTCCCATCAGTTTTCAGCATTCCTTTGTGATGTATATCCGTGACATCTATCCATAGAAGAAAAAATTAATAGTGAACAAATATAATCGTTTTCAAATCATCGCTTTTTGTTTTTTATTGCTAATTATGCTGACAGATATGTTAAAAAAGGAATTACTTTATTTCCATATTCATCCTTTTCTTTCCGTTATGATCTGTTTTTTTTTTTCTTAAAATGACCTGTGGAGTTCCGCTTCCCAAGCGAGAAAAGGTGACGTTTTGGAAAAGGTGTCTTTCTGTCCCATCTGTAGGTAAATGGGACGAATTCAATGGACGCTTAGACCAATGTTGAAAAATGAACTGGTTGGCAGTAACAGTGCCTAGAGGGGTGGAATTGATATAGTGCCTAATCTGAAGAAATTTGTAGAAATCAGTATTAGGGATGTTAAACAGATCGTGCAGGTCTTGAAATTGACGTAATGACCCGTTTAAGAATATCTGTGATAGTTTAGTCAGGTTGTTATGTCTCCAGTTGGATAAGTTAAGGCCATCTATAACTAGTTCCAAAATCTCAATTGGAGTTTCCTCCATTAGGTAGAAAGTGGAAGTGTAGCATACCTTGTGGTAATATTGCCAACCCTCTAATGCGGCGGAAACTATGGAGGGGAGGGGGATAAAAGACGGGTGTAAGGACGCTATTAGTAACGTTTTTAGACTATGGGATGGTGTCAGAGCTATTTCTATTTGTCTACATGGAGAAGCAGCGAGTGACATCCACCAATCCCTCAGCTGAGATACTACTGTGGCTATGTAATAGTCTTGTATGTTCGGTAAACTCAGACCTCCAGCAGTCTTACGTTTAAGAAGGAGTTTAGTGGCCATACGGGGGCGTTTATTTTCCCAGATAAATGTGGTAATAATCTTGGTACATTTGGAAAAGAATGAGCGGGGGAGTTTAATAGGAAGTGTCCTGAACAGAAAAAGCAACTTGGGAAGGGAAAACATTTGGAAGGCAGCTATACGACCAATCCAAGATATTTCATGTTTGGCTAAAATGGTAGATAGTTATTTAAGTAGAGAGAGGAGATGGGATTGGATAGGGTAATACCTAAGTAAGAAATCCTGTGGGCTTGCCAATCAAATTTAAAGGTGGAGTGGAGATGTTGAAGCTCAGATGTTTAAGGGGAGAGCCTGGGACTTGGATTCATTGAGTTTGTAGTAAGAGAGGAGTCCGTAGTGCTGGATAATATTTAGAAGGGCAGGAAGGGAAGAGGAGGGGTTACTTAGGGTCAGAAGTATGTCGTCTGCGTAAAGCGAAATGCTATGGGATTGGCCACCTATAAGAATACCTGAGATGTTTGGGTCCGAGCGTATGGCTTGTGCTAGTGGTTCGATGGCTAGTATAAAGATAAGGGGGGAGAGAGGACAACCTTGTCTCGTCCCGTTTGTTATCTTGAAAGGAGTGGAGAGGGTACCATTGACAAGGACCCTAGCAGAGGGGCAAGAAAAGAGGGCCTTGATCGAGGAGAGTATGTGGCCTGTAAAACCCATTCTTCCTAAGACTGCAAAAACGTAGGACCAGCTCGGGCGGTCGAATGCTTTTTCAGCATCTAATGTGACAAACACCGCCGGTACCTTCCTCTTACTGACAAAATCTAAGATGTGCACAGCTCTTTTGGTGTTCTCATGCAACTGCCTTCCCTTGACAAAACCTGTCTGATCCGGAGCTATCAACAGTGGGAGAATAGAAGCGAGTCTGTTTGCAAGCACTTTAGCATAGATCTTTACGTCGGTGTTAAGAAGCGAGATGGGTCTAAAGTTTTGGGGTTTGTCAGTTGGTTTCCCTGGCTTGGGAATTGTGACAATCGTCGCTTCTAACATTTCATCAGGGAGAGCACCACTGTGGGCGGCTGAGGCAAAGACTGAAGTCAGATGGGGAAGCACAATATCCCCAAATACTTTATTATACATATTAGATAGTCCATCTGGGCCTGGGGATTTATGAGAAGGAAGTGATTTGATAACCTCACCAACCTCTGCTGTGGTAAAGGGTAGATTGAGGCTGTGGAGTTGTTCTGAGGTCAGACTGGGGAGTGACAGGGAGGATAGGAAAGAGTCAATATCCGCATTATTTGCTATTTGGTCTTCATTACCTTTCCCAAGATTGTAAAGGGATGCATAGAAGTGGTGAAATTCCTGTGCAATGTCTCTAGGGAAGGTACGTTTGGAGTTGGTGTCGTGCCGTATGACATAGGGGATTTGGATTGCAATTTTGGATTTAACTCTGTGGGCTAGTAATTTGCCTGCTTTATTCTCTTAAGAGTAATAAAGGGATCTTGTACGCTTCAGGTTATTTTCATACTTATATAGCAAAGACTCTTTTAGTTTGAGTCTGAGGGCGTGGAGGGTGTCAGCTTGGGCTGGGGATTGGTTGGACTTGATTAGTCTTTCTATGACTTTTATTTTGGCTAATACTTCTGTGAAAGTACGTTCTCTGTCTTTTTTCGCCTTATGGCCTAATTTAATGAAAATGCCTCTAATGAAGGCTTTGTGTGCATTCCAAATGGAAAAGGGGTTAGCAATGGAACCCACGTTGGTAGTAAAATATTCGGTAAGGGCTGTCTGTAATTCTGTCTTATATCTGGGATCAAGTAGGTGTTATTACGCCAGAGAAAATCGCGCTGGCTGCTGTAGGCATCTGCAAGTTCAAGGGAAACAGCTGCGTGGTCCGATCATGTGATGACACCGATAACAGAGGAACAAGCCCTATCCAGCGCGATCTTGTCTAGCAAAAACAGGTTGATTCTTGAGTAGGAGTTGTGCACTGGGGAGAGGAAAGTAAAATCCCTCTCCATGTCGTGGAGCATACGCCAGATATCGAACTCTCGTGGGTGAGAGCCTGGAGGTGACCCTCAGAAACAATTGGTTTGAAAAAGCATGGTGGTGCACCCCTGAATGACAGTCTGTGACTGAGATTGCAGGTGAACTCGCTAAAATTGTAGTCTGGCACACCTTGGTGGTGAACCCCTAAATTACATAGTTTGACTGAGATTGCAGTTTACAGCATGGGGTTGAAACCCAGGATGACTTGTTAAGACTGAGATTGCAGTTTACAGCATGGCGATGAACCCCAGAGTGGCTTGGTTAGACTAAGATAGTAGCTGAACCACCCAAAAATTTAGCCTGACACAGCATGGCGGTGACAACAGAGTGACCAAGTTAGATGAGGTAGCAGGTGAGCCACGCAAAAATTGAGCCTGACACAGCATGGCGGTGACAACAGAGTGACCAAGGTAAATGAGGTAGCAGGTGAGCCACGTAAAAATTTAGCCTGACACAGCATGGCGGTGACAACAGAGTGACCAAGTTAGATGAGGTAGCAGGTGAGCCACCCAAAAATTTAGCCTGACACAGCATGGCGGTGACAACAGAGTGACCAAGTTAGATGAGGTAGCAGGAGAGCCACCCAAAAATTTAGCCTGACACAGCATGGCGGTGACACCACCAAGTGACCAAGTTAGATGAGGTAGCAGGTGAGCCACCCAAACATTTAGCCTGACACAGCATGGCGGTGACACCAACAAGTGACCAAGTTAGATGAGGTAGCAGGTGAGCCACCCAAACATTTAGCATGACACAGCATGGCGGTGACACCACCAAGTGACCAAGTTAGATGAGTTAGCAGGTGAGCCACCCAAACATTTAGCCTGACACAGCATGGCGGTGACACCACCAAGTGACCAAGTTAGATGAGGTAGCAGGTGAGCCACCCAAAAATTTACCCTGACACAGCATGGCGGTAACACCACCAAGTGACCAAGTTAGACTGAGGTAGCAGGTGAGCCACCCAAACATGTAGCCTGACACAGCATGGCAGTGACACCACCAAGTGACCAAGTTAGATGAGGTGGCAGGTGAGCCACCCAAAAATTTAGCCTGACACAGCATGGCGGTGACACCACCAAATGACCAAGTTAGATGAAGTAGTAGGTGAGCCACCCAAACATGTAGCCTGACACAGCATGGCGGTGGACACCACCAAGTGACCAAATTAGATGAGGTAGCAGGTGAGCCACCCAAACATTTACCCTGACACAACATGGCGGTGACAACAGACTGACCAAGTTAGACTGA
>ONZH01004216.1:0-38372 GCA_900303285.1 Rhinella marina
GATTAGATACACGGCTCAGCAGACAGTATCACACATGATGGGAGGGATTAAGATACACAGCTCAGGCAGACAGTATCAAAGAGGAGGATTAAAGACACAGCTCAGCTGACAGTATCTAACAGGATAGGATTAGATACATCATTACAGCAGAGAGTATAACACATGATAGGATTAGATACTTCATTACAGCAGAGAGTATCACACATGATAAAATTAGATACACAACTCAGCAGACAGTATCACACATTATAGGATTAGATACACAGCTCGGCAGTCAGTATTACACATGAGATTAGATACACAGCTCAGCAGACAGTATAACACAGGATAGGATTAGATACACAGCTCAGCAGACAGTATAACACAGGATAGGATTAGATACACAGCTCAGCAGACTGTATCATACATGATAGGATTAGATACACAGCTCAGCAGACAGTACCACACAGGATAGGATTAGGTACAGAGGTTCAGCAGAAAGTAACACACATGATGAGATTAGATACACAGCTGAGCAGACAGTATCACACAGGATAAGATTAGATGCAAAGCTCAGCAGGCAGTATCACACATAGGATTAGATACACAGCTCAGCAGACATATCACACAGGATAGGATTAGATACACAGCTCAGCAGACATATCACACAGGATAGGATTAGATACACAGCTCAGCAGACATATCACACAAGATAGGATTAGATGCACAGCTCAGCACACAGTATCACATATGGTAAGATTAGTTACACAGCTCAGCAGACAGTATCACAGAGGAGTATTAGATACACGGCTCAGCAGGCAGTATCACACATGATAGGAATAGATTAGAGATGAGTGAATTTTGTGTCTGATTTATCATATTTTGGAAAAATATCTTTTTGTAAATGTTTTTTTAATACTTTTTTTGCTTTTTCTCTCCTCCTCCTCCATAAGCTCTTGAACACAATCACAGTAATAGTAAATAATGCCTGAGTGGCACTGACATACAGAGCTGTGGGTAAACGCATGTTTGATGGCATTAATAATCAATGGCTTATTTTTCAGCTCTTTTTTATCTTCCAGAGATTCCAAAAATTGAGCCTTATTGTGGGCAAATGGTATTTAACCCCTTTCCACCCAGCGTCCAGGAGCTGCGCCCGCCCGATCAGCTTTGGAGGACTGGCTGTGCCCAGTAGCCGGATCCCTTCTGTGTGCGCCAGCATCGCTGAAAACACGGATGCTGGCACAATAACCCTCGATGTGCCGCTGTCAGCGCTGACCGCGGCACATGCGATCCTTGGTTGGTGCAGGAGAAGGTGTCCATCGGGTCCCTGCGCTGCTGTGACGGGGATCTGACGGCTTGGATGGCAGCCCGATGCTTCCTTAGGCATCCGGCTGCCATCTACTGAAGCCTGTGAAATCCAGCCCCCTGGATCTCACAGGAAGCAGGCTGTAAGTGTATTACACTGGTAATACACTTACAGCCAATGCATTACAATACAGAAGTAAAGGGGATCAGACCCCGAAAAGTGAAAAAAGTTAAAAAAAAGCTCCATAGACATATTAGGTATCGCCACGTCCGTATCGACTGGCTCTATAAAAATATCACATCATCCACCCTGCCAGGTGAACTCAGTTAAAAAAAAAAAAAAAACAGTGCCAAAACAGACATTTTTTGGTCACCTTCTATTACAAAAAGATCAAAAAGGCGTATTTACCCCAAAATGATACAAATCAAACCGTCATCTCGTCCGGCAAAAAATGATACCCTACCTAAGACAATCGCCCGAAAAATAAAAAAAATATGGCTCTCAGAAAATGGCAACACAAAAACAAGATTTCATTCTGTTCAAAAATGCATCTAATGTGTAAAACTTAACAAAACTAAGAATGTTAGACATATTGGTATCGCTGCATCAGTAACAACCTGCTCTATAAAAATATCACATTATATTCCCCCTCAGGTGAACGCTGTAAAAAAAAAAAAAAAAAAACTAAGACAATACAACCATTTATTGGTCACCTTCCCTCACAAAAAAGTGTAATAGCAGGCGATCAAAAAGGCGTATTTAACCCAAAATGGTACCAATCAAACCGTCATCTCATCCCACAGAAATTGATACCCTACCTAAGACAATCAACCAAACAATAAAAAAATATGGCTCTATGAATATGGCAGCACAAAAACAAGATTTAATTCTGTTCAAAAATGCATCTAATGTGTAAAACTTAACAAAAATAAAAATTTTAGATATATTGGGTATCGCCGCGTCCGTAACAACCTGCTCTATAAAAATATCACATGATTTGCCCCTTCAGTTGAATGCAGTAAAAAAATTTTTAAAAACTATGCCAAAACAGCCATTTTTTGTCACCTTGCCTCACAAAAAGTGTAATACCAAGCGATCAAAAAGTCTTATGTACCCCAAAATGGTACCAATGAAACAGTCACCTCATCCCGCAAAAAATAAGACCCCACATAAGACAATAACGCAAAAAATAAAAACCAATGGCACCCGCAAACCAATCCATTAAAATCTGTGCTGCAAAACCCATATGGCGCTCCTTCCCTTCTGAGTCCTGCCATGTGCCCCCACAGCAGTTTACCACCACATATGGGGTGTTGCCGTATTCAGGAGAAAATGGGTAACAAATTATGGGGTGCTTTTCTCCTGTTACCCCTTGTGAAAATGAAAAATTTGGGGCTAAAGCAACATTTTATTGGAAGAAATGAAACTTTTCATTTTCACAGCCAAGTGTTTCCAAATTCCGTAAAACGCTTAGGGGGTCAAAGTGGTCAGTACACCCCTTAATATATTCTTTGAAGGATGTAGTTTCCAAAATGGGGTCACTTTTTGAGATTTTCCACTGTAGGGGTACGTCAGGGTCTCTCAATTACAAAATGATGCCTAAAAACCATTCTAGCAAAATCTGCCTCCAAAATCCGTATGGCGCCCCTTTCCTTCTGACCACTGCCACAAACCCATAGAGACGTTTACCACCACATATGGGGTATTTCTGTAAACTGCAGAATCAGAGTAATGTATATTGAGGCTTAGTTTGCTGTTAACCCTTACTGTGTTGCAAGAAAAAATTGATTAACATGAAAAAATCTGCATAAAAATGAAATTTTGAAATTTCGCCTTCATTTTCCTTTAATTCTTGTAGAACACCTCAAGGGTTAACAAAGTTTGTAACATCAGTCTTAAATCATTTGAGGGGTGTAGTTTCTAAAATGAGGTCATTTATGTGTGATTTCCATTATGTAAGCCCCTCAAAATCACTTTATTTCTGAATTGGTGCTTAAAAAATGGTTTTGAAAATTTTGTTAAAAATTTTAAAAATGGCTTCTAAACTTCTAAGCCTTCTAATGTCCCAAAAAAGTAAAATGACATTTATAAAATGATGCCAACATAAAGTAAACATATGGGTAATGTAAAATAATAACTATTTTTGGAGGTATTACTATGTATTTTGAAAGTAGAGAAATAAAAATGTGGAAATTTGCAAATTTTTACAAATATTTTTGCTAAATTTGGTATTTTTTTATAAATAAAAATAAAATATTTTGCCCCAAATTTACTGCTGTCGTGAAGCACAATATGTGATGAGAAAACAATCTCAGAATGGCCTGGATAAGTTTAAGCGTTTCAAAGTTATTACCACATAAAGTGACACGTCAGATTAGCAAAAAATGGCCTGGTCAGGAAGGTAAAAACAGGCCCGGGGTAGAAGGGCTTAAACATACACAGTGCTATCGGGGAAAAACAGTGGCTTACTACTACCAAGAGCTCAAAAATGATGCCTTAATGGCGGCAGAATGTCTGCCTGTATTTATACACACACATGTTAATGTCTGGAGAAAGAGTGGCTTGTTCTGAACAAGCCTGGAAAATTCGACCTTTTAATTGGGAGCAGCAGCAGTGCAGTGCGAAAGTGTAGAGTAATAGTGGGCACAAAAATAGTGACAACAGAAGCAGAATAGGATTGAACATTCAAAGCAGTTGAAGTCTGCGCAGCTGTTTAGGGGTAGTCGTAGTGGCGGCTGTCTAGTGGTAATTGAAGTAACAGTAGGGGATTAGCAGCAGGGAGTAGCAGCCACATGGTACAGATCATGATGGAAGGCAGGCAGACAGCACAGGGGTCAGGGAACAGGGTATGTGCCAGAGACTGGCCACAGTCATTGAGAAAACGAGAACATTTTAATCAATTTTTTTAGATACATTTTTCATGACCACACATTCTGTTATGGATGTCATGATGTAGTGGAGGGAAAATAAGAAGAGTAAAGTAAGAAGAGTAGTATAAGCAGAAGAAGAAGCAACTGATGATGGTCCTGCCAAAAAGATCAGGATTAGGCCTCATTCACACGTCTGTATAATGTGTCCGCATCCTTTCCGCATCTGTTTCCACAATTGCGGACAATTTTGCGGATAGGATGCGGATCCATTCATTTTAATGGGTCCCGAAAAAATGCCGACAGTACACCGTGTGGTGTCCGCATCCGTGTGTCCGTTCTGACTGTCCGCATAAAGAAATCCTCCTGTCCTACTTTTCTCCCGAATTGCGGTCCGTAGCACAAAAGTCTATGGATCCCCAAAAAATGTGGAAAACGTGCGGAAAGGCATCCGCATGTCATCCGTATTTGCGGATTCCGTTCCAGGAGGGGAGAAAAAAAAGAAAAGGTACAGATGTTATTCATCCTTCGTTTTTTGCGATCCGCAAAAAAAGGATGACATATGGATACATCCTTTCCGTTTTTTGCGGAAAAACAGAACGGATGTCCTGGAAAAACAGAGTTTTTTGCGGAAAAACGGATCTGCAAAAAACTGACCGTTTTCCAGGATGTGCACAAATACGGACATGTGAATGAGGCCTAAGGCAAACTTACTTGTTCTGGTTAAGGATGCTGGACAGTTCTATTTTTCCAATGGATCTGGTTATGCCTCATGTTCTGCAGTAGAGTCCTATTTTTGTGTCTGAACCTCCACGACTTATTTTAATCCAGCAGATCTTGCACACTGTGGTTGGCTGTGGTTTTGTGCGCCAGCCTTTTGGAGAAGGAAATAACACATACAGGAGTTGCTCACACAGAGTTAGAGGCAGCTGTGCTTAGCCTAGGTCCTGCACATTTTGAGCCTGCACCCACAGTATCAGTGGCATTACCAGTTTCCGAGCTGGCCACAATAGATTAACTCTCCCTCTCCTCTTGCAAACACACTGCACACTGTCATTGACAATTTATAATGGTAATAACGCAATTTTTGCAGTGAAATGTATTTGAACTACACGCTCTGAAAAAGTTATACCAGCCCTTCACTAAAACATGTATGTGCCAATGCATTTTTTACAGTGATGTGCATCATATTTTGAACTTGATGCTGTAATGCAGTTGCCTTCAGTAACACGGGTATAATTTGTTGCCATATCTACCATTGATATTGCAGCAATTTGCATATTCAGTAACACGGCTGTAACGTACCAAAATGCCCATTTGCAAAAGGTAAATTGAAATTGGTTTCTAGAAAAAAAGGCAATTCTTTATCTTAGCAAGAATGTAACTTGTATGGAGATGTAGAAAGAAACTTTTTTTTTTTTTTTCCAAAAAATGTCTGGATTTGCAGGAATCTGTAATCTAGAACTAGCTGCCAGGAGCCTGAAAGTGACCAGTTCTCACTCCCTCTCCCCGATTACTGGCCCTATCACTGTATATCGGTGACGTATGTCTGAAGACAAGTTTAGCAGACAGACCCACACAACATCATCCTTCCAGGATGCAAGTTCAATATAAAGACTTATTGGCAAAGATCCATGGGAAGCAAATGTGCAAAGAGAACAAGATGCATCTTGCCGGCACCGCCGATTGGAAGTGGAGTATTGCCAATAAGTCTTCATACCCTAGTGTACTTCTAGTAAGTCTCCATAAAGGAGTAGACTCTTTAAGGAGATTCTGCACCCTGTCTAAGCTGCATCCAAGGCATCGCACTGAGTCATTCAGAATCCTACTCTGTACTGATGAGGGGCAAGCACCCCGAAACAGCTGTCTACGGATGGACATTTGGCTTGGCTATTTTCTCTTGGCAAATCCCAAGGCTTGTTGGAAAGTCGAATCTTAACTTCTAGGGAGCCACTTCCAATAGGTGGCGCTTGTTACATTGATTCTATTTAATATTGGAGAAGCTGTGGAGATTTTGGTTCATCTTGTGGCTTGTATTTTAGCCGAGGCCGCTGGTGGTGAGCAAAGGGGGATTTTCCCCAACTTTTTAAATAGGTGCTATCAAAAATACCTACAATAGATTAAGCCGAGGTCACATTTCCATCAAATGAGTTATTCTTCCTATTAAAAAGAAAGGAAATCTGCAGGAACCATTATAAGGCTATTTTCACACTAGCGTTGTTGCTGGACGCAGTAGGGTTCAGCAAAAACGCTTCCGCTCTGATAATACAGCCGTCTGCATGTGTTATGAACGGATCCGGTTGTATTATCCGTAACATAGCCAAGACGAATCCGTTATGAACTCTATTGAAAGTCAATGGGGGACGGATCCGTTTTCTATTGTGTCAGATTGTGTCAGAGAAAATGGATCCTTCCCATTGACTTGCATTGTTGGTCATGATGGATGCGTCTTGCTCCGCATTCCAGGACGGAAAGCAAACCGCAGCATGCTGCTCTCCAATATGAGAACGGAACTGAATACATTTAGGAGCGCTCCGTTCTGTTCTGTTACGTTTTGTCCCCATTGACAATGAATGGGGACAAAACTGAAGCGTTATTTTCCGGTATTGAACGCTTTTGATGGATCTCAATCCCGGAAAATATTAAGCCAGTGTGAAAGTAGCTTTATAATCAATGGAGTCCATCAACTGGGGTCCTGTAGGGTGGATCCTGGACTCCATAATTTTCTTTTTTTCGCTCTGTGTGAGGAAATGTGAACACGCATGGACAGAGGACGTCTTTTGGACGCACTTTATGCTAATATTTCCACGGACAATGTGCAATAGCTTGATGCCACGGTGCGCAGCCTGAACATCAGCTTTTCCAATGTATTTACGGTACATTCACATTTGGTAGATTAAGTTGTAGAAATTTCAGGGACTGAAAACCAGTTCCAATCATCTGGGTCGGGTTTTTTTAGCCGCGTGCTCATGGATTCTGCACGGACGACACGCAAAACTGTGAATTCACAACTGCTGGAATTCTGCAGAAACGAGTCCAATAAGAAATGATGGGGGTCATTTATGAAACAGAAATATGCCTAAATTAAGCGTATTTCTGGCACAGGTCCTTTGCGCCGCGATCTGCGACTTCTCCCCTGCTCACGTCAGGTCTAAAAAAAGGGGTGTGGCTTGGGCAGGGAAGGAGGCAGGCCGCCAAGCACGTCTAATTTATCATTTTCTACGCCCGTTTTAGGCATAGAAAATGGTCTTAGGGCTCATGCACACAAAAATATTTTCTTTCCGTGTCCGTTCACTTCAATGGGTCTGCAAAACAAAAAAACAAAAAAAAAAAACAACCTGAAGTTACTCTGTGTGCATTCCATTTCTACATGTCCGTATTTCCGTTTTTGCAGAAAAATAGAACATGTCCTATTATTGTCTACATTATGGACAAGGATAGGACTGTTCTATTAGGGACCAGCTGTTCCATTCCGCAAAATACGAAATGCTCACGGACGTCATCCGTATTTTTTACAGATCCGCAAAATACATATAGTCGTGTGCATGAGGCCGCCTAAATGTAAGACAGCAAGGAAGCTCTTTCATTTAGAGGCGGCGGTGAAGTTAGGTAGAGACTGGCGCCTCTTCATAAGTCCGGCAGATCCACCTCCAGGTATAGGGGTTAATAAAAGTGCCCCTATATTTCTGAGGCCTCATTCACATACATTTATTTTTCTTTTTTTTTAAAAAACAAACAAACATGAATTTCAAGCATTTTTATAGCATTTCTTGAATGTGCTTTTTTTTTTTCTAGAGTTTTTGAGCACCAGATAAGTCCTATACCCAGAGTACGCTGTAGTTTTGGGGAAAAAAATGTACAAAAATTGCTGAAAAAAAACCCCAACAAATTAAAAGTCATTGCAGTCCATTTCTTATCACACTACAGACTTTTATCTGGCAACAAAGTTTTTGGACAAGGAAACAATGCATAAAAAATAACTGCAATAACAATAAAACATACAGAAATGAATCCGTACAATGCAATCTGTTTCTGGCAGGATCCAACCTCTAAAGTCAAAATAAGAGCAAAAATAAATAAATCAGCCAATTCCCCCGCCGCCGTGTATGTGACTCGGTCCTGGAGACGGCCTGGTCCCACTGAGCCTCGCTGCTTACCAGATCCTGTACCAGCTCAAACAACAGATGTCTGGAGCCCGGAGTTTTCCTCCAGCACTTAATGTTTAGCATTGTTAAAAGCTCAATGTCAGAATAACTTATAGGGAGACATTTCAGAAGTGGCAGTAATGATTTTTCATGTCACTTAAAGATTGGAGACGTCCTTAATTACTCTTTGGCAGAGGCCATGTTTGAAGAGTATTATGAGAGGTCCACTATGCTGATGAATAATTGAAGGGAGCTTTCAAACAGTCATATTGGATGCACAGGTCCACGGACATTTACAGGAAGGAACGGCAGGACTGGCCAGGGCGAGGCTCCCGATGGGGGTCAGTACTTCAGCTGATAGAGCAGGGATCTCCAACTCCAGTCCTCAGGACCCACCTGCCAGTCATGTTTTCAGGACTTCCTTAATATTGAGCAGGTGTCAATACATCAGGACTTTCCACAGGTATTGTTGTGTGGGATATTCTCAAATCATGACTGTTAGGTGGGCCAGAGGAACCACGGCTGATTGGGGGATTACTCTCCTTCCCTTAAATCCCATCCTCACCTCTCTGTTGGTTGAACTTTTCTTCAAACGGTACTATGTGTAAAGTAATTAACACAGAAGAGGACAGTATACTGTGTATATACTACAGAGGACAGTACACTGTATATATACTACAGAGGACAGTACACTGTATATATACTACAGAGGACAGTATACTGTATATATACTACAGAGGACAGTATATTGTATATATACACTACAGAGGACAGTATACTGTGTATATACTACAGAGGACAGTACACTGTATATATACTACAGAGGACAGTACACTGTATATATACTACAGAGGACAGTATACTGTATATATACACTACAGAGGACAGTATACTGTGTATATACTACAGAGGACAGTACACTGTATATATACTACAAAGGACAGTACACTGTATATATACTACAGAGGACAGTATACTGGTATATATACTACAGAGGACAGTACAACTGTATATACACTACAGAGGACAGTATACTGTAAATATACTACAGAGGACAGTATACTGTACATATACTACAGAGGACATGTATACTGTATATATACTACAGAGGACAGTATACTGTATATACACTACAGAAGACAGTATAACTGTATATATACTACAGAGGACAGTAAACTGTATATATATATATCACAGAGGACAGTATACTGTAATATATACTACAGAGGGCAGTATACATATATCCTACAGAGGACAGTACACTGTATATATACTACAGAGGACAGTACTGTATATATACTACACAGAGGACAGTATACTGTATATATACTACAAGAGGACAGTATACTGTAATACTACAGAGGACAGTATACTGTATATATACTACAGAGGACAGTATACTATATATATATATATATATACTACAGAGGACAGTATACTGTATATATATACTACAGAGGACAGAATACTGTGTATATATACTACAGAGGACAGTATACTGTATATATACTATACTATACAGAGGGCAGTACACTGTATATATATATACTAGAGGACAGTATACTGTATATATACACAGAGGACAGTATACTGTATATATACTACAGAGGACAGTATACTGATATATATATACTACAGAGGACAGTATACTGTATATATATACTACAGAGGACAGTACACTGTATATATACTATAACTACAACAGAGACAGTATACTGTGTATATATACTACTACAGAGGACAGTATACTGTATATATACTACAGAGGACAGTATACTGTATATATATACTACAGAGGACAGTATACTGTGTATATATATACTACAGAGGACAGTATACTGTATATATACTACAGAGGACAGTATACTGTATATATACTACAGAGGACAGTATACTGTATATATACTACAGAGGACAGTATACTGTGTATATACTACAGAGGACAGTAATACTGTATATATACTACAGAGGACAGTACACTGTATATATACTACAGAAGGACAGTATACTGTATATTTACTACAGAGGACAGTATACTGTAATATATATATACACAGAGGACAGTAATACTGTATATATACTACAGAGGACAGTATACTGTATTTATCCTACAGAGGACAGTACACTGTATATATACTACAGAGACAGTACACTGTATATATACTACAGAGGACAGTATACTGTATATTATACTACAGAGGACAGTATACTGTATATATATACTACAGAGGACAGTAACTGTATATATATACTACAGAGGACAGTATAATATGTATATATATATATATACTACAGAGGACAGTACACTGTATATATATACTACAGAGGCAGTACACTGTATATGTATATATATACTACAGAGGAGACAGTATACTGTATATATACTACAGAGGACAGTACACTGTATATATACTACAGAGGACAGTATACTGTATATATACTACAGAGGACAGTATACTGTATATATACTACAGAGGACAGTATACTGTATATATACTACAGAGGACAGTATCACTGTATATATACTACAGAGGACAGTACACTGCTACAGATGGATCTGGATAGATTGGAGGCTTGGGCAGAGAAGTGGCATATAAGGTTTAACACTGACAAATGTAAGGTTATGAACATAGGAAGGAATAATGCAAGTCACCAGTACATACTAAATGGTAAAACACTGGGTAACACTGACATGGAAAAGGACCTAGGAATTTTAGTGAACAGCAAACTAAGCTGTAGAAACCAGTGTCAGACAGCTGCTGTCAAGGCCAATAAGATAATGGGCTGCATCAAAAGAGGCATAGATGGCGGTGATGAGAACATAGTCCTGCCACTTTACACATCACTAGTCAGACCACACATGGAGGACTGTGTACAGTTCTGGGCTCCTGTGAACAAGGCAGACATAGCAGAGCTGGAGAGGGTTCAGAGGAGGGCAACTAAAGTAATAACTGGAATGGGTGGACTACAGTACCCAGAAAGATTATCAAATTTAGGGTTATTCACTTTAGAAAAAAGACGACTGAGGGGAGATGTAATAACTATGTATAAATATATCAGAGGTCAGTACAGAGATCTCTCCCATCATCTATTTATCCCCATGACTGTGACTGTGACGAGGGGACATCCTCTGCGTCTGGAGGAAAGAAGGTTTGTACACAAACATAGAAGAGGATAGGATTCTTTACGGTAAGAGCAGTGAGACTATGGAACTCTCTGCCTGAGGAGGTGGTGATGGTAAGTTCACTATAAGAGATCAGGAGGGGCCTGGATGTATTTCTGGAGGTAATAATATTACAGGTTATAGTTACTAGAGAGGGGTCGTTGATCCAGGGAGTTATTCTGATGTCTGATTGGAGTCGGGAAGGAATTTTTTCCCCTAAAGTGAGGAAAATTGGCTTCTACCTCACAGGGTTTTTTTGCCTTCCTCTGGATCAACTTGCAGGATAACAGGAAGAACTGGATGGACAGAGGGCTTTTTTTGGCCTTATAAACAATGTTACTATGTTACTATATGGCTGCAGTTATTTTTGTTTGAAGTATCAAAAAATATCTTCTACACAAAAAAATGTAACCATGGGCGACATGTAAACCACTGGATCTTCTTCATATCCCTTTAGCCAAGCCTTCTACTCCTGTATCACTATAAGGGAAATCGGGTGCTTAGTAAGAGCAAGGATCTCAAAGCTCCACATCTCCACATATGGGTGATGTCTACATTATACCACCGAGGAGGTGGTCTGAGATCTCAAGCTTCTGACTTGACTCCTCTCACTCATCTGCCCTCATAGATTGCTATATTTGATGTGTAGGTACATGGTTGTAGGGGTTGCCAGTGGTGGAACTAGTTGGAAAGGGTCCTGACAAAGCCTTGATCATGGATTTTGCCTATGCTATGAAAATCAAATCTTATAAGACACCTTGCAGACCATCAAATGTGTGGTAGGTCTTCTAGACACCTTTGGTGACCCCCAACCAGGGAGAAATTGAGTGATGCTTGATGGTCAGGAATGATCCTACTTTCTCATTGCCATCTCTGTACAGGCTAAAATGTATCCAAATGGTAGAAACTAAACTGGTAACAGAAGAAACACGTTGGCCAGTAGTTATTCATGTGTTTGGCAGGCTGTACCTATCTTTATTGCCAAAATCAGGGGACTTCACCTGATGAGGTTTATGTGACTCCTGGAACATCTGATGGAAGTACTTAGCAGGTCCTGGTGATGTTAATCAGAAGACCAGAAGTGGAAATGTATTTCTATGATGAAACCACATCAAGGCGTACACAATGTATATGAACAGTCATGATTGGATTACATTATAGGCAAATAGGGCAATGGCTCTGGGGTCTCCACAAATTAAAGACCTCTACCACCCATCACAATCATGACGAGCACCATGTTCTACACTCCCTCTTGATCATTTGTCTTTAAAGGTGCCCATACATCTTCATCATCTGTCCCTTTAAATGCACATGCACACTAGGCTTGACTGAGCATTCACGTGTTCTCAATATGGAGAAGGGTGCTGACCAGACATCTCCGATGATGGCTTATCTTCCCTGAGGACAGAATTATCAAGCATGTAAAATTCAACATGTACAATCCTCCTTCCATCTATTGGGGTAGACTTGATACCATCACATACTAATGTGTATGTTTCGTCATGGTGCCAGCTATAGTATTATTTGATGGCTAGTAATACAAATAATAGGATTATTGCATTTTACTCATTTTAAGGTAAAAATAATTTTTCAATAGGTCTTCATTAAAAATGTTAAGTAGTTTTTGTGATACGTGTGGTTAACAATCAGTCTATTAGCAGACTGTCCTTCCTGAGTTCCATCAGTTGACGGATCATGTGAAGCCTTATCTCTGATCTGCTGACCTCATAAAAACTCATAATAGGAAGTAGAAGGGATTATGTTACTCTTCAGGCTGGACTTTATGTTCAGGTAATGCAAGATGTTACGCCACTCCTTGGGGGCTGGACTCAGGCAATACATGGAATCATTTTACTCCTCAGGGCCCAGACTCCTTGTGGGTCAACTCTGTGTTCAGGTTCAAGGAGTCGCTCTCCTTGTCACTCCTTGGGTTGGATTCTGTGTTCAGGCAGTACAAGGAATCATGTTGCACCTTATGCAGGACTCTGTGTTCAGGTAGTACAAAGAGTCATGTTAATCCTTGGGGGCAGGACTCTGTGTTCAGGTAAGGTATTATTCACACAGTCAGTGTTCGGTCAGTGATTTCCAGTGAGCCAAACCCAGGTGCGGCTCTAAACACAGAACCGGAGCAGATCTTTATACCTTATCTCTGTGTAGACTCCTCTCCTAGTTTTGCCTCACAATCACTGATGGAAATCACTGACCAAACACTGACGTGTGAATGAGGCCTAAGGCCCGGAGTTATGTCACTCCTCAGGGTTGGATTCTCTGTTCAGGTAAAGGAATCACGATATTCCTGATGCAGTGCTGAGGAATAAACATGGAGAGGGCCCCTCTAAAATAATATCCATCGGGCCCTATTATTTTTATGGGCCCTTGCATTATGTATATCAGTTAGATATTCTGCCTCTGGAGCCCCACCCTGCAAATTGTCTTCTCCTGGATCGTAGGACTCTCCTCACCTGATTTTGATGAATGGCCGTGCTCCTCATTAGTTTCTTGATATTAATTAGCCGGGTTTCAATGTTAATTATATCAGGACTGCAGTCGCCTCTAACAGCAGAGATGAATGGACTGCCGCCGTATGAAAGAGCAAATCAATTAATTCCATTTCCACGATTGACTTGACCGGTTAGGCTAATTTCTTAAGTGAATTTAGTTAATAGCAATTACAATCAAATGATTTAGTAGAGATTTAGTCAAATTCCGGGTCTGAGAAATGGTAAACTGCTTTACTACAGGGAAATCTGCAAAATGACAGGCTTGGAGGCATGTACAGTATTAGTGGTATTAGGAACATATGACTTAAAGGGGTTGTGTCGCAAAAATATTCTACAGTTTTCACACCAGCGCCTGGATCTGAATACCTTTGTAATTGCATGTAATTAAAAATTTAGCATAGCCACTGAGTTATTAAATAAAATCTATCTGTATAGTGTCAACTGCTGTTAGTTTTTTTCTTATTTCTTTGACCTATTCACTGAGCAGGCCGCACATGCTCAGTTTCATCCTTCAACTGCCTGCTGAGCTGTGATAGAGAGAGCTGAGACACGCCCCCTGAGCTGTGATAGGAGGAGCTGAGATACGCCTCCTGAGCTGTGATAGGAGGAGCTGAGACACGCCTCCTGAGCTGTGATAGGGAGAGCTGAGACACGCCTCCTGAGCTGTGATAGGGAGAGAGCTTAGACACGCCCCCTGAGCTGTGATAGGGAGAGCTGAGACACGCCCTCTGAGCTGTTATAGGGAGAGCTGAGACACACCTCCTGAGCTGTGATAGGGAGAGCTGAGACACACCCCCTGAGCCGTGATAGAGAGAGCTGAGACACGCCTCCTGAGCTGTGATAGAGAGAGCTGAGACACACCTCCTGAGTTGTGATAGGGAGAGCTGAGACACGCCTCCTGAGCTGTGATAGAGAGAGCTGAGACACGCCTCCTGAGCTGTGATAGGGAGAGCTGAGACACACTTCCTGAGCTGTGATAGGGAGAGCTGAGACACACCTCCTGAGCTGTGATAGGGAGAACTGAGACACGCCTCCTGAGCTGTCATAGGGAGAGCTGAGACACGCCTCCTGAGCTGTGATAGAGAGAGCTGAGACACACTCCCTGAGCTGTGATAGGGAGAGCTGAGACACGCCTCCTGAGCTGTGATAGGGAGAACTGAGACACACTCCCTGAGCTGTGATAGGGAGAGCTGAGACACGCCTCCTGAGCTGTGATAGGGAGAGCTGAGACACGCCTCCTGAGCTGCAGCAGAAAAGACACTCCCTTTGAGCTGTCAGCTTGATATAAATCTAGCAGAGCAATGAATGAGGAGATCTCTGGATCCATGTGAGGTAAAGGACTGGTTCTAGCTTTGTTAGAAAGAGGTTGTCATGTACTATAGGATGTCTGATTTCCATTTTTTGCATTAGTCATGGGATAACCCCTGTAAAGTGATACTCTGTAGTCAACCTAAAGGGGAGCTCCTTTAAGGATTATACAGTGGGTGTCCAAGATCACCTGTTAATACTACTAAGTGGAAATAAAGCCTTTAAGGGGTTCACCCATGAGAATAGGATACAACATTAGTTTATTATTAAGAAGGTGCGACCCGTGGGACCCCCGCTCTTCTGAGAATGAATTGACTGCACTGCTGAATCAGCCTTTGTTCATGGGAACTGCAGCACAACTCTTGTAGATGGGGCTGGCTGTAGTTCCTTGCACGGCTGGGTGGCCAGGAGCGCTGCTCTGCAGGGAAAGTCTGGAGTAAAGCTGCAGTCTTTTGATTCTCACAATCAGCTAAAGAGCAAAATATCACAGCTCCACCCATAAAGTAAAGGCATATCCCAGCTAATAGACTATCCCTTTTAATAACACCTATTGAAATCAATGGGTTCTCAACAGCAAGAACTGTTCTATGTTGTAGACTTAAAGGGTTTCTATCATCAGATTTTAGCATTGCAAATCAATGCGCAAATGACACCTGATGACAGATCTGTTAATGGTATAGTTTTCTGTAGTGTAGTTTTTGTGAAAATAGCGTTTTTAAAATATGTAAAGGAGCTTCCCTAGGTGCAAGGGGCGTTAACCCTGCACCTAGTAGCCCCGTAATTTCTCCTCTTACCCCTCCTCCGTTCCTGTGATTGACAGGGCCAGGCAGCTAGCTCTTTCAGCTCCCGGCCCTGTCCGAGTCCGAAATCCCGCGCCTGCGCATTGCAATCTGCAATCCGCGGATGCGCGTTTAGAGCCGCCGGCCGCCCGGATCCCGGCTTCCTCAATGCGCCCGCATTGCTGATCGCAATGCGCAGGCGCGGGATTTCGGGCTCGGACAGGGCCGGGAGCTGAAAGAGCTAGCTGCCTGGCCCTGTCAATCACAGGAACGGAGGAGGGGTAAGAGGAGAAATTACAGGGCTACTAGGTGCAGGGTTAACGCCCCTTACACCTAGGGAAGCTCATTTACATGTTTTAAAAACGCTATTTTCACAAAAACTACACTAGAGAAAACTATACTATTAACAGATCTGTCATCAGGTGTCATTTGTGCACTGCAAATGACACTCGGTTTGCAATGCTAAAATCTGATGACAGAAAGCCTTTAAGAAGGAGTAACCCCCACTCTGTACTTCCATACACCACAATAAGACAAATTCAAAAATAATTTCAGAGGACAATCCTTTTATGCTTCAAATTGGATGTCTGGTCTACTAAATCTATTTACTAGTGTTAGTCAGCAGCTGCAGATCTAATACTTCAGTAAAGGGTTCAGAACATTCATCAGCCATGCATACAAGTATTGCTGGGAATCACGCTGCTCCTTGGGGGCTGGACTCAATGCTCAGGCAGTAAGAGGAATCTTGATACTGCTCAGGATTAACTCTGTGTTCAGGCAACGGAATGTATTATGTTACTCCTCTGGGGCTAGAGTCTACATTTAGGCAGTACAAGGAATCTTGTTACTTCCTGGGGCTGGGTTGTATGCTCAGGAAGCACAAGAAATCATTTTACTATTTGAGGGATTAACCTCATGTTCACACAGTACTGGTAATCATGTTACCTACATGAGTCTAGATTTAGGCAGTACAAGGAATCTTGTTACTCCCTGGGGCAGGCTCTACGTTCAGACAGTACAAGGAATTTTTCATCTACATCGGTACTGGACTCTATGTTCAGGTAGTAGAAGGGATCATGTTGCTCTTTGGGAGCTGGACTCTATCTTCAGACAGCACAAGAAATCTTGTTAATGTTTGGGGGCTGCACCCTTTTTTTGACCAATACAAGGAATCGTGTTACTTCTCAGAGGCTGGACTTTATGTTCAGACAGTACAAAGAATCTTGTTTCTCATTGGGGGCTTTGTTCTATGCTCAGGCAGTAGAAGGAATTATGTTACTGTTTAGGGACCGGTCTCTATGTTGAGGCAGTACAAAGAATCCTGTTTCTCCTTGATGCCTGTCTTCTATGCTCAGGCAGCACAAGGAATTTAGTAACTACTTGGTGGCTGGACTCTATGTTCAGACTGTACAAAGAATCATGTTACTTCTCAGGGACAAGACCTTCTGTTCAGGCAGTACAGGGAATCTTGTTTCTCCTCAGGGGCTGGATTCTAGGCTAGGTCCAAGGAATCTTGTTATTACTCAGGGACTGAACTCTATATTCAGGCAGTAAAAGAAATTACTGTATGTTATTGTTTGAGGCCTGGACTCTACCTTCAGCCAATACAAGGAATCTTGTTACACCTTGTGGGCTGGATTTTATATTCAGCAAGTGCAAGAAATCTAGTTCCTGCTTGGGGGCTGTGCTCAATGTTCAGGCAACACAAGAAATCATGCTACTCCTCAGGGACAGGACCTTATGTTCAGGCAGTACAAGGAATCTTATTACTACTGGGAAAGACTGTGTTTAGGCAATGAGTGGTATCATATTATTTCTCAGTAGCTGGATTCTATGTTCAGCCAGTACAAGTACAAGTTACTCCTCAGTAGCTGGGCTCTATATGCAGGCAGTACTCAGAAGCTGATCTCTATGTTGAGGCAGTAGAAGGTATTATGTTACTGTTTGGGGGCCGGACTCTATGTTGAGGCAGTACAAAGAATCCTGATTCTCCTGGATGCCTGTCTTCTACGCTCAGGCAGCACAAGGAATTTAATAACTACTTGGTGGCTGGACTCTATGTTCAGGCAGTACAAGGAATCATGTTACTTCTCAGGGACAGGACATTCTTTTCAGGAAGTACAAGGAATCTTGTTACTACTCGAGAGACACTCTGTTTAGGGAATGGAAGTTATTATGTTACTCCTCAGGGGCTGGACTTTATGTTTGGGCAGTACAAGGAATCTTGTTTCTCCTCAGGGGCTGGATTCTATGCTAAGGCGGTACAAGGAATCTTACTTACTCAGGGCAGTAAAAGGAATTACGTTACTGTTTGAGGGCTGGACACCATCTTTGGCCAGTACAAGAAATCTTATTACCCCTCATAGGCTGGACTCTATATTCAGAAAGTACAAGAAATTGGGGGCTGTGTTCAATGTTCAGGCAGCACAAGAAACAAGAGAACATGTTACTTCTCAGGGACAGGAGGACCTTATGTTCAGGCAGTACAAGGAATCTGATTACTCCTCAGTAGCTGGACTCTATATGCAGGCAGTACTCAGGAGCTGATCTCTGTCTTCAGGCAGTCGAAGGAATTATGTTACTGTTTGGGGAGTGGAGGCAGTACAAGGAATCCGGTTTCTCCTCGATAGCTGGGTTCTATGCTCAGACAGCACAAGGAATCTGGTTGCTACTTGGGGCTGGTCTCCATGTTCAGACAGTACAAGGGATCATGTTACTTCTCAGGGACAAGACCCTGTGTTACTACTTGGGACAGACTCTATGTTCCGGCAGTACAAGGAATCTTATTACTCCTTGGGGGCTGGACTGTGAGTTTAGTACAGGGAATCATGTCACTCCTCAAGGGCTGGACTCATGCAATGTGATAAATCAAGTAATCCTCATTAAAGGGGTTGTCCGGGTTCAGCTCCCCTTAATTTCACCCAGGCAGCCTGCCTGATGTTAGCATCGGAGCATCTCATTCTCCGATGCCCTCCCTTGCCCTGCGCGATCCAGCTTGGGCAAGGGAGGGCATCTTTTGGGCTCTTTTGTTTACATAACACACACTGCCGGGCGGAGGCTTCCGGGCTAAATGCCTTTGCCCTGCATGATTTAGAGAGATTCTCTGATGCTCTAGTCAGGCGGGCTGCCTGGGTGAAATTAAGGGTTCTCCGGGTTCAGCTCTGAACCCGGACAACCCCTTTAAGTAGCTGATTCCATCAATATTTTGCATCAAATTGAAGGACACTGTTTAATGTAACGTACCCTACTACAAGTCAGTAGGGGCCTTCAGGCACTGCTGGTGTCCATTGCAATGTTGTGGTTTCCATTATAAACTGAAGCCAAAATGCAGATACACAGAGGATCTCTCTCAAGAAGACCCATTATATGATTTCAGTGAACTCGATGTAATACTTGATTTTCCCTGTGGGGGCGCTGCAGAATAATCAAACAATTGACTTTTCTAGCACAAAGACATTGTTAAAAGCCTAAAACCCTTCCTACGTATTCCCACAGAAGTAAATGAAGACCATGGTGGTCTCCTGAGACCCACATCTCCCTCTACCGGAGAGGCTACAGTTTTTCTTGTAGTCAACCACAAGTAACGACGGCCGCCATTCTGTTTGCCTCAACACAAGTCTACAACATTGTAGTAAGCCTTCATCCAAAGTCAACACCAGCGGTGAAGCCAGACTGCCATCGATTACAATCTTGTTCCGGCGTCTGCCGAGCTCTAGATACAGGAATCTTCTCGATGCTTGACTTGATTTCGTTGAGATTTGACGTTCAGCTACGACCATTATCTACATGGTGCCCGTGGGCCCCGGGACACAACCTCTGCTACCTGGTTGGTTAGCGGAAATAAATCAGTCATTAGGGCTGGATCTCTGTAGACTTTTTAGCTGGAGTTTATATATCATGGCTGTTTCACGGTGGTCCCACAGCTGTCAGATGGGGCTAGCAAATATGACAACAGGCTGGTTCTTGATGGATGAGGCACAAGGAGAGAAGGTGCGTGAAGCCTGAGGGGAAATAGAGCCGGTGCTGGTGAAGGGGGGGGTGGAGTGCGCTACATTTCTTCTCCAAAGTGCACGTACTTAAAAACCACAAGGAATGAATAAATAATCCAATCAAATGCACTGCCGGGAACACTTCATCCCCCGACCCAGCTGTGTTTACAGAAACTCAAAGGGGAGCGTTTAGCTGCCGGGCTGTGGTTAGTGAGGTTCGCACTTTGGTCGCCTCTTTCCCTGCGCTGTGACTGAGCCGCCCCATTATTTATGACCCGCTTGTGTCTTGCGGCTTTCTTTGCACATTTTCGACAGCTCGTTGTGGAGACGTTTAACCTTTTGGTCAGGAGATCGACTCAAGCAACAGAAATTTCATTCAGTCATTTGCTCGTATTGGGGGACGACGCATCGATCTGTGGCAGAAAAATGGCGCAGGTCCATCTGCATGTCGTCTCTTCCTCCGTCCCGGATCCTGAAACTGCTTTCAAGAGGGAGAGCGGATACACTGTCACAAGACTGAAACACATGTATCACATCCGTACAGTGTCACAGAATCTGTGACAACTGCCTCTCTTGTTTCAGTTTCTTGCATATGAGTTGTCAGCATCTCGTTGGCTTGTGCGGTAATAGATAGGATGGCATTTAAAAGGGTTTTCCAGGATTTTACTACTGGTGACCTATCCTCAGAATAGGTCATCAGTATCTGATCAGTGGGGGTCCGACACCCGGGACCCCCGCCGATCAGCTGTTTGAGAAGGTACTGGCGTACCCGTGAGCGCCACTACCTTCTACCCGCTCACCAGGCACAGCGCCGTACATTGTATAGTGGCCGTACTTGGTATCGTACTCAGCCCTATTCACTTGAACGGGGCTGAGCGGCTCCTAGGCCAGGTGACCGATGAACGTGACGTAACTGGCCCAGGAGAAGGCCGCAGTGCTCATGGGAGAGCCGGTGCCTTCTCAAACAGCTGATCGGCAGGGGTCCCGGGTGTCGGACCCCCACAGATCATATACTGATGACCTATCCTGAGGACAGCTCATCAGTAGTCAAATCCCGAAAAACCCCTTTAAAGAGACACTCCAACTTTTGCAGTAGCCCAGATTCAGCCGGATAGTCTTGGATCTCCACTAACCTCCATGGGGAAATGTCTGTCTCCTTTGTCCGGCCCCTGAGTATATACTGAATGGCACTTCATGTTCCTGGTTAGGAAGGAGGGTGGAGAAGCATAGAGGAGGTGAAGGCTTTACGGTGACGGGTCTTGTATTGCGGTGCCGTCTTGTTCTGTTAGCATTGTGACTGATGCTGTTATAGGGCCATTATGGCTGGTGTAGCGTGGTTGACACTGTTATAGGGTCATGGTCGCTGGTCTGCAGGGATGTAGCTATAGGGGAAGCAAGGGAACCGGCTACTTTGGGGCCCGAACTCAGAAGGGGCCCACCCAGGATTTGGACTGAAAAATGTAATTGTCAGAGCCTCCTTAACAGCATAGGAAACGGAGGCCTCATCTGAGACAGAGACCGTCTCATTTATTATTTTCTGCGCCTCTTTTAGGCTACTTTCACACTTGCGATAGCTTGATCCATGCTGCCGCTAGTGCGCACGTGCCGCCGGAAGACGGCTCCGGACCCATTGACTATAATGGGGGCGGGCCAGAGATCCAGCCGCAGCACAGCAAACCATGCGAGAGGAGGCTGGAATAAAACGGAATCCTCCAAATCTCCCTTTCTGGCATAGATTAAAGCCGGCTGTGGAATGGGCCAGCACTTCTACATAACTCAGACGCCTTGTGTGCCAGTGTCTAAAACGCCAGTCTTAATAAATGACCCCCATAATGCAGCTTTGAAATCGACACGAAAATATGAACACAATGAATTTATCCGGTATGTGAACTTATTGTTTGGTGTAAATTCATAAATCGCAGTAACAATGTATCTAAATGAAGGGATGGAGTGATAATTGTATATTATGTCATGTGATCATCTCTGGTCTGTTATTATAATGATAATACAAAATATAATAATAATAACAATAAATACAACATATATAATAATAAATATAAAATAATAAGAAAATAATTCATTGATTTTCCTGTTTTTAGAGAAAATTGAATAGTAGGAAAAAGTTTCCTTTTTGCTTCTAGTAGAGGATGTCGCTGTCCGCGGTGCTGAAATACAAAGCCATCGTTACTTCTCGCCATGAGTAGGATCCTGTTCCTGACCTCGGATAGACCTTGAATTCTTCGCTCTCAGGGTTCCTGGGGAGTACAGAAGATATACCAGGAGGACCATGATTAGGTTTAGGTATCACTGAGCCCCTTTATGGGAAGGCCCTTGTGCAGCTGCACATATGGATAAAATGCTGAAGATCCGGATGCATCAATGTCTGCAGCCCGTTACCTCAGGAGAGGTGCACTACATGTCCCAGCAAGCCCTGCACTGCTCAGCAGTGGTGCTGACTTTTCTCCTGACAACTGGTGAAGGGATCTTTATATTGCACTGGGATGCACGTTATTGTTTTTCTATCTGGTCGTCCAAAAGATTGCAAAATGCATTACTGAAGGGGTTAATTTACATTTTAAGGATAAAGATCCAATAATCTAGAAACCGCCGTGCGGCTGAAGTGCTGGATTATTGGACATGAACATACAACCTACATATCCACATACCATACTCGGCGCTCCCTCAGATCCCTCAATATTTTCTTACAATGGACTTTTCTGGACCTTCATAAGTGGAAACAAGACTCACAATGTCTCAGACTAAGATATAACCGATCGGCGCCGCCGTTTCACCGGTAAAGCCCCATTACTGGTTGCCTGGCAGCTCCTCTGCGGTACTACATGCTCTGTACTGCCCCCTATCTGTGAGCTGCGGCTTAGGGCTCGTGCACACGGACATATTTTTGATCCGTGTGCGTTTCGTTTTTTTTGGTGGCCGATTCATTTCAATGAGGCTGCAAAGAAAAACGGAAATGACTCCATGTGCATTCCGTTCTGCAAAAAAAATAGAACATGTCCTATTCTTGTCTGTTTGGCAGACAAGGACGGGCATTGTTATAATGGATCTGCAAAAAAAAGGATGTAACGCGGACGTCTTCGTTTTTTTTTTTTGCACATCCGCATTTTGCGTACCACAAAATACATACGGTCGTGTGCATGAGCTCTTCTGCCCCATGTATGTAAGACCCTGAAGAAGCTTCTCCCCTCACCATAGAAGGTGATTTCCAGCTCCCAGCGTCTATTCCCTCTATGATATGTAAGGACGCGCGGTTATCCGGTTCGTGTTTTCTGCTTATTTTTCTTAAAATTTCAATTTCTCTTATTTTGGGAAGACATTTTTGGGCTTTGGAACCAATTACTGGTTTTCCATAGAGTTATGGACTGATGTTACTGATGTTGTCACCCTGGATATATATTATGTAGTAAAATTCCTTTAATCCGGAATTGTTTACTAATCCGGCAATGGTTTCCAGCACATTTGATATTGGGCTCCTGCTCTTCCTCTTCTCCGCTCTTTACGTTTTATAGCCTTTTCTATAACCGTCCAATGGTCCAAAGTGTCCGATAATCCGGCACCTATCAGATCCCATTGAAGCTGGAAGGAATTGGCGCTCTTGTGTGTAAATCCGGATTATCAGAATTTCCCGGACAAGTGCTGAATTATAGAACATTTACTGGAATATTACAGGTAAACGGTGTCGGCGTCCGGACGCCATTGTCCAGCTCCATAGGCGACGCTTTGTGTTCGCACTGACATCTGCAGCGGTAAAGAGACTTAAGCGTAGAAATTCATTTCAGCGCCGGAGCAGATCTCTGCGAGGGGGCCCCAGAAGTAATTCATCGACATCCCATCCCCCCACGTGTTCGGGCGCAGCGTCTGCTTCCATTAACATGAAGGGGACACCATGAAACGCACTTTAAATCGCCCCAGTCTGGGAAGAGGCATTACAAATAGATAGGCGGCGGCGTCCAGGGAGCGAGCGTCCATAATCCTTAACCACCTGGGGAATGGGAAAATAAATCACAGTTTAACATACGGCGGCATTGATATTCAAATACATTATAATGCTGCGGATGGAGGTACAGCTGCAGCCGGCGGACTGTGAACTGGTGACGAATGGATTCACGGCGACGGACTCATCCGCACTTTAGGATGATGGAGGTATTGAATGTGAACATGAAATTCATAGGATACAGGAGACAGCTGGAAAAAAGCTGAATGTGAGGCGCCCGGACGGGTCCGCGGGAGGAGGGAGGGGGATGAAGCAGATACAAGGCGACAAAACTGCATATACAAGGAAGGAGCTGAGGGACTGCAAGTCCCAGCATGGTCTGACACAGATGTCTGGGATGTGGGAGTTATAAAAGGGAATATTTTCCTTTGCCTGGCCATGGAAGTGGAGAGTTATCATGGATCAGTGTCTGCTAGGAGTTGTAGTCCTGGAACGAATCTCTGAATCTGCAAATAGATTCGCTCATCGCTAGTTACAATGTATCCAGTGTAGACAACCCTGTGAGGTGAACTCATCCGCAGGACACGACTCTCTCCTGGGCCGGTACTTTGTTACAATGTATCAGTGCAGGGAAAATGTATCAGTCTGGAGTCCACACTGTTTACCTGGCAGGGGATTGTCTGGACTGGATACAATTGTAACAAACCTTTAAAATAGTCCCAAATTACAAGAATTGGTGAGGATCTGATCATAAATGGAGCAGCGGTCGAGGTTCTGCTTTTTCTGCTCCCTTCATTCTCTAGAGGACTGCTACAGATTGCTATCAGTCCCAAAAAAGAACTAGGACTCAGAGGACTCAGGCCCCCCTTCACAAGAACTGCAGGGGTCCCAGAGTTCGGATCCCCTTCACATGCAGAGGTATGAAACCAGGACTGAACTCATGAGCCATTGGGTGGATCCGGCTGAGCGTTATAACCGGACTGGACGACCTCTTTAATTTAAGGAAAGTGTTAACATTGCACTGAGCTCAGGCCACGGGTGGGAGGGAAGAAGAAGCGTTTTCACCACTAGTTTCTCCATGGACTTTAATGGAAAGAACTCCACCTTGTGCGCACAGTGTAAAGTGGTAGAGGTTATTTTCGGTAGTGGACACGTGACGTGGGAATTCTTAGAAGAAGATTTCATTGTGGATTTTATAGAAGTCAATGGAGAAGCAGAGAAACCTCAACCAAATACTCTTGTAAAAATCCTAAAATCTTCACCAAATTGCAATTCTGCCACCAAAAATGACCTGTTTTCAGATAGTAGTCTGGTACTGATCTGCTAGTAATCTGCTATTGATCTGATAATAATCTGCTAGTAATCTGGTACTGATCTGCTAGTAATCTGCTATTGATCTGCTAGTAATCTGCTATTGATCTGATAATATTCTGCTAGTAATCTGGTACTGATCTGCTAGTAATCTGCTATTGATCTGATAATAATTTGCTAGTAATTTGGTACTGATCTGCTAGTAATCTGCTAGTAAACTGGTACTGATCTGCTAGTAATCTGTTACTGATCTGCTAGTAATCTGCTAGTAATCCGTTATTGATCTGATAATAATCTGCTAGTAATCTGGTACTGATCTGCTAGTAATCTGCTAGTAATCTGCTACTGAAATGCTTGTAATCTGCTACTGATCTGCTTGTAATCTGCTAGTAATCTGTTACTGATCTGCTAGTAATCTGCTACTGAAATGCTTGTAATCTGCTACTGATCTGCTTGTAATCTGATACACATTTTTCTGATATGGATTTTAACGTGTGAATTTAGCCGTACCGCTCTGGTTGTGTCAGTCTCCACTGGACCTCTTGCATTGTAATTAAAGTCAATAAAGTTTGAGTTGAACGGGGGAGACCCTTAGGGCATGAAATGATGTGAACGACCCCGGATCTTACTGAAAACAGAACATTTTCAGAAACAGTCTTTATTAACTCTTAACAAGCTGATAATCACCAGGAGGATCAATAGTTTACAAAAACAGACAAAATGTTCCTTCCAGTCGACGTTCACCTGAGTTCTGAGGGATTAGTGCGGCGGGAGACATTTATTCATTATATATGATATCAATTACATCAGAAGTCTGTATTCAGGCACCAGACAGAATAAAATGTAATTAAAAATACTATAAACCCACCCCGGGGACGTATATCCATCCGCTAATTTATTTACACAGAGTTCTGATCAACAAGAGCCAAAGCGAAAGTCCAGCTCTGAATATAGAATTACATGTATTATACTCCAGAGCTGCACTCACTATTCTGCTGGTGCAGTCACTGTGTACATACATTACTTATCCTGTACTGATCCAGAGTTACATCCTGTATTATCCTCGAAGAGCTGCACTCACTATTCTGCTGGTGCAGTCACTGTGTACATACATTACTTATCCTGTACTGATCCTGAGTTACATCCTGTATTATAATCCAGAGCTGCACTCGCTATTCTGCTGGTGCAGTCACTGTGTACATACATTACTTATCCTGTACTGATCCTGAGTTACATCCTGTATTATAATCCAGAGCTGCACTCACTATTCTGCTGGTGCAGTCACTGTGTACATACATTACTTATCCTGTACTGATCCTGAGTTACATCCTGTATTATACTCCAGAGCTGCACTCACTATTCTGCTGGTGCAGTCATTGTGTACATACATTACTTATCCTGTACTGATCCTGAGTTACATCCTGTATTATACTCCAGAGCTGCACTCACTATTCTGCTGGTGCAGTCATTGTGTACATACATTACTTATCCTGTACTGATGCTGAGTTACATCCTGTATTATACTCCAGAGCTGCACTCACTATTCTGCTGGTGCAGTCACTGTGTACATACATTACTTATCCTGTACTAATCCTAAGTTACATCCTGTATTATACTCCAGAGCTGCACTCATTGTTCTGCTGGTGCAGTCACTGTGTACATACATTACTTATCCTGTACTGATCCTGAGTTACATCCTGTATTATACTCCAGAGCTGCACTCACTATTCTGCTGGTGCAGTCACTGTGTACATACATTACTTATCCTGTACTGATCCTGAGTTACATCCTGTATTATACTCCAGAGCTGCACTCACTATTCTGCTGGTGCAGTCACTGTGTACATACATTACTTATCCTGGTACTGATCCTGAGTTACATCCTGTATTATACTCCAGAGCTGCACTCACTATTCTGCTGGTGCAGTCACGGTGTACATACATTACTTATCCTGTACTGATCCTGAGTTACATCCTGTATTATACTCCAGAGCTGCACTCACTATTCTGCTGGTGGAGTCACTGTGTACATACATTACTTATCCTGTACTGATCCTGAGTTACATCCTGTATTATACTCCAGAGCTGCACTCACTATTCTGCTGCTGCAGTCACTGTGTACATACATTACTTATCCTGTACTGATCCTCAGTTACATCCTGTATTATACTCCAGAGCTGCACTCACTATTCTGCTGCTGCAGTCACTGTGTACATACATTACTTATCCTGTACTGATCCTGAGTTACATCCTGTATTATACTCCAGAGCTGCACTCACTATTCTGCTGGTGCAGTCACTGTGTACATACATTACGTATCCTGTATTGATCCTGAGTTACATCCTGTATTATACTCCAGAGCTGCACTCACTATTCTGCTTGTGGAGTCGCTGTGTACATACATTACTTATCCTGTACTGATCCTGAGTTACATCCTGTATTACACTCCAGAGCTGCACTCACTATTCTGCTGCTGCAGTCACTGTGTACATACATTACATTACTTATCCTGTACTGATCCTGAGTTACATCCTGTATTATACTCCAGAGCTGCACTCACTATTCTGCTGGTGCAGTCACTGTGTACATACATTACTTATCCTGTACTGATCCTGAGTTACATCCTGTATTATTCTCCAGAGCTGCACTCACTATTCTGCTGCTGCAGTCACTGTGTACATACATTACTTATCCTGTACTGATCCTGAGTTATATCCTGTATTATACTCCAGAGCTGCACTCACTATTCTGCTGGTGCAGTCACTGTATACATACATTACTTATCCTGTACTGATCCTGAGTTACATCATTTATTATACTCCAGAGCCGCACTCACTATTCTGCTGCTGCAGTCACTGTGTACATACATTACTTATCCTGTACTGATCCTGAGTTACATCCTGTATTATACTCCAGAGCTGCACTCACTATTCTGCTGGTGGAGTCACTGTGTACATATATTACTTATCCTGTACTGATCCTGAGTTACATCCTGTATTATACTCCAGAGCTGCACTCACTATTCTGCTGGTGCAGTCACTGTGTACATACATTACTTATCCTGTACTGATCCTGAGTTACATCCTGTATTATACTCCAGAGCTGCACTCACTATTCTGCTGGTGAAGTCACTGTGTACATACATTACTTATCCTGTACTGATCCTGAGTTACATTCTGTATTATACTCCAGAGCTGCACTCACTATTCTGCTGGTGCAGTCACTGTGTACATACATTACTTATCCTGTACTGTTCCTGAGTTATATCCTGTATTATACTCCAGAGCTGCACTCACTATTCTGCTGGTGCAGTCACTGTGCACATACATTACTTATCCTGTACTGTTCCTGAGTTATATCCTGTATTATACTCCAGAGCTGCACTCACTATTCTGCTGGTGCAGTCACTGTGTACATACATTACTTATCCTGTACTGATCCTGAGTTACATCCGGTATTATCCTCCAGAGCTGCACTCACTATTCTGCTGGTGCAGTCACTGTGTACATACATTACTTATCCTGTACTGATCCTGAGTTACATCCTGTATTATACTCCAGAGCTGCACTCACTATTCTGCTGGTGCAGTCACTGTGTACATACATTACTTATCCTGTACTGATCCTCAGTTACATCCTGTATTAGGTTTTCTAATGTTTATCCACAGAGATCAGAAGGCTTAATAAATATGGATCCCGATTAATTCTCCCCTCCCTCGATGTATTTTCTCATCCTCAGATCAATCTCCTTCCTCCGACCTGTAAATTATCTCGCTCTCACAGGTTTTGCCAAAGTTTCAGTGAATTTAGACAGAAAGATCATAATATTCATTGATTCTTGGGCCGTTTTCAGAAGTGCATAAAAAGGCTTGTTCTATCGGAGGGGACGGCGCGGCGATTAGAAATCATCGATTTTCTCTTTTTGAGAATATTCATAAACACGTGTTCCAAGAACAGATTAAATGAAATGAAGAAAGCCTCCGGGTGACCTGATACAAACCGCTACTTAAAGGAGCCTCGCACCGGATACATTGTTGCATCGTCTCTTAAAGAGACAGTACACCATACAAGAGCCATCACTAACAGGGGGCAGGGACATTGGAGCTGAGGAGGCCACTATAAGGCTGGGGTGGAAACTGCAAGAAGCAGCTTTAGATTGAGCCTTAGAGGCGCAGAGGATCAACAAACCTCATACCTCCCCCTTTAAAAAAAAGGTCCAAACAGTCAGGTATAGATGACAGGACTTAGGACCATGTGGAAAGCTACTTTTTATCTTTAGGCTTGTTAATTCTATAGGAAATATACCAGCCATGCCCCTACATGATAGCCCCGCCCCCACATGATAGATACGCCCCTACGTGATAACCACGCCCCTACGTGATAACCATGCCGCACGGGATAGCCCCGCCTACATTCTTTGCTGCTTTTCAAAAGTGACAAGTTGTGAGAAAAGTAGCAAATTATGACTCAAATATGACAGGAGACGTAATCTGAGACTGTAATTATGCCAAAAATCACGATTGTACACTCTATAGCAGGATTACTTAGACACCATATGGCGGTTTGTTTTGGACCTTGGGATGCGGTATTTTTCAGGACCTGTACTGCATTGTTAGTGCACTATATGACAGAACTGCTTATGTCTATGCCCTGAATGATCCTGTACGTGATGAAGGTATTATTTACGGACTGTGTGATGTAACTCGAGCACCGTATGACGGTAGTACATGTGCACCATATGGCAATATTAATGTAACACTGTGTTTCACTATTATTTTAACACCGTATAACATCGTGTGTATCAGTGTGGTTTAGACTAACACGTGATGTCATGTGGACACTGTGTGACACTATTATTTCTACCTACACAGTATATTTCGGTATTACTTGTTGCAGTTGACATGTTGTTGATTTGCTTCTACAGTTTTGATTTTCTACATACAATTCAGGCCTTAATTTTCTTTCAGATATTGCCAACCAAGCATTATTTAGATATGGCCATGGATGGCGGTATTATTTATTCCCTCTTATTCTCACTGTATATAGCAGTATTATATTGGCATTGTATGGCAGTATTATTTAGTCATAGTATAACATGGTATTTACCTGATTGTATGAAATATGCCAGAATTGTGTGGGCTCTGCACAGTAGTATTACTTAAAGGGGTTGTGTCCTCTCAGACATTAGGGGCGTGGCACTTGGCGAGCCAGTGCTGTAGACAGGACTATTTTTTCCATCGTGTGTAATGGAGAAAAAACGGAAGCGTTTTGCGTCTCCATAGAAATATATTAGGACGCAGCAATATGGAACGCTTCTTAAAGGCTTCTGTTCTAGCATTCCGTCCTAAAATTCCGTTATAACTGTTATAACGGAACCTGTAATGGAATTCCCTAACGCAAATGAGAACCCGCCCTTAGGTGGCCTCTGTATGGCGCTGTTAATTCGTAAGTAACACAGTGCTGATCAAAACCTATTTATTATGGCGCTATTATGTGGTAATTGTAATTGCATGTGCACTATATGGCAATATTACGCAAAGGGGGGTTCACATCTGGTTTTATGCCTCAGTTTGACGCATGCGTTACAAAAAACGGATACAAAACCACAGCGCACCACATCCTTGTATCCTGCACAGTCTGGTAAAAAAAACTTTGGTGAACGGAGGCCGCTATATGGCATCAGTCTGAGGCGTCCGTTTAACGTATACGCAAACAGGAAAAAACTTGATGGGAACCCGGCCTAAGCTCCATACGGTGATACTATTTGGTAGTATAAGGCCTCATTCACACGTCCGTATAATGTGTCCGCATCCTTTCCGCATTCGTTTCCGCAATTGCGGACAATTATGCGGATAGGATGCGGATCCATTCATTTCAATGGGTCCCGAAAAAATGCCAACAGTACACCATGTGGTGTCCGCATCCGTGTGTCCGCATAAAGAAATCCTCCTGTCCTAATTTTCTCCCGAATTGCGGTCCGTAGCACAATAAAAGTCTATGGATCCGCAAAAAATGCGGAAGACATGCGGAAAGGCATCCGTATGTCATCCGTATTTGCGGATTCCGTTCCAGGAGGGGAGAAAAAAAAAAGAAAAGGTACAGATGTTATTCATCCTTCCGTTTTTTGCGGATCCGCAAAAAATGGATGACATATGGATACATCCTTTCCGTCCGTCCATCCTTTCCGCAAAAAAACTGACCGTTTTCCAGGATGTGCACAAATACGGACGTGTGAATGGGGCCTAAGATTGTATTTTTCAAAATGTCTACAGTATGATCCTATGATGCAGGCACAGTATGACAGTATTATGTGTACTCTATAAGGTAGTATCATGTAGTCACAGTATGACAGTATTATGTGTACTCTATAAGGTAGTATCATGTAGTCACAGTATGACAGTATTATGTGTACTCTATAAGGTAGTATCATGTAGTCACAGTATGACAGTATTATGTGTACTCTATAAGGTAGTATCATGTAGTCACAGTATGACAGTATTATGTGTACTCTATAAGGTAGTATCATGTAGTCACAGTATGACAGTATTATGTGTACTCTATAAGGTAGTATCATGTAGTCACAGTATGACAGTATTATGTGTACTCTATAAGGTAGTATCATGTAGTCACAGTATGACAGTATTATGTGTACTCTATAAGGTAGTATCATGTAGTCACAGTAATGAACAGTGTTATGTGTACTCTATAAGGTAGTATCATGTAGTCACAGTATGACAGTGTTATGTGTACTCTATAAGGTAGTATCATGTAGTCACAGTATGACAGTATTATGTGTACTCTATAAGGTAGTATCATGTAGTCACAGTATGACAGTATTATGTGTACTCTATAAGGTAGTATCATGTAGTCCAGTATGACAGTATTATGTGTACTCTATAAGGTAGTATCATGTAGTCACAGTATGACAGTATTATGGTGTACTCTATAAGGTAGTATCATGTAGTCACAGTATGACAGTATTATGTGTACTCTATAAGGTAGTATCATGTAATCACAGTATGACAGTATTATGTGTACTCTATAAGGTAGTATCATGTACTCACAGTATGACAGTATTATGTGTACTCTATAAGGTAGTATCATGTAATCACAGTATGACAGTATTATGTGTACTCTATAAGGTAGTATCATGTAATCACAGTATGACAGTATTATGTGTACTCTATAAGGTAGTATCATGTAATCACAGTATGACAGTATTATGTGTACTCTATAAGGTAGTATCATGTACTCACAGTATGACAGTATTATGTGTACTCTATAGGTAGTATCATGTATCACAGTATGACAGTATTATGTGTACTCTATAAGGTAGTATCATGTAGTCACAGTATGACAGTATTATGTGTACTCTATAAGGTAGTATCATGTACTCACAGTATGACAGTATTATGTGTACTCTATAAGGTAGTATCATGTAGTCACAGTATGACAGTATTTTTCAGAATGTACAGTACAGACCAAAAGTTTGGACACACCTTCTCATTCAAAGAGTTTTCTGTATTTTCATGACTATGATAATTGTAGATTCACTGAAGGCATCAAAACTATGAATTAACACATGTGGAATTATATACTTAACAAAAAAGTGTGAAACAACTGAAAATATGTCTTATATTCTAGGTTCTTCACAGTAGACACCTTTTGCTTTGATTACTGCTTTGCACACTCTTGGCATTCTCTTGATGAGCTTCAAGAGGTAGTCACCTGAAATGGTATTCCAACAGTCTTGAAGGAGTTCCCAGAGATGCTTAGCACTTGTTGGCCCTTTTGCCTTCACTCTGCGGTCCAGCTCACCCCAAACCATCTGGATTGGGTTCAGGTCTGGTGACTGTGGAGGCCAGGTCATCTGGTGTAGCACCCATCACTCTCCTTCTTGGTCAAATAGCCCTTACACAGCCTGGAGGTGTTTGGGGTCATTGTCCTGTTGATAAATAAATGATGGTCCAACTAAACGCAGACCGGATGGAATAGCATGCCGCTGCAAGATGCTGTGGTAGCCATGCTGGTTCAGTATAAATCCCCCACACCATCACACCTCCTCCTCCATGCTTCACGGTGGGAACCAGGCATGTAGAGTCCATCCGTTCACCTTTTCTGCGTCGCACAAAGACACGGTGGTTGGAACCAAAGATCTCAGATTTGGACTCATCAGACCAAAGCACAGATTTCCACTGGTCTAATGTCCATTCCTTGTGTTCTCCTTAGCAGTGGTTTCCACCATGAAGGCCTGCTGCACACAGTCTCCTCTTTACAGTTGTTGTAGAGATGTGTCTGCTGCTAGAACTCTGTGTGGCATTGACCTGGTCTCTAATCTGAGCTGCTGTTAACCTGCCATTTCTGGAGGGCTGGTGACTCGGATGAACTTCTCCTCCGCAGGCAGAGGTGACTCTTGGTCTTCCTTTCCTGGGCGGTCCTCATGTCAGACAGTTTCTTTGTAGCACTTGATGGTTTTTGCGACTGCACTTGGGGACACTTTCAAAGTTTTCCCAATTTTTCGGACTGACTGACCTTCATTTCTTAAAGTAATGATGGCCGCTCGTTTTTCTTTACTTAGCTGCTTTTTTCTTGCCGTAATACAAATTCTAACAGTCTATTCAGTAGGACTATCAGCTGTGTATCCACCTGACTTCTGCCCAACACAACTCATGGTCCCAACCCCATTTATAAGGCAAGAAATCCCACTTATTAAACCTGACAGGGCACACCTGTGAAGTGAAAACCATTTCAGGTGACTACCTCTTGAAGCTCATCAAGAGAATGCCAAGAGTGTGCAAAGCAGTAATCAAAGCACAAGGTGTCTACTTGAAGAACCTAGAATATAAGACATATTTTCAGTTGTTTCACACTTTTTTGTTAAGTATATAATTCCACATGTGTTAATTCATAGTTTTGATGCCTTCAGTGTGAATCTACAATTATCATAGTCATGAAAATACAGAAAACTCTTTGATGGAGAAGGTGTGTCCAAACTTCTGGTCTGTACTGTATGTTGTATGATGCTATGGTGCATTGAATGACAATTCCATTTAGTCACTGTATGTACCTACACATGTACAGTATGACAGTATTATACAAGCTCGATAAAGCGGTATTAAGTCACACTATGACACTATGTGTGGGCACTTTATGGACGCATTTATTTCTGACATATAAAGTATCACAAAATTATGTGGATTTCACCATCACCGGAGCACTACAAGGCGCTATTATCGGAGCACTACAAGGTACTATTATCGGAGCACTACAAGGCACTATTATCAGAGCACTACAAGGCACTATTATGGGAGCACTACAAGGCGCTATTACCGGAGCACTACTAGGCGCTATTAACGGAGCACAACAAACCACTATTATCGGAGCACTACAAGGTGCTATTATCGGAGCACTACAAGGCACTATTATCGGAGCACTACAAGGTACTATTATCCGAGCACTACAAAGCACTATTATCAGAGCACTACAAGATACTGTTATCGGAGCACTACAGGGCGCTATTACCGGAGCACTACTAGGCGCTATTATTAGAGATGAGCGAGTAGTGTTCGATCGAGCCGGTATTCGATCGAATACTACGCTATTCGGCATACTGGATTTCTTTCGAGTATAACGGCGATGGCGCACTTAGAATTCGTTTCCCCTCCCACCTTCCCTGGCGCTCTTTTTCCACCAATCAACATGCAGGGGGGGGTATGACAGGCACGCTGAGCACGCTGGCAGCGCGAAAACGGCGTCTACATGCATTGGCTGGAAAAACCATGTGACCTCGAATATTAAAAACTCAGCTCTTCCTGCTCGTACGCATATGCTGCGTGAACTTAGTCAGGGACAGAGGCTGGAGAAGGGAGAGACAGGTTTTAGCAGTTGGACAGGCAGGAGCGTGATTAAAAGCCCTTATCAGGGCTACTACAGTGGACTTCAGTGATAAGCTTACTACATATAGACTTTTACAGAGAACGGCTGCTGTATTCAGGGATAGCTGCTGGAGTAGGGACAGAGAGAGGCATTAGTGGTGTATTAGGTGCTCTGCTACATACCAAACTATATTTGGCACTACTGTTCAGCGTTCTTTTTGCGCTGAAAACCCTGTTATATAACTGTGTGTATATGCACCATCTGATCTGGCAGTATAACGGCTGTGAATTTTATTTTATTTTTTTAAAAACAGTTTATTTGGCTCTAGTGTTCTGGGTTCTGTGTGCCTGCAATACCCTTTTTGTATACCAGGTGTAAATACCCACCGTCTGTTCAGTTACTAACACGGCTGTGTACCTTGAAATATACAATATCTAGGCCTTTTTAATTGGCCACTGTACTGTGCGTTCTCTTGCTAAATTATTTCACATACCTGGTGTAAATACCCACCGTCTGTTCAGTTAGTACACGGCTGTGTACGCTTTGAAATATACAATATCTAGGCCATTTAATTGGCCACTGTACTGTGCGTTCTCTTGCTAAATTATCTCACATACCTGGTGTAAATACCCACCGTCTGTTCAGTTACTACAACGGCTGTGTACCTTGAAATATACAATATCTAGGCCTTTTAATTGGCCACTGTACTGTGCGTTCTCTTGCTAAATTATTCACATACCTGGTGTAAATACCCACCGTCTGTACAGTTACTACACGGCAGTGTACCTTGAAATATACAATATCTAGGCCTTTTAATGGCCACTGTACTGTGCGTTCTCTTGCTAAAGTTATTTCACATACCTGGTGTAAATACCCACCGTCTGTTCAGTTACTAACACGGCTGTGTACCTTGAAATATACAATATTAGGCCTTTTAATTGGCCACTGTACTGTGCGTTCTCTTGCTAAATTATTTCACATACCTGGTGTAAATACCCACCGTCTGTACAGTTACTACACGGCAGTGTGTACCTTGAAATATACAATATCTAGGCCTTTTAATTGGCCACTGTACTGTGCGTTCTCTTGCTAAATTATTTCACATACCTAATTATATACCCAAATATTGTATTTGCAAACCAAAAAAAAAATAAAATGCGGCGGGGGGCTAGCGGAATACGGACGTGGACGAGGATTGGGGGCGCGGAAATGCTGTTGGTGGCCTTGTTGAAGCCAGTGGGGATACAATGCGTGCTGGTGAGGGTCAGCCAGGATCCCACTCATCCAGAATCCCTGCCTTTATGGACAGTTAAGCAGGGGGCGAGTTACACCGCTGTTGAGGCCTGAGCAGGTTGAACAGGTGGTGCAATGGATAGCCGATAGCGCTTCCAACACAGTTGTCCACCAGCCAGTCATCCACACAGTCTCACTCTGACCCTCCTTCCTCCACACCTGGCCAACAGAGTCATCCACCCTTGACCCCTCCAGGAGCTCTTTTCGGGTCCTTTTTTCAGATGTGCCGGAAGAATCCCAGGAGCTAGCAGAGGAATTTGTTTGTAGTGATGCCCAAACACTTGAGTTTTCGCCATCTCCTGCTGATGTGGGACCCTGAACCAGCATCTGTTTATCATGAGCGATGATGATGATGAGACGCAGTTGCCATCAAGGGAGGCTGTTGGAATGTCCAGTGGGCAGGAGGAGGAGCAGAGTGAGGAAGAGGAGGTGGTGGATGACGAAATGACCGACCCACTTGGCCAGGGGTGATGTCCAGCGGGGAAAGCAGTGGAGAGGTGGTGGTCTGCGCAGCACCGAAAAAGGCAGCAAGAGGCAGAGGGATGTCCACAGGCAGAGGGATGTCCAAGGCAGGATCGAGGCAGAGGGCATGTCCACAGGATGCAGAAGGACAGTCCAGACAGAGTAGTGAGGCCACAGCCAGCACGGCCGAAGCTGTTCCCGGCAGCGGGCAGTCGCGCGAAGCTCCCCCATCGAGGGCCTCGTACTTCTGTGGTGTGGAGATTTTTTAATGTTTGTGCGGATGACAAACTGAGCGCGGTTTGCACACTCTGCCACTCAAAAACTGAGTAGGGGCTCTGAGAAGAGCAATCTGACCACCTCAGGCATGCGGCGTCACTTGGAAGTCAAGCACTGGGCTGAGTGGGAGAGAGCAAACGCAATACAACCTGCGCAAGGTCTTCCTGCCACTGCCTCTTCCCCTCTGTTGTGTGCTGCCACTGCGGTCCAGACCTCCAGCCAGGACACCTCCACATCTGCCTCTGCTCGGCTACTTTGGGGCCTTCTCCTTCAGCCTCCCCTTCCCCGCCTCTTCGCCTGCACCTTCACACTCCTCGTCCATCAACTGTCCATCTCGCAGGCGTTCGACCGCAGGCGGAAGTACGCCTCGAGTCACCCCCAAGCCCAAGCCTTAAACTGCCACATCTCCAAACTGCTGGCCCTGGAGATGTTGCCGTTTAGGCTTGTGGAGACGCAGGCCTTCCGCGACCTGATGGCGGCTGCCGCACCTCGCTATTCCGTCCCTAGCCGCCACTACTTTTCCCGGAGTGCGTCCCCGCCCTGCACCAGCACGTGTCGCGTAACATCAGGCGGGGCCCTGAGGTACGCAGTTAGCGCAAAGGTCCACTTGACCACCGACTCGTGGACAAGCGCTTGCGGCCAGGGACGCTACATCTCTTTGACGGCACACTGGGTGAATGTAGTGGAAGCGGGGACGGGTCGCAAACAGAGACGGCCTACCTACCACCCCCGCCCAAGATTGCCAGCATGGGTTCTGATAAACCCCCCTCCTCCTCCTCCTCTGCCTTAACATCGCCCTCAGCCGCTAGCTGGAAGCGTTGCAGCACTGGCGCGGGGAGACGTCAGCAGGCGGTGCTTAAGCTCATCAGCTTGGGCGACAGGAAGCACAGCGCCCCAGAGGTGAGGGACGCCATATTGCAGCAGACGGAGATGTGGCTGTCGCCGCTGCAGCTAGGACGCAGGCATGGTCGTGTGCGATAACGGCCGTAACCTGGTGGCGGCTCTGGAGCTTGCCGAACTCAATCACGTACCATGCCTGGCCCACGTTTTTAATCTGGTAGTCCAAAAATTTCTGAAGACTTACCCCAACCTGGCAGAGCTACTGGTGAAAAGTGCGGCGCTTGTGCGCTCACTTTCGGAAGTCAACTGTAGCTGCTGCTAGCT
>ONZH01004218.1:0-106792 GCA_900303285.1 Rhinella marina
ATGACTCAAATTTATGACTGTCATGAAGTACGATGTGTCACAAGAAAACAATCTCAGAATGGCCTAGATAAGTAAAAGCGTTCCAAAGTTATTACCACATAAAGTGACACATGTCAGATTTGCAAAAAATGGCCCGGTCAGGAAGGTGAAAACAGGCCCGGGGTTGAAGGGGTTAAACTGATTCAAAAGCAGTAAAAAGTATAAGCACTTTACTACTTTCCTCATTTTTTCTTATTTAAAAAAAAAAAAAAACCTTTGAAGGATGGGGCTGTTTTGAAGTGTATCAATACAGGAAGAGAAATCCAAGTAGGTGTGAACATAGAATTAGAAATATTGATTGTACTCGGAACATTTTTTTAAGCATAATGCAAACACAATTCTAAGCACCTCTGTAACTTTGGAGAAAACATCCATTCCTGGCAGGACTCCTTTTACTTTATTCTTCATATTGAAGTCGACACGTTCCATCATAACCACTGTTACTTTGACTTTGGCCTGTGTTTAAAAATACAACACCCCATGAACTTATCACAGAACTTGAGAAGTGAAATGGAGCTAAATTAAGAGATTTACCTTCTGTAACATTTTCTGACAGTGCCGTTAAACCAGACACTGCGAGGTTTGTGTTTTGGGTTCTGAGTCAATGAACAAAGCTCCTTTTATCTGTCATCCAGACATCGAGTGAGTTTTTTTCCAACATCATTGAAGCCTAGGGGAACAATCATTAGCTGTGATATTAATCAACATGGAAATAGCTTCCTCTCCTACAGGAATGCTTAGGCTTTGCCTTCCTTTGATGGCAGATGAAATTTGCAAGTGTCCCAGATTTCACCTCACTTTAAAATGTAATTTGTATAAGACAGCACATAGCTAATCTATTAATTAATATTTAAGAGGAATATCATTCTTGCATGCATGATACTTAATAGCATAACTCATTGGGTTGATCAGATACTGATCAAAATGTTTATGTATCCTTTTTACTGCTGACAGACAGTATGCAATTTTGCCTGTGTAAAAGTATGTTCCCACAGGCAAGTACAGACTCTTTAGAATTATTTCTAGGTAAAAGTCTAATGCAGCGATTTATCAAAGTTTCATTATAGTTCTATGCAGGAGGAAAAAAACTGCTTTTCTGATTCTCTTCATATATTCTAGCTTAATAAATATGTTGGACTCCAGGACAGGACAAATGACAACTCAATTTTTATAAGAAAAATACAGACCACAGGGTGAAAATAGGTTCGGTATTCATGCCTAGCTATGGTTCTTCATGCCTAGCTCGCCACAAGGACATACAGAAAATTTTGCATGTCTTTAAATGAGAATTAAATGCTGTTCCTTTTCAGAAAAATAATGAGATTGAACTATGTTTTTCACCCCTTGAAGATCTTATTATGTTTTGTTAAACCATAGGTTAAATAGGTTGTCCTATGATAGTATTGTTGCATACTTGTTGTGGTACAATTCCATTTAATGTGTACAGCGATGATGGTCAGATATGCTCAGTGTATACTCAGTATAAAATGATGTATTCCCCTTGAGTTAAAGGACTGATTTGTTGTATTGTTTTACTGTTGCTTTTTAAAAATGGCTAAAGTGTAATAAATATTACACCTTCAGATATGGTCAAAGAAACCTGCTACTTTAGCTTAAAGCAATACCAGTGTTCCTCACCAATATGTTACTCAATATAGGTTTATCAAGAGGGCAGAGTAATTGTCAATATTAAAACATCATTTTTTCTTCAGTTAAATATGTTCCAGAACTCGGATGGCTCATTTAAGCAGTTCCAGGATCCTTAGATGTCTTAGATGCAAGGTCTGAGCCTCATCAACATTTAGTTTTCCAAGGTCATTACCATCACATGAAGAAGAGAGCCAACCTCCAGCCACAGAGGTCTCCAGAGTCCAGACCATCTAAAACACAGAAACCATATACTGGGAAACAAAGTAAGACTCTAAGAGGCAAGGCTTGAACTTGGTTCTCTTCTGGTGCATTTTGATGCTGTATTTTGAGATTGGACTTTTGAATCACATGATCAGTGAACACGGACAATATGTGGACATTCATAATGGTCTAATTTAACTTTATTTCATTTGCTTTTATATGTGGTTTTTTTTTGGGGGGAAGAGAAATGTTTTTACTTTTGGGATATACAAAGTATACATATATTGTTTCCATTGTTACAAAGAATTAAAGAAGTTGTCTTACTTCAGCAAATTGCATTCATCATGTAGACAAAGTGGAAGTGAGCATATGCATGTATACGATTTTTCCAATACTGAGCAAGCACGGCCACCACTGCTGGATTGCAACAGTGGCAATAACCCCTGGAAACAAGCAGTGTATAATGCAATGGAAAAAGAAATCAAGCCAACAAAGTAAGCAATACGGACAATCTCAATATATTAGTAAGTGTCATGTGTTAACTTTGTCTACATGATAAATAGCATTTGCAGACGTGAGAGAACCCCTTTAAGTAAAATACTGGTGGGGAGGAGGCACGCAGGGCAGATTATAATGAAGGCAATATGGGCAATATGTTCCCTTGCTCTGTGGCCAGTGTACTTAAATAACAGTCCCTCACACTGCATATTCCAGTCATCGGAGGTGCAGGAACAGTGTCAGTATGGTCAGTGGGATGACTTTACAACTGCTAGGAAGCAGTGTTAGATGTCACTAGCATAGCCAACCAAAGAGCAGCAGCACTGATGATGTCTAATGTTATTGCCAGCCCCGCAGTCCCTGCACACTGAAGCAGGAGTGGCTAATTAATACCTGCTGCACAGTGATCTGCATGGGAATGTATGCATATATCTAACCTGCAACAAAGATCTGCTGGGCAAAATCAGCAACTGTAGAACCTCCTAATACACACCTCAGCTGCTGCAGAACATCATAATACATATCTCAGCTGCTGCAGAACATTATAATGCACACCTCAGCTGCTGCAGAAGCTCATAATACACATAGCTGCTGCAAAACATAATATACACTTCAGCTGCTGCAAAACATGATAATACACACCTCAGATGCTGAAGAACATGATAGTCTGTTGCTACAGACCACATAAGGCTGTGATCACATCTGTGTTAGAGACCTCTGTCACAGATCAAAAAATTTTGCAGCATGCCAGGCTCCAGGGGCGGGCTAGGCCGGGGGGCAGGAGGGCAGATGCCCCCCGGGCCGGTGTATATCAGGGCCGCTGCGGCTACTAAACTCAATTATATCTGCATCCACTAGATGCAGATACAATTGTGTCTGCAGCAGCCAGCGCCGGTGGAACAAGGGAACCTCTGGTTCCCTGCTCCGCTATTACCGGTGGCCGGCACACTGAGGTGACGTTCCTCAGGAGCAGACCCGCCAGAAGAGGCCGGGTCTGCATCGAGGGGACCGCGCCTGGACAGGTAAGTATAAACTGCCCTCCCACTCTACATGCAGCCCTAAACCTAATACTGGCCCCTGCCTCCCTATTTCTGACCCCCAATACTGGCCCTGCCTTACCCTAATACTGGCTACTGGCCCCCAATACTGGCCCTGCCTTACCCCTAACCATGGCCTCTGACCCTCAATACTGACCCTGCATTGACCCCAACCCTAATACAGGCCCCTGACCCCTAATACAGGCCCCTGACCCCTAACCCTAGCACTGGCCTCTGACCCCTACTTTGGTACTGACCTCTAACCTTGGACCCCTAACCCTGATACTGGCCCCTGACCCCCTAGTATTGACCCCTAATACTGGTCCTGTCTCACCTCCCTAATACTGGCCCTGTCCCATCCCTAACCCTAGTTCTGACCCCTACCCTAGTACTGACCTCTAACCCTGGACCCCCTAACCCTAATACTCACCTCTAATACTGTCCCTAACCCTAATATTGACCGCTAACCCTAATATACTGTACTGACCCATAATACTTTCTCTAACTCTAATATTACACCATACTGACCCCTAACCCTACTACTGACCCCTAACCCTAAGGCTACATTCACATGACCATATTTGTTTTGCGTTCCACAATTGCGGATCCACAAAACATTGATACTGGCCATGATGTGCATTCCACATTTTGTGAAACGTACATGCCCAACCCTATGATAGAAATGCCTGTTCTCGTCTGCGATTGCGGTCAAGAATAGGGCATGCTCTATGTTTTTTGCAGGGCCCTGGAACGGAACTACGGATTTGTGGCTCCATTGAAGTGAATGGAAATATCATCATATGAATGTACCCTAATGTTGCCTCTAATATTCCCAATACTGGCCCTAAGGGTGCATTCAGATGACCATATTTCTGGGTCTGCATCCGTTCCACAATTTTGCGGACTGGGTGCAGACCCATTCATTTCAATGGGGCCGCAAAAGATGCGGACACACACACCATGCACTGTCCACATCCGTAGTTCCGTTCCATGGCCCCACAAAAAATATAGAGCATGTGTCCTATTCTTGTCCGCAAAAATAGGCATTTCTATATAGGGCTGGCACTGTGCGTTCCGCAAAATGTGTTTTGCGGATCCACAATTTGGGGACTGCTTTACACTTTCGGTCGTCTGAATGTAGCATTATGCTAATACTACGCCCAACCCCAATACTGGCCCCTAACCCCAATACTGACCCCTAACCCCTATACTGGCCCCTAACCCCAATACTGACCCCTAACCCTAATACTGGCCCCTAACCCCAGTACTGACCTCTAACTCTAATACTGGCCCTAATATACTAACACTAATGCTAATCCTATCCCTAAAACTGACCGGAACCTTAACTACAACCCCCAATACCTCACGTACCTCACACAGTGACCATAATATATGACTGTCCACATATATCTATACACACTGCATCTTTTATACCTCACATCTGACACATAGTCTACACAGAGTACTGATACGTCAGGTACAAGGTATAATAAATGCAGTGGGTAAACGTATATAGTATACACAGCAGTGTACTGATATGTGAGGTATGAGGTATAATAGATGCAGTGTGTACAGATATATATATTTATTTCAATATATTTATTAATGATCTTGTAGAAAGCTTGCACAGTAAAATATCAATTTTTGCAGATGACACTAAACTGTGTAAAGTAATTAACACAGAAGAGGACAGTACACTGCTACAGATGGATCTGGATAGACTGGAGGCTTGGGCAGAGAAGTGGCAGATGAGGTTTAACACTGACAAATGTAAGGTTATGCATATGGGAAGGAATAATGCAAGTCACCAGTACATACTAAATGGTAAAATATTGGGTAACTCTGACATGGAAAAGGACCTAGGAATTTTAGTGAACAGCAAACTAAGCTGCAGAAACCAGTGTCAGACAGCTGCTGCCAAGGCCAATAAGATAATGGGTTGCATCAAAAGAGGCATAGATGCCCGTGATGAGAACATAGTCCTGCCACTTTACAAATCACTAGTCAGACCACACATGGAGTACTGTGTACAGTTCTGGGCTCCTGTGAACAAGGCAGAGATAGCAGAGCTGGAGAGGGTTCAGAGGAGGGCAACTAAAGTAATAACTGGAATGAGTGGACTACAGTACCCAGAAAGATTATCAAAATTAGGGTTATTTACTTTAGAAAAAAGACGACTGAGGGGATATCTAATAACTATGTATAAATATATCAGAGGTCAGTACAGAGATCTCTCCCATGATCTATTTATCCCCAGGACTGTGACGAGGGGACATCCTCTGCGTCTGGAGGAAAGAAGGTTTGTACACAAACATAGAAAAGGATTCTTTACGGTAAGAGCAGTGAGACTATGGAACTCTCTGCCTGAGGAGGTGGTGATGGTAAGTTCACTAAAAGAGTTCAAGAGAGGCCTGGATATATTTTTGGAGGGTAATAATATTACAGGTTATAGTTACTAGAGATGGGTCGTTGATCCAGGGAGTTATTCTGATTGCCTGACTGGAGTCGGGAAGGAATTTTTCCCCCTAAAGTGAGGAAAATTGGCTTCTACCTCACACGGTTTTTTTGCCTTCCCCTGGATCAACTTGTAGGAAAACAGGCTGAACTGGATGGACAGATGTCTTTTTTCGGGCCTTACAAACTATGTTACTATGTTACTATGTTACTATGTTACTATATAGTATATACAGCAGTGTACTGATATGTGAGGTACGAGGTATAATAGATGCAGTGTGTACAGATATATATAGTATATACAGCAGTGTACTGATATGTGAGGTATGAGGTATAATAGATGCAATGTGTACAGATATATAGTATACACAGCAGTGTACTGATATGTGAGGTACGAGGTATAATACATGCAGTGTGTACAGATATACAGTATATACAGCAGTGTACTGATATGTGATATACGAGGTATAATAGATGCAATGTGTACAGATATATAGTATACACAGCAGTGTACTGATATGTGAGGTATGAGGTATAATAGATGCAGTGTGTATAGATATATATTATATACAGCAGTGTACTGATATGTGAGGTACGAGGTATAATAGATGCAGTGTGTATAGATATATAGTATATACAGCAGTGTAGTGATATGTGGGGTTTGAGGTATAATAGATGCAGCGTGTATAGATATATAGTATATACAGCAGTGTACTGATATGTGAGGTATGAGGTAAAATAGATGCAATGTGTACAGATATATAGTATACACAGCAGTGTACTGATATGTGAGGTATGAGGTATAATAGATGCAGTGTGTATAGATATATATTATATACAGCAGTGCACTGATATGTGAGGTACGAGGTATACTATATATCTGTACACACTGAATCTATTATACCTCGTACCTCACATATCAGTACACTGCAGTATATACTATATATATATATATATATATATAAATATCTGTACACGCCACATCTATTATACCTCATACCTCACATATCAGTACACTGCTGTATATACTATATATCTGTATATAATGCATGTATTATAAAAGTATAATAGATGCAGTGTGTACAGATATATATATATATATATATATATATATATATATATAGTATATACAGCAGTGTACTGATATGTGAGGTACGAAGTATAATAGATGCAATGTGTACAGATATAGTATATACAGCAGTGTACTGATATGTGAGGTATAAGGTATAATAGATGCAGTGTGTACAGGTATATAGTATATACAGCAGTGTTCTGATATGTGAGGTATGAGGTATAATAGATGCAATGTGTACAGATATATAGTACACACAGCAGTGTACTGATATGTGAGGTATGAGGTATAATAGATGCAGTGTGTATAGATATATAGTATATACAGCAGTGTACTGATATGTGAGGTACGAGGTATACTATATATCTGTACACACTGCATCTATTATACCTCATACCTCACATATCAGTACACTGCGGTATATACTATATATCTGTACACACTGCATCTATTATACATTACACCTTCCAAGTCAGTACACTGCTGTATATACTATATTACTATATATATATATATATATATATATATATATATATATATATATACTAGCAGAAAGACCCAGCTTCGCCTGGGTATATTTCATCTATTTATTTAATGTTTCTGTGTGTATATAGTATATACAGTAGTGTATATATAGTATATACAGCAGTGTTCTGATATGTGAGGTACGAGGAATAATAGATGCAGTGTGCACAGATATATATAGTATATACAGCAGTTTACTGATAAGTGAGGTATGAGATATAATAGATGTAGTGTGTACAGATATATAGTATATACAGCAGTGTACTGATATGTGAGGCATGAGGTATAATAGATGCAATGTGTACAGATATATAATATGTACAGCAGTGTTCTGATATGTGAGGTACGAGGTATAATAGATGCAGTGTGCACAGATATATATATAGTATATACAGCAGTTTACTGATAAGTGAGGTATGAGATATAATAGATGTAGTGTGTACAGATATATAGTATATACAGCAGTGTACTGATATGTGAGGTATGAGGTATAATAGATGCAGTGTGTACAGATATATAGTATATACACTGCTGTATATACTATATATACCCACTGCATCTAGCTTGTCATGTGACCATCAGCCAGTGACGTCTCACCCACTGTATTCAAGCTTTTACCGAGTATTATAATACTCGTAAAAGCTAGATGTGTATGCTGTATTCAGGGTGCACTCAGAGGCACTATACATAAAGGGGGCACATATAAGAGGCACAATACATAAAGGGGGCACATATAAGAGGCACTTTTTATAAGGGGCACCAAGCATGTGGCACTAGCATTAGGGGCACTGTGTGTGGCACTATAAACAGAGGGCACAGGGCATATGAAACTATATACAGAGGGCACAGAGCATGTGGCACTATACACAGAGGGCATATGGCACTGTATACAGAGGGCTCAGAGTATGTGGCACTATATACATAGGGCTCAGAGTATGTGGCACTATATACAGAGTGCACAGTGTATGTGGCACTATATACATAGGGCTCAGAGTATGTGGCACTATGTACATAGGGCACAGAGTATGTGGCACTATATACAGAGGGCACTGAGTATGTGGCAATATATACAGAGGGCACAGAGTATGTGGCACTATATACAGAGGGCACAGAGTATGTGGCACTATATACAGAGGGCACAGAGTATATGGCACTATATACAGAGGGCATAGAGTATGTGGCACTATATACAGAGGGAACAGAGTATGTGGCACTATATACAGAGGGCACAGAGTATGTGGCACTATATACAGAGGGCATATGGCACTGTATACAGAGGGCATATGGCACTGTATACAGAGGGCACAGTGTATGTGGCACTTTATACAGAGGGCACAGAGTATGTGGCACTATATACAGAGGGCTCAGAGTATGTGGCATTATATACAGAGGGCACAGAGCATGTGGCACTATACACAGAGGGCATATGGCACTGTATACAGAGGGCTCAGACTATGTGGCACTTTATACATAGGGCTCAGAGTATGTGGCACTTTATACAGAGGGCACAGAGTATGTGGCACTATATACAGAGGGCTCAGAGTATGTGGCACTATATACAGAGGGCACAGAGCATGTGGCACTATATACAGAGGGCATATGGCACTGTATACAGAGGGCACAGTGTATGTGGCACTTTATACAGAGGGCACAGAGTATGTGGCACAATATACAGAGGGCTCAGAGTATGTGGCACTATATACAGAGGGCACAGAACATGTGGCACTATACACAGAGGGCATATGGCACTGTATACAGAGGGCTCAGACTATGTGGCACTTTATACATAGGGCTCAGAGTATGTGGCACTATATACAGAGGGCACAGAGTATGTGGCACTATATACAGAGGTCACAGGGCATATGGCACTATATACAGAGGGCACAGAGTATGTGGCACTATATACAGAGGGCACAGAGTATGTGGCACTACTATTGGGGGCCCTGTGTGTAGTACTAATGCTGCTGTTATATTCAGAGCACAGCATGTGGCACTAAGATGAGTTTGTGTCAGTATGCAGGGTGCCAATGTGTTGGTAAAGCATGAAGCTGAAGACATCTTCTCGGCAAAATCTGCAGAGCTGCATTGTGGACGGGAGAAGTCATCATGGTGGCCTGAACCAGATGGGGAAGAACTCAGGAAGAGATGTCACCTTTAAGTCGCTAAATGGAAATGATTATTCTGCTACTGACTGTGTATGATTAGTGTTGTAATCACCTGGATGACCTACAGCTGATGATGGGTGGTAGCATGCTGTTTTGCACAACAATAACTCCCAGCATCCCTTTACACTTGTTCAGGCCATACTGGGAGCTGTAGTTTTACACTGTACGAGGTCATATGGTGAGGGCTGACCTGACTACTCAGATGGTATCTGTACTGAACTTTTAAAATCTGGTGCTGTATTTATGTAGAGAACTTGGTTCTGGTGATGTATTTATGTAGAGAACTTGGTTCTGGTGCTGTATTTATGTAGAGAACTTGGTTCTGGTGCTGTATTTATGTAGAGAACTTGGTTCTGGTGCTGTATTTATGTAGAGAACTTGGTTCTGGTGCTGTATTTATGTAGAGAACTTGGTTCTGGTGCTGTATTTATGTATTGAACTTGGTTCTGGTGATGTATTTATGTATTGAACTTGGTTCTGGTGATGTATTTATGTATTGAACTTGGTTTTGGTGATGTATTTATGTATTGAACTTGGTTCTGGTGATGTATTTATGTAGAGAACTTGGTTCTGGTGCTGTATTTGACTTATGGATTTTGTTATGGTGCTATATTTCTTGTTGATTTTGTTGCTGTATTTGACTTATGGGTTTGGTTCTGGTGCTGTATTGATGTATTGAACTTGTTTCCGGTTCTGTGTTTCACCTCTAGGTTTGGTTCTGGTGCTGTGTGTATGTAGTGATCTTGGTTCTTGCTCTGTATTTGTGTATTAAACATACATCTGATGCTATACGTCTAATACTATCCATTCGCATTTGCGTTTGGGTCACAGATTCTGTTAAAAAGACCGGACAGAAAAGTTCTGCGTGCAAGACCTTTTTGCCTGGTAAAGGAGCAGCATCCTAAGCAGACCCCATTATAGCCAATGGAGTCTCTTCAGCTCAGGAGTTGGTAAATCTGGTCTCTCTAATGATCAGTCTGTTGCTATGGACTCAGCCATGTTCTGTATCTGGGATCCAACATGAAAACACAACCAGCTGCTGCCTTTTAACGATTTTTTTATTTTAATATTTTAACTTTTTATTTTGAAAAAATGTGCAACTGGACACTGCAAAAAATATGCTTATGGTGATGCTGGAAAATATGCTTATTTTTACACTTATAAACTGCAGAAGTTTTGCAACAGGATTTTAGAAAAAAAGGAGCGATTAGACAACCCCTGTAAACAAAATATGCGCTGCTCTTCATGCACTAAAATATGCTTATTCCTACACTTATAAACTATAGATTATATGCAACAGACTTTTTTGGGGGAAAGGCACAAATAGACAACCCCTCTGACCAAAATACACTCTACTGCCTGAAGATGCACTAAAATATGTTTATTCTCACACATTAACTGTAGAAAATTTGAAACAGGTTTTGGGTCAGAGAAAAATAAATTATTACTCTGCTGTTGGCTCACTAAAATATGCTTATTGCACATGTATAAACTGTAGAAAAATTGCAACAGGTTTTTGGAAAAAAAGGCTGTCTCCCGCACATGAAAACAAATAATATACTGTCTCTTTAAGGATCCTTGTGCAGTATAGCAGCAGCCAATATGCAAGTAAACAGATCCAGCCCTGGCTATAACAGGAACACAACACTTACTTACCCTATCCTATCCAATAATAAAACCTGACTTTCTACCTGGTAATTCAATCTACCTTACTAAATATGCCTTCTTCACGATACTTACACTGTCCCCACAAGACCCTGAAATGGCTGGCTTGTGTATATAATTTTTGTGTCTGTCATGACATCAGTGCCTGATAGGCCAACCAATATCCTCCCTCCTGATAAGCTGTCAGGCTGACTGCAAGGCATTGTGGTCATTTGATCTTTTGTCTTAAAGGCTATGTACACCTTCGGAGGCATTTTTTTGTTATTGCAGTTTTCTCATTTTTGGCTAAAAATCCTTTTTTCAATTGCCCTTTATTAAAAAATATTGAGCTGTTCTGTCACAAAGGGTTAACTGTTTGTCTAGCTGTGTGACTGGTACTTTCACTTTCATAAGGAGTCTGTCAGCTTCCCAGATGATGGAAAAGACAGAAAATCCATAGGCTGCCGCTACAGCATGTCAGCTCTATACAGAAAAAAGGACGCCATATTTTTAATAAAGAACACTTTAACAAATTATTTTTATCTCAAGATGAGTACAATGCAATAATTTAAAAAATTGTCCCCAAAGGTGTACATAACTGTTAAGTTTCACACCAAAAACCACATTTGTAGTTTTTGGTGTGGATTTGATGCAGATTTTCAGAAGATCTTACACTTAGACTGAGAAGGGTGAAATCTGCATGGAAATTGCACATGAAGTCGATTTCTAAGTCCACATATCGTAGCAGGCCAATTTCCGCACAGAAAAAAAGGACATGAGAGTGTACAGTCATGGCCAAAAGTTTTGAGAATGATACAAATATTAATTTTTACAAAGTCTACTGCTTCAGTTTTTATAATGGCAATTTGCATATACTCCAGAATGTTATAAAGAGTGATCAGCTTAACAGCAATTACTTGCAAAGTCAATATTTGCCTAGAAAATGAACTTTATCCCCCAAAACACATTTCAACATCATTGCAGCCCTGCCTTAAAAGGACCAGCTAACATCGTTTCAGTGATTGCTCCATTAACACAGGTGTGGGTGTTGATGAGGACAGGGCTGGAGATCAATCTGTCATGATTAAGTAAGAATGACACCACTGGACACTTTAAAAGGAGGCTGGTGCTTGGCATCATTGTTTCTCTTCTGTTAACCATGGTTATCTCGAAAGAAACACATGCAGTCATCATTGCACTGCACAAAAATGGCCTAACAGAGAAGAGTATCGCAGCTAGAAAGATTGCACCTCAGTCAACAATCTATCACATCATCAAGAACTTCAAGGAGAGAGGTTCCATTGTTGCCAAAAAGGCTCCAGGGCGCCCAAGAAAGACCGGCAAGCGCCAGGACCGTCTCTTAAAAGTGTTTCAGCTGCGGGATCGGGCTACCAGCAGTGCAGAGCTTGCTCAGGAATGGCAGCAGGCAGGTGTGAGTGCATCTGCACGCACTGTGAGGTGGAGACTCTTGGAGCAAGGCCTGGTCTCAAGGAGGGCAGCAAAGAAGCCACTTCTCTCCAGAAAAAAACATCAGGGACAGACTGATATTCTACAAAAGGTACAAGGAGTGGACTGCTGAGGACTGGGGTAAAGTCATTTTCTCTGATGAATCCCCTTTTCGATTGTTTGGGACATCTGGAAAACAGCTTATTCGGAGAAGACGAGGTGAGCGCTACCACCAGTCTTGTCTCATGCCAACTGTAAAGCATCCTGAAACCATTCATGTGTGGAGTTGCTTCTCAGCCAAGGGAATCGGCTCTCTCACAGTCTTGCCTAAAAACACAGCCATGAATAAAGAATGGTACCAGAATGTCCTCCGAGAGCAACTTCTCCCAACCGTCCAAGAGCAGTTTGGCGATCAACAATGCCTTTTCCAGCATGATGGAGCACCTTGCCATAAAGCAAAGGTGATAACTAAATGGCTCAGGGAACAAAACATAGAGATTTTGGGTCCATGGCCTGGAAATTCCCCAGATCTTAATCCCATTGAGAACTTGTGGTCAATCATCAAGAGACGGGTGGACAAACAAAAACCTACAAATTCTGACAAAATGCAAGCATTGATTGTGCAAGAATGGACTGCTATCAGTCAGGATTTGGTCCAGAAGTTGATTGAGAGCATGCCAGGGAGAATTGCAGAGGTCCTGAAGAAGAAGGGTCAACACTGCAAATATTGACTTGCTGCATTAACTCATTCTAACTGTCAATATAAGCTTTTGTTACTCATAATATGATTGCAATTATATTTCTGTATGTGATAAAAACATCTGACAAACACACATAAAAACCAGAGGGCAGCAGATCATGTGAAAATAGAATATTTGTGTCATTCTCAAAACTTTTGGCCATGACTGTACATGAGATTTGTTTAATTCCATATACTTTGCTGGTACTGTGTTATACTGCAGTTTTTCCACATCTAAATCAGGAAACAAAAAAAGAGAGCATAATCTGCAATGTATGCAATGTTTCCCTCCCTCATGTACTGAATTTTAGAAAAAGTTGGGTGCAGTTTTGTGCAATTCATCGAAAGAGAAATGACAACACTTTAGATTAATTTTCAAGAAGAATTTTTGTGAAATTTGTGATGAATCCGATTAATTTAGAATCAATTTACTTATCTCTATTGCTCAGTGTTTTTTGAGTATAGCAAAGCTAGTTTGATGCAATAGCTTCATATTTTGAACTAAAGAGGTCTAGCAAGAGTCAAACAGTAGCATGAAAGCTAGAACAACATGCCAAGGACTAATAACTATCTGTGCTACAGTATACCCCAGAGGGAGGGTTGCCAACTTGATTTTTCTTTCGAGAATCGCAGCCATTCAACATTTTTTGCAGACACATTAAACATCATTAGAAAACATTAGAAAATCATAATGAATCATAAAGATAAGCAATATACATATGTAGCTAAGAAACTAATATGAAGACATTAGCAGCAGTTACTGCAAATAGAAGATAATCACTAAAAATGGTGCTATCATTTTTTACAGGACTGGGAAAAAGTCCTTTATTTTTACACTGGCCTGAAATTTACAGCTAGTTTTCACATTTTTCCAAAGGTTACAGATGTATATTTTGCCACAAGGATATAGGGTTATTTACTATGACCTTCTATACCAGACACTGGCTTAAACACAGCTCTCACCACTTTCTGAAAAGACTTCGATGGGGACGAGATGTGGGCAGGACCAATTTTGCTGGTCTAAATGACTGACATTTATGGCAGTTAACAGCTGGCATATACTTCAATCTAGGTGCACAAATGGCTGGAGGGTGCACATAAAGGGGTTATGCCACCTTGTTGTTTCTGCCGCGTTTGTTCAGCTTCCTTCCCTCAAACCGCTCAGTTAGGGGGCATTATCTGTTATTTTGATTGACATTACGTTCTGCGCAAGCGCGGCCACCTCAGCGTTATCTCTCGGGTGGCCGTAACCCTTGACTACAGAACATAAACAATAAGAATAAAGAAGGTCAGATATAAAGCGAAAGAGGAATAATGGATAATCAAATGTATTTGGTAAGTTGCATGTTGTGCCATGGAGAACTAAATAAGGCATACTTCAGAACATGGGATAACCCCTTTCATTTATGATGAGGTGAGTGTGCCTTCCTATTTTAAAATTTTTTTAAATGTGCAGATAGGAATACCATAGTCATTGACCGAAGTCTCACGCAACTTCCAGCAAGACGAAGTTTGGCTACACGGAGATAATACATTTTAATGCTGTACGGAAACAGCATTGGTAACAAATGAGGCCATTTATCAAACTGGTGTACAGTAGAACTTGCTTAGTTGCCCATAGCAATCAATCCCATTCTGCCTTTCATTTTGGACAGCTTCTTTGGAAAATGAAAGGTGGAATCTGATTGGTTGCTATGGGCAACTAAGCCAGACCTACTTTACACCAGTTTGATAAAGGACCCCAAACGTTTATCAATGAATCGACTTTGGATCTATGATCCAAAGCTCAAATCACTTAAGCCTAATGGGCATAACTGTGCCATAACAGCCATAGCCATTTGCTATGGTGCCCAGAGGTGGTGTGAGCCCAATCAGATGGTAGGAAATTGCACCTCTTTTGTGGGAAATACCAATATGGTGGCTTTTTGCTATAATGTGGGTTTCTGATATACCTATATTTTTAGGTATATACCTATACCCTGACATACCTATATTTTTTGCTATGTACAGTATGCTGCTGTTTTAATTGTCTTATTTTGCTATGGCGACCTATAAATTATAGTTATGTCCCTGGTTGTGATACAGATTTTCTATAGAGATCATTTGAAGTGCTGGATAATAGCTCTCTCTATTGATTTTTATAATTTATGATACACTGATTTTATGGGCATAATAAAGCTGTCAGCGAAATGTCTAGAAAAGTATCTGCATTTTTAAATAACTGGATGGCATTCCAGAACAGTTCACTACAACAGCACATCCTAAATAAGAAATATATACTGTAGTGAAATGTGGTGAAAAGTAGAAATAAAGAAATGTACTTATTCCATCATTTTAGAAAAATAGTAAAAATTAGAAGAATGTAACTGGAAAGTATTTTATCAACCCTTTCATGACTATATAAGCTCTCCACAGTGCTGCAGCTCAATACATCTCCTCCCTCATCTCCGTCTACCACCCTACTCATGCTCTCCGTTCTGTTAGCGACCTAAGATTAATATCCTCCATAATTTGTACCTCACTCCCATCTTCAAGACTTTTCTCGAGCTGCACCTACTCTCTGGAATACTCTGCCCCAGAATATTAGGTCAATTCACAACTTCCCTACCTTCAAACGTGTCTTAAAAACACAACTTTTCAGGCAGGCTTATAAAGCTTCCTAAAATGACCTTTCCCGACTAAACCTCTCCCCCACCAACTCCTCTCGCCTAAACTCGATCCTCTAACAGTCCCAAACCCGAAGGAGATCGGCCTACACCACTGCTTTTAGTACAATAATGGCTCGAATCCTACTTATCACAATTAACTACCTTATGTGTCACCCCCAATTCCTCTTAGATTGTAAGCTCTTGCGAGCAGGGCCCTGACTCCTAGTGATTCAGTTGTATATTAGCAAGCTACTTTTGTTTTGTACAGGAACCCTATGAATTTGTAAAGCGTTGTGGAAGCATGCAAAGTGCAGCGGATGGTGGCGCTATATAAATAAATATTATTATTGTTGTTATTATTGCTCTGTTGTATGTTGTATTTGTGACCAATGGTAGGATGTCCTCTAGTTCTTCACAACACCTAAAACGGACATTGGGGAAAATTCAAAAAAGAATGTTTGTAAGCTTTATAAGTATGATACAAATTTAAACCCAGTAAAGGAATTCAGATTTGCAAATGAAATAACAGTCAATTAAAATTTTTATACACGTGCCCTGTTGTCTCTTACACAACCTTTCATAATCATTGCGAACCACGGTAGATGTAGTGGCTCCACGGCTGAGCTGAATGTGCTCTCACCCCCTATTGTTATAACAATGCTTACTATGACATACTCATTACCTGCTACAACACTCCTGGGAACAATGCAATTTAAAATCTAATAGACTAAAATCAATGACTATGTTATTATTAGCTGGTAATTGGTGTGTAAAACTTGTGTGCATTCAATTAATGAAGATCACAAGAATTTATACAGGAGTTATAGCAATTAGCGGAAACTGTCAGTCAATGATAATTAGTATCCATCTTGGCTCCCCCGTTTTATAACCCAGCCACAGAATTAGGCATTTTAATATTTAAAATATTTACTACATGAATTTCTTTAGTAGTGAAGTTTTTTTAATTATTTTTCACCTAAATTTGAACTTCAATGAACTAACAATTGCACTATGTGATGGACAAATGGACAAAAACTACATACTACCTTCAACTGTTCAAGCACCTGAATATCACATCCCAAAAAACACAGAAATTTGCTATAAAACTCTGTGATTCTCAGCCGTCAGGGTACGACCACACAGTACTGATGGTATCGAAGTTGTGAAGTGGCCATGCAGTGATCGAGTACGACATGGTCGTAAGAGCTACAGCAGGCTCTAATTAAACTAATTAGGACCGCACTGTTTAGTCGGTCTATATTAATAGCCACACAACCATTACCAATGTAGACTGACTAAACAGTATGGCCACGCAGTTCTCAACCACAGGATGGCCAAGTCGCAACTGCAACACAACCACACCATGTGGTCATACTTTCAGTGCACAGTTTATTAGATACACCTGTAGATCTGTATGTTGAGGCAAATATCTAGTTAGTCAATCATGTTTCATCAACTCAAATTGTGCTTTAGGGTACAGCCACACAGAGTTTTTTTGAGGAGGTTCTGAGGCAGATCTGCCTGCAGTTTTTTCATCCAAAGCCAGAAGTGGATTAAGCAGGAAAGAGAAGTATAAATCCTTCCTTAATATTTCCTATTGCTTTCAAATCCACTTCTAGCTTTGGCTGAAAAACCTGCAGGCACATCAGACTCAAAAACGCCTCCAAAACACTCTGCGTGAACCAACCCTTAGGCTGCCAGTACTCTTTCAGGTTTTTATCAAGTTTTGTTCAGGGTTTTGATGCAGTATTTGAAGCCTAAAATAGGAATGGATTAAAATAAGAGGAGAAGCTGAACATTTCCAATATACTTGTGTTCCGTTTACCATCCACACCTGGTATTGACTTCAAAACTGCATCAAAAACATGAACAGAACCTCATCAAAACCTTTTATAAATGCGTGTTTCCCTTACAAAATAAATCTTTAGTTACATTCAAGAAGGAGACGGACCGGGGGCAAGGCCTTAGGGGAGGCGGGCATGACGGGGGGGTTTGGTTAGTGAGCCCTGGGGGTGGTTGTGGGAAATCAGGTCCGTTGATTGGGTAGTTCAAGTGGAAGAAAGGGGGGGGTCTCGCCAGGGTATGGGGGTATTTAAAGGTGAGCGGGAAGGTAGCGGGGGCCATTTTAGGTGAGCGGGAGCAACTTCAGTAGCGCTGTCACTCACCAGAGCGATGTCCCAGCTTGATTCCCTCTTCAGTCAGTTGCGCGCTGCAGCCGGCAGCCGGCAAAACACTTGGGTGCGGGAGCAGTTACAAGGGCTCCTGCGGGGGGTGGCCGAAGCTCCTGCTGAGTCTCCATCCAGTCCTTGTCAGCCGCGGCGGGCTAGGCCACCGGCGCGCCTCAGCCCAGACCAACCCCCCAGAGTCCAGTGCCGAGTAAGGAGCCCCACCAGGGACCCTCCTTGCCGGCCAGCAGTTCGGCAGGCACCCACACGGGCCATACGGCAAAGGAGGAATCCTCAGAGCAGGCGGGACTCCAGGGGTGGCCGGGCCCGGTCACCTCCAGCGTCGTCAGTTGAGGAGGGTAGCGGTAGCAGCATTGGAGCGGGAGCTGGAAGGGCGGGCTCCTCTCGGTCCGGTCGGGGAGGGGGCCCCTCAGCATGGGCAAGATGGAGGGCAGTGTGGAGCTGCTGCAGGCCACGTGGGAGGAGGCAGCAGGGTTCACTATTCAGGAGAGCAGCGAGGAACAGACTCTGCCCCTTCTACAGCGGCACCTTTGCCATCCGGGAGCAGTTGCGGCAACATCCACAGCACTGGAGATGCTGTGGGATGGCAGCGGGATGAAGAAGTGCCTGGGCCTTCAGGGACAGCGCAGATGAGGACTCAACCAGGATCCGGAGCATCGGCTGATGGGTTCACAGCTCCCAAGCAGCCAGGTGAGTTGAACTGGGGAGCTGTTTTACCTTTTGTAGCTAGTGTAGAGGGTGCGGGGGGTGGTGGGGGCCCCTCGGTGGATGTGGGTAGAGGTTTAGGGCAGTTGTTGGGCGGCCTGGCAGGGCTGTTAGCCGGGTGGGGTTTGACAGGGGGGTCACCGTTGCCAGCGTGGGGAGTGGGCAGTGGTGTTAGTGGGCCCCTGGGGGGCCCAGTGGAGGAATAAGTGGTGAGGTTGGACGATAGAGCAAAAGGGGAGGTATATGTTTGCTTTGAGGGTCCCTTGGGAGCGCATCTGAAACAGGAGGTGCGGGATAAGATATGGAAAGGGGAGTATGTGGAACTATTTTCCTTGCTCCCTTTAGAGAAATTTAATCTATATAGGGTTAGAAAAGACGATAATAAGAAAGATGATGAGGAAAAGAGACGGTATCGGATGATCCCGCGTACTTTTCCTAATTGGTTGCAAGCTTTTGAAATCTTGGCTAGTGTAATCGGTGAGAAAACGCCGGAGTGTTGCTCGGCGCTTTTCTGTTACCTGGATTCAATAGGGGAAGCGTATCGAATTTATGGGGGGGCAGTCGTGGCTGCGATACGATGAGCAGTTTCGGCAGCGGAAAGAGGTTCGCCCTACTATTAGGTGCGATCATAAGGACATAGCCTTATGGTTAAAGGTGACGTCACCTGTTAGAACGGGTCAGTCCTTTCGGGGGGAAACGGGGGGTGGAGGACAGTCCATTTTTGCGGCAGCATCCGCAAAAGGACTGTGCTTTCTATTCAATGAAGGGAACTGTAAGTTCGGAGCGAAGTGTAAATTTAAACACGAATGCTCCATGTGGGGGTAATCACGGAGCATCTAGCTGTTTCAAAGGAAACAAGTAGAAAGGGGGAGGGGATTCCAATACAAAGGGGGAGACACCAGTTTGGCTGGAAAAGATGGAGCCGTTCCTAGATAGATATCCGGATAGGGCGGCAGCTAATTTGTTAAGGGAAGGGTTTTCGGTCGGCTTTCGCATACCGTTTTCTCTTTCAGGCCTGGTGTTAGTTAAGAATAATTTGAGGTCAGCTTTGGAGCGTCCCGAGGTGGTCTCCAAAAAGTTGGCTAAGGAAGTTAGGTTAGGTAGGATGGCAGGACCTTTTTTGGAACCACCGTTGGTTAAGTTACGTTTGTCCCCGTTGGGGGTGGTGCCGAAAAAGTAGGCGCATAAGTTTCGTCTTATTCACCACCTGTCATTTCCAAAGGGTTCGTCGGTCAATGATGGTATAGACCCGGAATCTGCTCTGTGGTTTATACATCATTTGATGCGGCAATAGCTTGGGTGCGGAAGTTTGGTAAAGGGGCGCTGTTAGCTAAGACGGACATAAAGTCGGCGTTTCGTTTGTCACCAGTACACCCTGACAGTTTGCATTTCTTGGGGTGTTTTTTGAACGGGGGGTTATTTTGTTGACCGTTGTTTGCCGATGGGGTGTTCCATATCGTGCGCGTATTTTGAAATGTTTAGCTCGTTTTTGGAGTGGGCGGTGGCAGATGTGGTGGGGTGTCGGTCGGTCATTCATTATTTGGATGACTTTCTTTGTATTGGGCCGCCAGATTCGAGGGTGTGTTCGCTGTTATTGCACATGTTGTGCTCATTGTTTAGTAGTTTTAGGGTACTGCTAGCAGGGGAGAAAACGGTGGATCCAGTGACAGAGTTGAGTTTTTTGGGGATAGTGATTGACACCGTGAGGATGGAATGTCGATTGCCCCTGGATAAACTCACGGATTTGAAGTCAGAAGTGTTGAGGGCTGGGCGGTTACGGAAAATCCAGTTGAGAGAGCTGCAATCTTTGCTCGGCAAGCTTAATTTTGTGTGCAGGATTATGCCGATGGGCAGGATTTTTAGCAGGCGTCTGGCTGGGGTGTCCTTGCCGCATCATTATGTGCGCTTGGGGAAGGAATTGAGGTCGGATTTAAGGGTTTGGAGTTCGTTTTTAGATAATTATAATGGTAGGTCTTAGTTTATGAGGGAGGTGGTGGACGCCTTCGATTTTGAATTATTTTCGGATGCGGCTGGGGGTTCTGGCTTTGGGGTTTACCGCAAGGGCCAAAGGTGTGCTGGGGTGTGGCCGGATAGTTGGGTACTGAGAGGATGGGTGAAGAATTTGGCGTTACTGGAATTTTTTCCAATAGTGGTGGCAGTAAGGCTGTGGGGTGACTTGTTTCGGAACAGGAAGGTACGGTTCCACTGTGACAATTTAGGGGTGGTGGAGGCGATCAACAAGTTGTCGGCATCGTCACCGTTAGTGGTACGGTTGTTGCAGCAATTGGTGCTGGAATGCATGTCACTGAATGCATGGGTGGTGGCAGTGCATATACCTGGCGTAGACAATTGTATCGCTGACGCTCTTTCTCGTTTACAGTGGGAGCGTTTTCGGCAACTGGCCCCGGAGGCGGAGGAAGTTGGGCTGGCGTGCCCAGGATGCCTGTGGGAGCTATTGGAGGCGCAGTAATGGGGATTATCCAATCGTCTTTGTCGCCCGGTACGTGGGATATTTATTGGAGGGCGTGGGACTTGTGGGAAGAGTGGTGTGGAAGGCTTGGGGTTAGGGATGGCGATTTGGAAGTGCCCTTGTTGCTTTTTCTGGGGCATTGTAGGGAGGAGGGGTGGTCGGTAAGTAAGGTGAATAAGTATGTTGCAGGATTAGCGTTTGGTTTTAAGGTAAGGAAGATTAGGATTTTACTAAGACCTTTTTGGTGGGTCGCGCGCTAAAAGGATGGAGGTGGTTGTGGGCCAGGGTGGATGGGCGTCGGCCGGTTTCCTTCAGCTTGCTCCTGGATTTGGATCAGCAGGTTCTGTTGGTGTGTAGTTTGTTATGGGAGACAAGGTTATTTTGTTTAGCTTTTTCCTTAGCATTTTTTGGGGCCTTAAGGCTGGGGGAGCTGGTTTCGCCTACGGTTAGGCGAGCTGGGGGGTTGTTAGCAGATGACGTGGTTTTATTTGAGGATCAGCTGGAGCTCCTGATTCGGCAGTCAAAAACTGATGTTGAGGGTAGGGGTTGTAGAGTGGTACTCTATGTAGTACCGGGGTGTCTAATGTGTCTGGTGCAATGTTTGAGGGTGTTTGGGTTTAAAAACTTGAGGAAGGGCTTACCGTTGTTGGTGCACTAGGACGGGTCATTTTTGTCTCGTTTTCAGTTTACAGCAATTTTTCGGAGGTGCTTGGATAGTTTGGGTGTGGGGGGTCGTGGGTACGCGGGTCACTCTTTTCGGATAGGGGCGGCGATGGAGGCCGCGCGGTGGGGAGTGGGGGAGGACATTATTAAGAAGATTGGCCGTTGGGAGTCTTACGTTAGGTTAGACAGTTTGTAGGTTCACACGTTGCATTTTGGTGATGCGTTTTGAAACGCAACGCTAAACGCATATGCGTTTTCACAAAAATGCATGCATTTGGTTGATAGAAACGTGTTTAGCGTTGTAATATTAATGATAATGATTAACAACACTAAACACATGTTTCTATCAACCAAACACATGCGTTTTGGTGAAAACACATATGCTTTCAGTGTGAACCCACCCTTACTGACATACTCCAGTAAAAATGGCAATTTTTATGTGGGCTGGCAGAGGGTTTGTGCCAGGGCTGCTTTTTAGTCCCAGTCCGGACCTGGCTGTGTCTACACCATCTGCAGCAAAATTCCGCTTTCAGACTGAGTTGCACACTCCAGACTCGGAGCAAGACACCTCCCGTCCTGAACTTCCAGCTCTGTCGGGGTCACATAGCTTTATTTTCACAGCATTATTTCAGTGCTATACAATACATTCCAGAACTGTAAGGGTTACATAGCATCATAAATCAATATAATGCTAAGCGACCCCAGCAGTGCTGGGATTGACTCAGGAAAAATGTGATTCGCCGCAAAGCCGAATTTCCTCGTGCAACATCAGTGGAGAAGAGCAGTGGCAGCAGTAATAAAGAGCAGAGTCCATGTACCCCCCAAAGAACAGCCAGAGCCACAGCTAGTTCGGAATCTGGTGATGCCACTGACGCTGTGGGCAGGTTAGGCTCAAAATGTGCCAAAGCTAAGTCCACGAGACTGTCCAAGCACTTCAGCCAGTCTTATTTGGAGAAGAAAGCTCTGCAAGAGGAGGAGGAGGTGGAGGAGCATGAGGATGATAATGAGGATGGCACTGTCAAGACACCCAATCGTCTCAGTGGGGGTGGAGCCAGAAAGAAGTGGCTCCTCGAGCACGCTGGCCAGAATGGCCACCTGTATGCTCACTTGCTCATGCAGTGATATGCGTATTGTTGACATCAAGCAGTCTGATGATTACTGGATAGCCATGCTTTTAGACCCTTACTTCCAAGGCAAAATGGGGGAATGTTTTTCTGGCAGAAAGGGAGGACAAATTATGTTACTAGCAGGAAACACCGTTGTCTTCACGTTGTCTTCCACCAGTGTCCAAAACATCACTTTTGTCAAAATGAAAGCCTACATTCAGGAGGATTTTCACACTCCTCCTGCTGATTCTGATGTATAGACCTCACTAACCTCGCTTTGCCAGCAGTGCCACTTCTTGCCACTGTTGCCGTCTGTCTGCTGTCTCTCTGCCTGTTATCACGTACTGTACAGCCGCTGCTTGTATCATGCTACTAATGCCTCTCAATGGTCAGTTTATGTGTATTCAGTTTCCACACAGTTGAAATTTTTAAATTCTGCATGTCATTGCTAGTGTTGAGTGAATCGAAGTATCTGAAGTGGACTTTAATCTGAATTTGAGGGAAAATTTGATTCGCCACGAAGCCGAATTTTCTCATGCTTCATGGTAACAAATCAATTTTCACAGATATGGCGGTAAAAAAAGAATCATACTCACCATATCTATTTGATCTTGATTGAAGATCCTGCGCAAAATCATGATGTATGACATCACCACGCCGGCCAGCATGATGCGCAGTTTGTGCGATTTCGCAGTTTGTGAGATTTCGCACAGGATCTTCGATCAAGATGGCCACAGCAGCCTCTTCGTGTTCAAATGGATGAGGCTATTTCTAACTAATTAGCCCCTGAAACCACTCTTTTTTCATCTCAGATGCCACGACTGTCATTGCACCTGCTACTTCCAAAGAAATGCGATTTGTGACAAAGTAATGTGTCATGAAGCAAATTTCTTTGTGAAATTCGGCAAAGCAGCCAAATCGAATTATTTTTGGAAACTTCGCTCATCTCTAGTCACTGCTTACAGATAAAAAAAAATACATTTTGAGGTGGTTAAATTTCTTTAAGTGCAGTATAAATGTACATGATTACTGCATCAATACCAACATTTTCTCACAGTCCAGGCAGTGCTGAGGCCTGCCTCATGCCACTTATGCCTGCGGGTCAGTTTCTGTGTACTCACTTTTAATACGGTTTAAATTTTTTTAAAATTTGGGGTGGGGGGGGATACATTTATTTAGGGCGCAGCATAAATTTACATGATTACTGCATCAATACCAACATTTTCTCACAGTCCAGGCAAAGCTGAGGCCTGCCTCAGGCCACTTATGTCTGAGGGTCAGTTTCCATGTACTCACTTTCCACAGTTGAAATATAAACTTTTTTTTAGGGGGGGTTAACACGGTTGCAATGTTAAGATTCTTGGGGGGGGGGGGGTTAAAGTTAAATTTCATTAGGCAGTATATTTGCATGATTACTGTATTAATACGGACATTTTTGCATGGTCCAGGCAGGCTAAATGTGATCAATAGACCTCTCCTTGTTGCTGGTGCCCCATCTTGCTGTCTGTCATTCTGCCTACCTACCATCCTGCTGTGTACGGCTGCTGCATGTTGCAGCCTGCATCATGCCACTTATGCTACTTTCCAACCATCATGTTCTGTAGGACTGATGCTGCGGACTGCATCATGCCACTGATACCACTTGCCAACTATCACGTTCCCCAAAGACACTTTTTTATCTTGTAACATCGCTTGTGTTTAAAGATCATCTGCCCCTGATTAGAGACAATATTTAGAAATCTTCGAAATATGAAATAGCATAAAAAATATGCCGGCGTCGTGTGTTTTTGAACACACTGTATGTTAACGTCATCAAATGTGCATTTACCTATAATTTACATAGCCATGTCAGTGTCAATCAGACATCACTTACTATTGCTGTCATTGCACTCCAGAGCTTAGGGATGGGGGGGATGTGGGAGGGGGAAAAAAATTAATAAAAATTAAACAAAAAGAGATAACAAGTTTAATAGATATATGTATACAGGGTGGGCCATTTATATGGATACACCTAAATAAAATGGGAATGGTTGGTGATATTAACTTCCTGTTTGTGGCACATTAGTATATGGGAGGGGGGAAACTTGTCAAGATGGGTGGTGACCATGGTGGCCATTTTGAAGTCGGCCATTTTGGATCCAACTTTAGTTTTTTCAATGGGAAGAGGGTCATGTGACACATCAAACTTATTGAGAATTTCACAAGAAAAACAATGGTGCTTGGTTTTAACATAACTTTATACTTTCATGAGTTATTTACAAGTTTCTGACCACTTATAAAATGTGTTTAAAGTGCTGCCCATTGTGTTGGATTGTCAATGCAACCCTCTTCTCCCACTCTTCACACACTGACAGCAACACCGCAGAAGAAATGCTAGCACAGGCTTCCAGTATCCATAGTTTCAGGTGCTGCACATCTCGTATCTTCACAGCATAGACAATTGCCTTCAGATGACCCCAAAGATAAAAGTCTAAGGGGTCAGATCGGGAGACCTTGGGGCCATTCAACTGGCCCACGATGACCAATCCACTTTCCAGGAAATTGTTCATGTAGGAATGCTCAGACCTGACACCCATAATGTGGTGGTGCACCATCTTGCTGGAAAAACTCGGAACGTGCCAGCTTCAGTGCATAAAGAGGGAAATCATCATGTAGCAGTTGAATATATATAAGCCTAGGAGGCTAGAGGGGGTTATATACTATCTTTCAGGGCAATTGGAGCCATTTTGGTTCGGCCTAAATTTATTTGGGTCCGAACCAAACTTTTTAAAAAATTTAACACCCCGCACTGGAAACAAATCTCAACTGGTTCGCTCATCTATATTTGGAATCTATGTTTTTTTTATCATGCTCTGCACTCCAGAATTATGCCTTCAAAAAAATCTCAAAATAGAGACTTTGTGACTTTTTGTGTTCCTTGTGCAAAAATTCTGTTACGAGTACTGTAGCGCTTGGCTCCCCTCATACCAAACGATCCGTCCCCATTGACTTACATGCAGCTGAGGACGGATCCGCAATGCCTGCGGGCATTTGTTTGCAGGGGAGCCGAGCGCTACAGTGCTCGTAACAAGCACGGTCGCTCATCTCTAATCACTATGTTAATGAGTTTCACTCCAGATTTATCAGTGAGACTTTTTAAAAAGCAAATTGCATGCAACGTTTGATACATTTGATGAAAAGCACTCCAACACAGGCTCAAGTAAAACTGAATTCAAATATTCCCCTCATGATAAATTCCCCCTTATGTCTCTTCAAAAATCCAAACATTATAGTTGTTCAGTGAGGGAATTTTAAAGTAATAGATTCCCTTTAAAGCAGACCAATAATCACAATTGAGTTGAAACAAGCAAATACTTGTTGGTTGTAAATGGGTCTTTGATTGGATGTATTCTGGGTTAGTGCCTAGGGCAGTGTGATCTGTAAATATAGCCCTGTATATAGATTTTATTGCAACCTTTATTGTAAGGGTATTGTTTAAGTACTGATTGGTTCTGTCCTTATAATTCTGTTCCTTTTTATTATTACAATTCTGTGTAAGTATATGCCTTGTAATCAAGTACCCACTACCCATTGTGTAGGTAAGACCACATTCCTAAGTGATCTCAGAGACATGTGTGCTGCACATGAGAGGAGGGGCTAACAGGTTTATACTCTGTGACACACATACATTTCTGGGCTCTCCATTGAAGACTTCATACTAGATAGGATGTACAGTAAGTACTGACTAACTCTTGTACACCCTGGAGTATTGTCCATGTGCTATGACATGGCAACCGGAGTTACACCCCAGATTGCATGGCCAGTGATGATTATTTTCTTTTTACTATTGTGATTTCTCTGTTATATTTTAATAAAACTTAATAAATATATTTATTCACTTAGCCTGCATATTAATTCTCAAATCTTTTGAATTCACGTTATGTTACACAACCCCAATTCCAAAAAATGTGGGATGCTGTGTAAAATGTAAGTAAATGTAAATAAAACAGTATGATTTGTAAATATCATAGACCCATATTTTACTCACATTAGATCATACAACACATATCACATGCTGAAAGGGAAACATTTTACCAGTTCATGAATGAAAAATGAAAGGGGTTGTCCAATTTCCAATACTCATGACTAAAGATGAGTGAAGCGAGCTTCAGATGTTACATCCGAATTCGGTTTGAAAATTTTCATTGAAACCAAACTCAGCTTTGGTTCTGAGGTACCAATCTGGATCAAAGCCGAGTTCGGTTTCAAGTTTTTAAGTGGTTTATCACTTTAAAAATTAATTACCAGTTATTCAACGAGGTCACACGTGACTTCACCAATAACTAACTTCGGCTCATCGGTGCCTGTACATTTTAATACTGCACAGAGACTGATCTCTGTACAGTATTAGTCTGACTTTTTAAACGAAGCAACTTCGGATGTAACATCTGAAGCTCACTTGGCTCATCTCTACTTATGACTTATCCTCAGGATGTCTCTATAACACAATTAGTGCTCACAGTCAGACTAAATCAAGTTGTCACAGTTATAGAATCAGTTATAGATATACAATGGCCTTGACCAAGTGAATGGTTTCTAAATTCATAAAGTTTATTAACACATTAATTGCCCTACCAGAGTGGAGTTTTATTTCACGTGTAAATAAGATATTAATGCTGCAATGAAGAAAGAAGACATCTCAGAATAGATACTTTCTTCTGAAAATACCATTCTTAACATACTGAAAAAATAAAAGGACTATCATGTCTACTGTGCTCCCAAACCACAAAGCCACATGTCACCCCATACCCATGTATACTGAATGTACTACTGTATTACATTCAGCTTCATATATCTCAGGGTATCATTACAAAGAAAACTATATTCTTATAGAAAAGGGAGGATTTCTTCCTGATTATATTGCTTACTGCTTTTTTCCTATGGATTGAAGGAAGGTATGAAGTGAAAAGCAATTTCAAAGGTACAAAAAAAAGAAATAAATAAATAATGGAAAATAAAAGAACGGCGAGGTTTGTCTGATTATTTTCCTAGCTAAGGCATTTCTTGTGAGTGACAGATAATTCATCTTTTTGCCAGTTCCTGTTCCCTTGGGATCACTCAAAGCACAGTTATCAGCTAAACCTACATAAGAATTTTTCCAATAGGAAGCCAGATGTGATGGGGTCTCAACCCTTCTCTGTAACAGAGGCTTGTGGGTTAATTATGATGGATGCCACATTATATGTCACACAGCAGACACATTTTATATCAGGCATTTTTTTCTCATTTATTAAGCTAGAAAAATATCCAGACCACTAAGTTATAAGGTCAAGGAGAAAAGGACGAAGTGTGAAATATCCAATTAAGCCCTGGACGTTTAACAGAATTAGGTTGCAAGGAATTTAGATTCCTGTTTCACGCACTTTCAAGGTTCATCTACTCGATGTGAAAGGCATATTTAATTGAAGAGGTTGTTTTAACACCAACATATTTATATGATTTATATTATTGTGGAATTATGTATTCTGTATATCTCTGTTCTGAGGGTTGTTCACACAGTCACAAACATTTGCAAAGCATTCAAAGCCATGACTTTAAACAAGTGCCACAGTTATAGCAGGATAAGCTTTAAAATTACTGCAGGATCAAGCTCTTACTGCAATATTCAGGATATACGTAATCAGTAACTGATCGTGGGGGTCTGACGATCGGCACTCCAAGAATCAACTGTTTAAAGAGGCCACAGGACTCCATGAGGCTTTTCATACACCAGTGATGTCATGTTCATCAGTCACATGGCCACAGCTCATTCCCACTCAAGTGAATGGGGCTGAGGTGCAATACCAAGCACAGCCACTATCCAATGGACAGCACTGTGCTTGGTAAGCTGCGAGGAGGCTCTTCAAACAGCTGCCGGGTTTCTGCCCCCCGCCTATTAGGTATTGATCTATCCTGAGTATAGTTTAACCATTTTAAACACAATCATATGTCATTTTAATCCTGCCTATAATGATATCACCTCTGTGTATAGCTAAGCAGATAACTGTAGTAAAGATATCTGTGCAGACCAAGAAGGGGTGCCTATTATAAGGCTGAGTTGTCAGTGAGAGAACTGCAGGATTTTATGATTTTTGTTTAAATATAGATATTGACATGGAAAATTACAAATAAAATGACCAAAAAATCTTTACAAATATGTTAAACAAAAAAAAAAAATATTAACCCTTTAATGACCGGGCCATTTTGCACCTTCATGACCAGGCTGATTTGGGCAATTGTCTTACGGTATGTAGGGGCTCATTTTTTTGCAGGATGAGGAAACAGTTTGGTACTATTTTGGTCTATATTGGACTTTTGATTGTTTGGCATTACGCATTTTGTATGTAAGATAAAAATGGCTTTTTTGCACACTTTTTATTTAATTTTTGACGGTATTCAGGGGGGTAAATCGTGTGATATTTTTATAGAGCAGGTTGTTATGGATGCAGCGATACCTAATATTTTTTATTTTTATTTTATTTCGGTTTCACACAATAAAAGCATTTTTGAAAAAAGAAGAAAATCATGTTTTGTGTCTCCATTTTCTGAAAGCCATATTTGTTTAATTTTTTGGTGATTGTCTCATGTCAGGGCTCAATTTTTGCAGGATGAGATGACAGTATGATTGCTACTATTTTGGTCTATATTGGACTTTTTGATCAATTGGCATTTGATGTAAGGTGACAAAAAATGGCTTTTTTGGCAGTTTTTATTTATTTTTATTTTTTACGACATTCACCTTAGGGGGTAGGTCATTAGATATTTTGATAGGGCTGGTTGTTACGGATGATGGTGATACCTATTATGCCTATGTTTCTTATTTTATTTCAAATTTACACAATAAAAGCATTTTTGGAAAAAAATCATGTTTTTATGTCTCCATCTTCTGAAAGCCATATTTTTTTTATTTTTTTGGGTGATTGTCTCATTGGCTCATTTTTTGTGGTTTGCGGTGACGGTTTGATTGGTACTAATTTGGGGTAACATTTTTGATCACTTTTTATATCATTTTTTGGGAAGTAAGGTGGGCAAAATTGCAATTCCATTATAGTTTTTCTTTTTTTTTTTAATGCCGTTCAGTCACCATGCGGTAAAAGTAATATGATCCTTTTATAGATCAGGTCATTACAGACACATCGATACCAAACATGTGTACTGTATTTTATTGTTTTGGTTTTTTTTACCCAATTATAAATGTGTGGATATGGGAAAAAGATTTTTTTTTCTTTTTTTTTTACATTTTTTTAATTAACACTTTTTTGGACCAGACCCACTTGGTTCTTGAAGATCCAGTGGGTACAATGCCTGTATAGTGTACTGCAGTGTATTGTGACTTTACACTAAACCTGATCAGGCTCCTGTCTCTGGCTTACATACCATGGCAAGCCTGGATGCCTGTGAAGGCGTCAGGTTGCCATGGTAAGCATCGGAACCCTGCCAGAGCAGAACAGCGGCCCGGTGGAAGGGGGAGCTACCTCCCTTTGTTATCCCTTCAAACCCTTGGGACGCTGGCACTGCAGCGCAGTGGTCCGATGGGGCAGGGAGCTCGCTTCCTGTTAACCCCTTCCATACAATGGCCCCTACAGATTGTGGCATGGACGGAGTTAAACGGCCGACATCAGTGCCAGCACCGACGTCTGCCACTACAGCAGAGTGTCAGCTATATGTTACACTCTCTTACACCCGGCGATCCTGAATAATTGCGGGGGTGGGGGTCATTATAAACACAACAGCGCAGCCCTGATCTCCCGGATTTCCCCAATCTAAAGGCAGGGACCGCACTGATTGGTCTCAGCTTAGTTGTCAGTGTCACCGCAAGTATACTTGCAGTGACACTTTGATCTCATGGCCACTGAGGAAGAAGTGAGGTCACTTCGAAACGCGTATGGCATGGCATCATTGCAACCAACCCTCTGAAATATAAGGTATAATATCTGTGATATACCTAATGTGAAAATAAGTTTGGAGAAAAACTTAAAATACTGGAGTCCAACTAAAAGCGCGGAATCATTGGAGTGCATGATCCCACTGGGCTCTCTCTGCCTCATTGCCTCCAAATATTGGACTTTGCAAATGAACTCGTGAGGACACAGAGAAAAGGGGGAGACGCTGATACACTCGCGGTTTCCCAATACCTACCGATACCCTATTGTGAATAGCGGAGACACGGACAGCGTGGGGCGTGACAGCCTATACATCGTACCGCTGTGTACACTCCGCAGCTTCGTATCTGCCGTTTTCCAACACCTGCCGATATCTCGTTGCAAATAGCGGAGGTACGAACAACACGAGGCATATCGGCGTGTATACTCCATTTCCCCGCAACATCGGGATTCAACGGTAATGGACTGATGCTGAAATCAAGATCGCCATAGGAGTACAGATAAGTACAAGCAATACAGATTATAATATTGGATGTATACACAGTGATACAAGTGATGGATGAATATTGAACTAGTATCAACACGTGGGACGCCACAAGTGATACACAATTTTGTGCCTACATTCAGCAACAACTGTTTTGACTTACATATTTTTACCTTTATTTTTATTCATTGTGCTATATCGGCATGTTAACAACTTGCCTAGTTTTTACGTATATACCCGTCCTCCTTCTTTGCACATATCGCTATATACACTTAGTGAATGTGCTCCAAGTGGACAGATATCGGTTCAAGTATACCAAATACTATCGGCAATCAGAACTGAATTTGCTTGCGAATTTTTGCTAAATAACTTTGTTTTATTTGGATTGTTTTTATTTTATATTTTAGAGGCAGTTATTGTAGAGTGCTTTTAAGTAAATAAATGTAATTATATTTCTGTATGTAAATCCAGATATTGAGTGCCCGTCATTACTATCTTTTTTATACGGTGAATATTTATTGGTAGGGTGTACCAATATTGACGGAGCACCTTTTTCATAGGGATTGGGAGAAGAGAGCCAACATCCCCTCTTTTTTATACTAAAGTGAAGTGTTGCCTTGTGGCCAGCCTCGGAGAGAGAAGCATGCTGCAAACTGACTGTATCCTTGCCAAATCCTACTGGGCAAGGTAGTTAGCAAGGCATGGCACACATGGTACAGCTAGTCATCCAACACATTTGGGAAAAGTAGTGTGCCTTGCAGAAGGTGCTGGCCATGCCCACAAGACTGTCCTCACATTTCAGCCATTTTCAAGGTATGCCCTCCTGGACTTGCAGCAACAGGATGGTTGTCTTAAAACCGCTTGATCCACGATGTTCCATCTCACTGGAACTCCACCTTGCATGTTAGAGCCTCTGTACAAACAGCGTAAAGTGATGAATAATTTTTTCATGTACCAGACCACCTCAGCAGTGAGCATGTGTTTTTTTGAGGTCAGGCAGTGGTAGTTCATCAGAGACATCTGTTGCATACTCAGGTCCTTCGAAGAGGCCACCAGATTTGTCAGTAGGGACAACTGCAGCCTAAACAATCTCATCCCCTGATATTTATCTTAGAGCAGACTTCACACTAAGTGGAGGATGAGGATGAGGAAAAGGAGTTACCACTGGAGGAGGAGCAGGAGAAGTCACATCAAGGCTAAGGCTGACAATGATGATGACGATGACCATGATAACCAATCATCTCAGTGTGGTGTGCAGGAGGATAGTGCTGGGTATTTAGGTAACCTGGCAAGCATGGCAAACTGTACGCTTTTTAGCTTATGTACTGACAGGCATATCCTTACCTTCAAGCATTCTGATGATTACTGTATAGCCATGAGTTTTAGACAATCACTATCAAAACAAAATGGAAAAAAGTTTTCCTGTCACCGAAAGGGGGTCCAAATTGCTTTATTACCATAATACACTGTGTACTCTTTGGCAAGCATACACCTGCCTCTGAACAGTGGGCCCCTCTCCACCCACCGGCTGCATAACGTGTTTCCTGACCACATGGACTTCTGGGTAGGCAGACTAAACAGTGGCCAGAACTGGCCCAGTTTGCTCTCTCTTATTGTCTTGTCCAGTGTCAACTCAGAGAGGGTTTTCAGCATGGCAGGTGGTGATGTTACGCCCAAACAGACAAAGTTGTCCGCTGCAAGTGTACAAAACATCATGCGATTAATGATCCTTCACTGCTGATTGTGGCTATTAATCGCTGGCCCCAACACACCACTGCCGCTGTCTGCCTGCCTGCCATCATGTTCCATACAATATGGCTGCTGCTGCTGCTACTGCAACAGCTGCTACCTCTGCTAATCCCCCTAATGACACTTCCATTATCCATACTGCCACTTCCATTACCCCTACATATCTTCCACGACTACTAGTACCACAACACAGTCAAACAAACATCTGCTTACTACCTTTTCTGTTCCGTGATGTGCTGGTACTGCTGGCACTACTATTGCTGCTAGTTATTACCCCTACACAAGTTACAATTTCCACATCCACACTGTACCGATGCTGCTCCCAAATAAAAGTAGTAATTTTTCCAGGCTTGTCCAACTTTAGAACAAGCCACTGTTTCTTCTGACAATTAACACTTGTGTGGTTATAAATACGGGCGGGCATTTTCAACACATTTTTTTCCTGATAATATTGTGTGTGTTAAAACCATTTGCCTCCAAGCAAAAAAATGTGAAAGCTTTCTATTATTAAAAAGCATAACAAATGTGATAGTATAGTGTGTTTTTAACCCCTTCCCGACCAGCGCCGTACATGTTCGGCGCTGGTGCGGTGCGGGGACATGCAGAGACTCGCCGCTACTTACCGCCATCGGCGGCGTCTTCTAGGCCCTTCTGATGCCGTGATCACACGTAATCACGGCATCAGGATGCGTCTGAACCCGGGAGCGTACGCTTCCGGGTGATGTACAGACACCCCGAGTGGCCAATCGGGGTGTCTGTACACCATATGAAAACTGTAATCCTCGCTGGTGAGGATTACTGTTTTCAAAGTGCAATTCTTATTCTGGCCACTAGATGGCAGGCCAGGATAAGAAATGAGCAATTCATGGATTTATCTCAGTCTAGTAAATCCCTGATTGCTCATAAAGGAAAAAAAAAAACACACAATATATCAGCTCATATTTGAGCTTAAAAATAGTCAGAAAAAAATGTTAAAAAATATATAAAAAATAAAAAATATATAAAAGTTCAAATCACCCCCCTTTCCGTATAATGAAAAAATCAATACCTAAATAACAATAAATATAGACATCATGGGTATCACCGTGACCGAAAACGCCCGTACTTTTAAAATATAAAAAAAAAATCCAATACGGCGAATTGTGTGGCGGAAAAAAAGCGTCCAAATGGCGATTTCGCAGTTTTTTGTCGCTTTTTTTTTTCTAAAAAAAAATAAATAAAAAGTGATCAAAAAGTCATACACACCCCAGAATGGTATCAATAAAAACTTCAGATCGCCCTGCAAAAAATGAGCCCCCATACAGCTCCGTACACATAAATACCAAAAAGTTATAGGGGTCCAGATATGACAAGGAAAAAAAAAAAAGGGCAACTTTCTAATTATTTTATCACTATCAAAACGCAGGAAAAACTATACATATTAGGTATTGCCGGATTCGTACTGACCAGTAGAATGAAAGTAACTGGTCAGTTTTAATGCAAATCGAACGCTGTAAATAAGAAACCCGTAGAACTGTAGCGGAATAACGTTTTTTTGCAATTTCACCGGATTTGGAATTTTTTTCCCGCTTTCCACTACACCATATGCAATATTAAATGGTGGCATTGGAAAGTACAACTTGTCTCGCAAAAAACAAGCCCTCATACAGCTATGTGAACAGAAAAATAAAACAGTTATGGCATTAATGAGCTTTATTCTGGATTACTGCCTTTTTATGGTGGTGCTTAGTAATAAGATTGTGCTGCTTGAAGCAATGAAGTCTTCAAACCCAAACTGTCAGCTTACAGTTACAGGCTTGATAATTATTTTGGGGACCAATTTGATTGTTCCCCATAGCTGTGATCACTTTGAGAAGCGAATTACAGTGATCACAGCCTGCTGAAATATAAACAGAGGGCTCAGTGATCCCTGGTCTCCACTTCTCCTCTAATGCCTCATTCACACGTCAGTGATTCACGGACGTGTCCTGTACGTGTCCTCTACGGACAGCACACGTCCCCATTCATTTTAATGTGTGTATTCAGACATCAGTGTTTGAGCACGGTCCGTGGGTCCGTGTTTTTAGCACGGATGCATGTCCTATCTTGATCCGTGTTCCCGGATCCCTCACGCCCATTATAGTCAATGAGTCCGTGAAAACCACGGATCCCTCACGGATGTCATCCGTGTTGCATCCGTGTTTCACGGATCATTAAGAAGAGATGCTTTGAAAATTATTTTTCAGCTGTTCAGTGTCAGTGAAACACAGATGCAACACGGACAGCAAAACATGGACCCACGGACTCAACACGGATCCTTCACGGACAGCTTCACGGATGCCTCACTGACCACCTGCTCACGGATTTGAGCACGGACACGGATGTGTGAATAAGGCTTAAGTCTGGTTGTTTGAGAGGAGAGGCAGAGACCTGCAGACAGAGCAGTGAAATTGTTACATTGTATGTAAGGCTACATTCACACGACAGTAGTTTTTGCAGCCTCCGTTCTGCATATTTTCAGATCCGGACCCATTTATTTCTATGGGGTTGCAAAAGATGCAGACAGCACACCATGTGCTGTCCGCATCCGTTGCTCCGTGCCCCGGCCCCGCAAAAAGAATAGAACATGTCCTATTGTTGTCCGCAATTGCGGACAAGAATAGGCATTTCTATGATAGCCCTGGCATGTGCGGTCCAGAAATTGAGGAACGCACATGGGCCAGCATCAATGTTTTGCTGATCCACAATACACAACGGTCGTGTGAATGTAGCCTAATAGTGTGAAAAAAATGATACAACTAATTTACAAAACACTATGTAGACATATTAACCATTTGGATACTATTTGGTATGCACAGAGCCATGACTATTTTATTTTTCTGTTCAAATAGCCATAAGAAAGCTTGTTTTTCTTATGTCCATTAGGGTTTGACCTCAGATGCTGTGGTCAAATGTGACAATGGCATTTACAGGAGCAAAAACCTTGAAGTGCGCGCTTCTGGGTGTGTTCTTGCTCCCCTCGGTGAGGATTTGAGTGTGTGTGTGCAGCAGGCTCTGTATTCCCCAATAATACGAGGCTGCCGCACATTACTTCCTGTGAAGCCCCTGCCTGTTGCATGGCTCCATAGGAGTACAGTGTATTTATCATAGACTCCAATGCTAATGCATTTTTTGGTCTCTTCACCTCCCATGAAAAATTAAATAAATAGTGAACAAAAAGTCCTAAACACACCAAAATGGTATCAATGAAAAGTATATATCTCCCCGCAAAAAGTGGCCCTCACATAGTTCCATACACATAACAAAAAAAAGTAATAGCGGGACGATTCACCATTTTTGGATTTTTTCACTTGCCACGAAAAATTGAATAAAAAGTTATCAAAAAGTCATATACGCCACAAAATTGTATCAATGAAAAGTATAACTACAAAAAAGTAATAGCACGGCAATAAAAAGAAAGAAATTATTATTTTTTATTAATATTAAAACGCAAAAAAAAACTATACATATCTGGTATTGCTGTAATCCTACTGACCTGGAGAATAAAAGTAACAGGTCACTTTTACCACATAAGGAACACTGTAAAAACAAAACCCATAAAACCATTGAAGAATTGTGGGTTTTTTTCCAATTTCACCCAATTTTTTTTTTTTTTTCCAACTTCCAGCTACATTGTATGTAATATAAAATGGTGGAATTAGACAGTACTAGCCCCCAAATATTATTTGGGATTTTGCAGCAATTTTTTTCCCTCAGGTTCCCCAATTTACAGAAACTCCGGTCATAAACATATTATTGACTTTGCACTACTCAACTTTCAAATGTTTATTACAGACAATCTTTTACAATCTATTTTTGACCAGACAAACCTCTATGCAGGGCAATTTTTTTCTAGAAAAGACTGCATACTGTTATGCATGAGTCTGGGCTCCCACAAATGTATGAGAAATTAAAAAGGCTCATTTTGAACATGGACATTGTAAAAAAATTGGTCACCTAAGCTTACTGGGCAGCAAGATCTACCCATGCAACCCCAGTGTTCGATACAGTAATGGCAAGGGTTAGATCTGAAGCATTAATGTGGTTCCTATATTTCAACAACAATTTAGAAAATCCCTCAAAAAGACCACTTATCACCGCTCTGAGGGCTTCTTCACATGGTCGTTTGCTGGCCGTGCCCGTGCTGCAGACTGAAAATTGCGTTCAGATCCGTACCTCCGTTCAAGTGAATGGGTCCGCGATCCATGATGCGGGGTACACATGGCCGGTGCCCATGTATTGTGGACCCACCGTATGTGGCCCCGGCCGGGAAACTGCCCTGTGAACAAGCCCTAAAAGAGACATTTCTATAATCCTACACTTCTGATGTAAACTTAAGTGTGGTTGATGTGGTTGTGGTTGATGTGGTTGCCAATCAAACTGCAGAGGATGCGGCACTTGCAGAGAGAGCTGAGAGAGCTAGATGTAATGACAACTCTCCTGTTGCTCCTAGAGTCTCATTTGAATATATTAAAACATCAATTTTCTCATCAATGCATGCACATATAAACATGGGTCCAACACAGATGCCTTCAGCTGCCAAGCGCACATGTAACAGGTCAGCCTGATGCCATTTAAATGGAATGTGTCACCAAATTTTTTTTTCCGCTTGTTAAAACTAGGTAGCAGTACATATCCTTTTTTCTAATCTGTTTTTATTTTCTGTTTTATTTTATTTTATGATTGCAGGTTGTAGGGCTGCCATCTTAAAGGAGGAAATACCTAAATGGAGGTGATTTGTCTGGTCACATGACCCTCCATCAGCGGCCATCTTATGGGCAGGATCTCTATGTGGGCAGCACAGAAGATTTGTCTAAGAAGGGTTCATGGCTTATTACTTATAGCAGACAGTACAGAATATCAACAAAGGCTATATTAGCTATTGCAGTAAAGTCATCTTACAAACACATTGATCACAAGTAGTCAGAAAGTGGCCAACACCTTTAAGGCTGGCACATATGCTGTCCCTGCTGCTTTTGTAATCTACAGGATAAGAAGTTTCCCTACTGAGCTCCTCTCCCTAATGATACTTCACTCTGTCTCCATGAGACTGACCTTACTTCCTGCAGATGAAGTGGTGCCAACCCAACCTACTGATATACCATTAGATAAAGGGTTGCTATTTTTTCTAGCCCCAGTATCAACCTCCTAATATCTTGCTAGGAACATTGTAGCCAGTCCATTGTGCACAGGAATCTGGCCACTTCTCCTAAGTAGCTCTACTCTTTTACTACGTATTCAAGTATTAAAGAAGAACTGCTCCTCCCTCTGCAGATTAAAAAACACAAACACAACTAACTGCCTCCCTTGTGTTTTCTGCATAAAGTGCAGAAAATATCCACATCCTGCAGAGAACACTGTGGAAGCGTACACTGTAAGTACAGAAACCCGTCCAAAAAACATGCAGAGTATAGTCTGACATTAGGGTGTGCCCTGAGCTTGTATTGCAGAAAGAGAAATGTTACCATCCATGTCTGGCCTAGATGCTTGTGCAAGATTCAACTAGAGATGTGGTGTGAGAAGAATTGCTTTAAAGAGACGTCTTGGCCTATTAACTACCTTTGTAGCCATGTAACCTGTAAGATCTGTGGAAAGTACATTCGTATAATAGTATAGAGTTAACAGTGACAGTCATAACGCATTAATTAGATGTGATAACTCACCAAGTGTGACTGTCAACTCATATACATCCTGTACTTGATATGCTTAAAGGGAGTCTGTCACCTCATTTTCACCTATATAGCTAACAGCACTGCCCCACAGACGATTGCATACACATCTCAGACATACCTGTGTGCACTGTGTGTCTGTATTCCTCGTTCAGAAAAAGCACTTTTATTCTGCAGGAAAACAGCTCCCAAGTGCCCGGCTCTGCTGCTGCTGCAAACCAGACTAGAGGGGGGAGGGCAGCTTTAGCTGCTCATATCTTGGGATTAGTAGCAGATAGAACAATCGTTCTGACCTTGTTTGAAAGCTGACATTCCAAGCTTTAAAATGATACCAAAATCACAGCATTATATCCAGTATATCAGAAGATATAGCTGTTAGAAATCGAGTCAGGAGAGAAAGCTGTTTTTAGTTTCACTTTCAGCCGGGCACTTGGAGCTGTTTTCCTGCAGAATAAAAGTGCTTTTTCTTGACATGTAATACAGACACACAGTGCACACAGGTATGTCTGAGATGTGTATGCAAACTTCTGTGGGGCAGTGCTGTTAGTTATATAGGTGAAAATGAGGTGACAGACTCCCTTTAAACTTGAATCTTCAGTAAATAATTATTCTAAGGGACCCTGCCTTTGACCCTACAATTTGTCACCATCAAGAGCACCCCAAATCACCATTAGGCAGGAGAACCTCAAGACCAAGGCATGCCTTAAAGGGAGGAAAAGGTACAGTGTTCCCATTTCTGCAATGCTCAGGGGAGCATGAGTGTGAGTACTGACTACAACCACCATTCTTGCTACTGTCACTCCTATCCTGTCCTCTGCTCCCATTTCTAGGTGTTGAAAACCAATTAGATGACTGTTAGACCTAGTTACCATAGTCCAGTAATGGCAAACCTTTTAGAGGTTGAGTACCCAAACTGCAACCCAAAACCCACTTATTTATCACAAAGTGCAAACATGGCAATTTACCCTGAATACTACAGTCCTATATAGTACATATTCCATGTACTTTATCATTTAGCTATGATAACCTGTCTACATTCAGCCCGCTGCCTGTGCTGTTCATAGTGCGCTCTGCGCTGATGAAAGGCAGCAAAAGTCTAAGGCATATTGGTACACCATAGACTTTTTCCAGGGTGTGGGTGCCCACAGAGAGGGATCTGAGTGCCTCCTCTGGCACCTGTGCCATAGGTTCACCACCACTGCCATAGTCAATGATTTGATCAGTGGTTTCCATCAGTGATTATGAGCCAAAACTAGGTGCAGGTTAAAAACACAGAACAGAATCTTTCTATTATACCTTACCTGTCACGACAAGGAAACAAGGGATAGTGTGCCCTGTCTGAACCCCACCTCTTTCCCTACCTACTTACAGTAGATGCCCTAGGCGACAAAACCGTAACTTGGAGACGGTCCCTATGCTGAGTACGTGCACAGGGAAGGGAACACAGGGAAAGACGAACACAGACAGAACAAACACAATATGTCGTATATTTGGACTTCTCCAAAGCGTTTGACACTGTACCACATAAAAGGTTAGTATACAAAATGAGAATGCTTGGCCTGGGAGAAAATGTCTGTATGTGGGTAAGTAACTGGCTTAGTGATAGAAAACAGAGGGTGGTTATTAACGGTACATACTCAGATTGGGTCACTGTCACTAGTGGGGTACCACAGGGGTCTGTATTGGGTCCTGTTCTTTTCAATATATTTATTAATGATCTTGTAGAAAGCTTGCACAGTAAAATATCAATTTTTGCAGATGACACTAAACTGTGTAAAGTAATTAACACAGAAGAGGACAGTGCACTGCTACAGCAGGATCTGGACAGACTGGAGGCTTGGGCAGAAAAGTGGCAGATGAGGTTTAACACTGACAAATGTAAGGTTATGCATATGGGAAGGAATAATGCAAGTCACCAGTACATACTAAATGGTAAAGCATTGGGTAACTCTGACATGGAAAAGGACCTAGGAATTTTAGTGAACAGCAAACTAAGCTGCAGAAACCAGTGTCAGACAGCTGCTGCCAAGGCCAATAAGATAATGGGTTGCATCAAAAGAGGCATAGATGCCCGTGATGAGAACATAGTCCTGCCACTTTACAAATCACTAGTCAGACCACATATGGAGTACTGTGTACAGTTCTGGGCTCCTGTGAACAAGGCAGACATAGCAGAGCTGGAGAGGGTTCAGAGGAGGGCAACTAAAGTAATAACTGGAATGGGTGGACTACAGTACCCAGAAAGATTATCAAAATTAGGCTTATTCACTTTAGAAAAAAGACGACTGAGGGGAGATCTAATAACTATGTATAAATATATCAGAGGTCAGTACAGAGATCTCTCCCATCATCTATTTATCCCGAGGACAGTGACCATGACGAGGGGACATCCTCTGCGTCTGGAGGAAAGAAGGTTTGTACATAAACATAGAAGAGGATTCTTTACGGTAAGAGCAGTGAGACTATGGAACTCTCTGCCTGAGGAGGTGGTGATGGTAAGTTCACTAAGAGAGTTCAAGAAGGGCCTGGATGTATTTCTGGAGGGTAATAATATTACAGGTTATAGTTACTAGAGAGGGGTCGTTGATCCAGGGAGTTATTCTGATTGCCTGACTGGAGTCGGGAAGGAATTTTTCCCCCTAAAGTGAGGAAAATTGGCTTCTACCTCACAGGGTTTTTTGCCTTCCCCTGGATCAACTTGTAGGAAAACAGGCTGAACTGGATGGACAGATGTCTTTTTTCGGCCTTACAAACTATGTTACTATGTTACTATGTTACAATAGCAGAATCGTCAGCAAGCCAAGTCAAGAACAGGAGGTCACGTCAAATACCGAGGGGAATCGCAAAAGCGTAGTCTAAGTCCAAAGCCAAAATCCAATATACCAATAATCCAACAGCAAGGTCCAACACACAGCACTGATCTCAGAAGACTAATCACAGGCATCTGAGTGAGGCAGTTGCCATCTTTAAATAGCCCGCCCAGGATCATGTGATGCGGCCAGCATCACATGACCTGAGGCGGAGCAAGCTGTCCAAACAATATGTAAAGTAGCCATGTGGTGTGATCAGCACCACATGGCTAAACCCAAACAGAGAATTAACTCATGAAGTGCTGGCTGACAAGACCAGCACTTCAATTCCCTATTGCTCGTCTCTAGGGGGGCGTAGAGGCCCGGCGACGTCGTGCAGAGGGAGCGCGACGCCGACCTCGCGTGACAGTACCCCCCCCTTCACGAGGGGCCACCGGACCCTTACCAGCGGGAGCAGGCTTATCGGGATGCTGCAGATGGTACTTTCGGATGAGCGAGTCTGCATGCATCCTGGTCAAAGGTACCCAAGACCTGTCCTCAGGACCGAACCCCTTCCAATGTACGAGGTACTGGAAGGAATTCCGGACCCTTCTCACATCCACAATTCTGGCAATCTCATGCTCCATTTGTCCTGCTACCTCAACCGGAGGCGGAGACTGTTCCTCAGGACCAACGGGAGCAACATAACGTTTGAGCAAAGACACATGAAAAACATTATGAACACGAAGGGAGTCGGGTAAACATAACCTAAAAGAAACCGGATTGATCACCTTGGTGATCCTGTAAGGACCAATAAAGCGAGGTGCAAACTTGTAGGATGGCACCCTCATGTTGAGATTTTTAGTCGATAACCATACCTTATCCCCAACCTTAACATTCACACCCTTAGAACGTTTTCTATCAGCCTTAGCTTTTTGAACTCCTTGGGCCTTTTCCAGGTTCGACTGAACCTGTGCCCAAACTGTGCACAGTTCTTGAGAAAAATCATTGACCTCTGGGACAACCGACGCAGATGGGGAAAAGGAGCTAAAGCGTGGATGAAAACCCATATTGCAGAAAAACGGCGACATCCCAGAGGATGAATTAACACGATTATTAATTGCAAATTCAGCCAGAGACAGGAATCTGGCCCACACATGTTGGTTATCAGAAACATAACATCTGAGATATTGCTCAACGGATTGGTTAAGACGTTCAGTCTGACCATTGGTCTCCGGATGAAAGGCTGATGAAAAGGACAAAGAGATACCAATCTTATTACAGAACGCCCTCCAGAACCTAGACACAAACTGTACCCCCCTATCAGAAACAATATTCTCAGGAACACCATGTAGTTTGACAATATTATCAATGAACACGGACGCCAAGACCTTTGCAGAGGGTAATTTACACAAAGGAATAAAATGACACATTTTGCTGAATCTGTCAACCACCACAAATATCACGGTTTTACCCTCAGAGCACGGCAAGTCCGTGATAAAGTCCATGGACAGATGTGACCAAGGTCTACTAGGTATGGGTAAAGGATGTAACTCACCCATAGGTCGTGTCTTGGTATTCTTGGACCTGGCACAAGTGTTACACGCAGTTACAAAAGCCTGAACATCTCTGGAGATTGACGGCCACCAATACTGCCTAGAGACCAACTCCTTGGTGGCATTGATGCCAGGATGTCCACACAAAACAGAATTATGGCACTCACCCAGCAGTCGCAACCGCAAATGAGCCGGCACAAACAATTTGTCATTGGGGGTACCAATGGAGCAAGATGTTGTCCTGCCGAGATTTCAGAAGCGAGGTCAGATGAGGTAACGGCCACGATGATATCAGCTGGCAGGATGGGCTCAGGAGGGACGTCAGGAGGCTGATACGCCTGGAAACTTCGGGATAAGGCATCGGCCTTAACGTTCTTGCTCCCGGGTCTGAAGGTAACACAAAAATCAAAACGAGTAAAGAACAAAGCCCACCTCGCCTGTCTAGGGTTCAATCGCTTAGCCGATTCTAGAAACATTAAATTCTTATGATCCATGAGGACCGTAATGCGGTGAAATGCCCCTTCTAAAAAATGACGCCATTCCTCAAATGCCCACTTGATTGCAAGTAACTCCCTATTCCCAATATCATAATTCCTCTCGGCAGGAGAGAACTTGCGGGAGAAGAAGGCGCATGGCATAAGATTAGTTAAGGTGGAAGACCCCTGGGACAGTACAGCCCCCACACCATCCTCAGACGCATCCACCTCCACTACAAAAGGCTTACTTTGATCAGGCTGGACCAACACAGGAGCATTAATAAAACACTGCTTTAACCTTTCAAAGGCCTCAATTGCTGCAGGGGGCCAATTGACCAGATCAGCCCCCTTGCGAGTCAAATCCATAATGGGTTTGGCTACCACTGAAAAATTTTTGACAAATTTACGATAAAAATTAGCAAACCCCAGAAATCGCTGGAGCGCCTTCAAAGAGGAAGGTCACACCCAATCCACAATGGCCTGTACTTTAACTGGGTCCATTTTGAAAGAAAAAGGGGTGAGAATGTATCCCAAAAAGGCCACTTCCTGAACACCAAAGGTACACTTTTCCCCTTTAACAAACAACTTGTTTTCACGCAACACCTCCAGCACTTGCCTGGTGTGAGATACGTGACTCTCCCAGTCTGCAGAAAAAATCAGGATGTCATCAATATAGACAATTACAAATTTCCCAATAAATGGTCTAAAAATGTCATTGACAAAGTTTTGGAAAATTGCCGGAGCGTTACTTAACCCAAAAGGCATTACCAAGTACTCATAATGACCCTCCGGGGTATTAAACGCAGTTTTCCATTCGTCCCCCTCACGAATCCTGATTAGGTTGTATGCCCCCTTCAAATCCAGCTTGGTGAACCAACAGGCCCCCTGGACCTGATTCAGCAAGTCAGGAATAAGGGGCAACGGGTATCTGTTTTTAACAGTGATTTATTGAGCTCCCTGTAATCGATACAGGGCCTCAATCCTCCATCCTTTTTACCAACAAAGAAAAAACCTGCCCCCATGGGAGAAACTGAAGGCCGGATGTGACCCTTGGCCAGACTCTCTTTGAGATAATCCCTCATGGACTGACGTTCAGGAGTAGAGAGATTATAAATGCGACCTTTGGGATATTTGGATCCCTCAATAAGGTCGATGGCGCAATCATATTGCCGGTGAGGAGGGAGGAACTCAGTCTCGGACATGGAAAACACGTCTGAAAAATCGCCAATATACTTGGGCAAGGAAAGAGACTCAGTGGTACCTCCCAACTGCAATACTGATCTACAACATTTGTCACAATTCATTCCCCATTTTTCCAATTCACTTACCGACCAGTTGATCACAGGGTTGTGGTCCTGTAACCAAGGCAGACCTAAAACAAGGTCGGCAGGTAAATCCTTTAATACAAGGAAGGAACAAGTCTCAGTATGGGTAATTCCTACAGTTAATACAACCTCAGGAGTACAAAACTCCACTCTCCCATTATTCAATGGAGTGGAATCCAGTGCGATAATTTGAATTACCTCCCTTAAAGGAATTATAGGCACACCCACAGATTGCACAAAATCATAATCAATAAAATTAGCAGCAGAACCTGAATCCACAAATGCTTCACCGGACCTCTTGAATTGGTTATAAGAAATAGGTAACAAGATTTTCTTTCTTACCACCGCAGGGGGTACCTTACTTCCAGGAACAGACCTTTTTGAGAGCAGAAGTCTCGGACACTGCTGGAGCCAGTGGTTCATCTCACCGCAGTAAAAACAGGCCCCTCTCAGGCGTCTCTGATCCCTCATAGTAACTCCCAACTGCATAGGCTCCTCCTGGACCTTGATAGGAGACGGGCTCTGAAGAGGAACTTCGGACAACAAGGCAACTTGAGGGGCAACAGAACGTTCCTTTTGTCTCTCCCTAAACCGTCGGTCAAGTTTGATAACTAAGGTCATAGTCGCCTCTAAGGTGTCAGGAGTAGGATAACTAACTAGTAAATCCTTCAGATGGTCAGACAGTCCCACCCTAAAATGGCTTCTCAAAGCAGGGTCATTCCATTTAGAGGACACACACCATTTTCTGAACTCAGCACAGTAATCCTCAACTGGACGATTACCCTGCCGAATGTCTCTGAGCTGAGTTTCAGCTACAGCGGCCAAGTCAGGTTCTTCATATAAAAGACCTAGGGCCTGGAAAAAAGCCTCCACAGACAATAGACAAGGGGAGTCAGGTGGCAATGAGAAAGCCCACTCCTGCGGATCACCTTGCAGCAAGGAAATAATGATTCCTACCCGCTGCTGCTCAGAACCCGAGGAGTGCGAGCGTAAACGGAAATATAATTTACAACTTTCCTTAAAGGAACGGAAAGTCCTTCGGTCCCCAGAAAACCGATCGGGCAATTTTACATGGGGTTCAATATTGGGGTTTGGCATGGAGGGAACGACTGCGGGTGCAGTCCGCAGCTGCTCCTGATGTTGGAGTCTCTCGGCCAAATCCTGGATCATCTGAGCCATGTTACTCATCTGGTCCGTGAGTACTCGCAACGGCTCCATTAGGTACGGCCTGTGATTCTGTCACGACAGGGAAACAAGGGATAGTGTGCCCTGTCTGAACCCCACCTCTTTCCCTGCCTACTTACAGTAGATGCCCTAGGCGACAAAACCGTAACTTGGAGACGGTCCCTATGCTGAGTACGTGCACAGGGTAGGGAAGGGAACACAGGGAAAGACGAACACAGACAGAACAAACACAATAGCAGAATCGTCAGCAAGCCAAGTCAAGAACAGGAGGTCACGTCAAATACCGAGGGGAATCGCAAAAGCATAGTCTAAGTCCAAAGCCAAAATCCAATATACCAATAATCCAACAGCAAGGTCCAACACACAGCACTGATCTCAGAAGACTAATCACAGGCATCTGAGTGAGGCAGTTGCCATCTTTAAATAGCCCGCCCAGGATCATGTGATGTGGCCAGCATCACATGACCTGAGGCGGAGCAAGCTGTCCAAACAATATGTAAAGTAGCCATGTGGTGTGATCAGCACCACATGGCTAAACCCAAACAGAGAATTAGCTCATGAAGTGCTGGCTAACAAGACCAGCACTTCAATTCCCTATTGCTCGTCTCTAGGGGGGCGTAGAGGTCCGGCGACGTCGTGCAGAGGGAGCGCGACACCGACCTCGCGTGACATTACCTCTGTGTAGGATCAGCAATTAGACTGTTAAAGGGGTTGTCCGGGTTCACAGCTGAACCCAGGCATACCCCTAATTTCACCCAGGCAGCCTGCCTGACTAGGGCATCGGAGCATCTCATGGGCTAAAGCCCGCCCATCAGTGCTGGTGACGTCACCAGGCTCACTGCTGGGCGGAAGCCTCCGCCCGGCAGAGCCTGGTTCGTCGCCGGAACCGGGCTAAATGCCTTTGCCCTGCGGTAATTAGCGCAGGGCAAAGGAGGGCATCAGAGCATGAGATGCTCCGATGCCCTAGTCAGGCGGGCTGCCTGGGTGAAAGTAAGGGTAGGTCCGGGTTCAGCTCTGAACCCGGATAACCCCTTCAAGTTTCCCATAATCCCTTTAAATATATTAATTTTTAAGATTTATGTCTTCTGTTGCAGCACATGTAACTCCGGAATGAATGAAAAAATCAATGATGCTTTTCACAGCCTTATCTTATCTTAAAAAAATATTTAAATGTTTTAGCATTCTGGATGTAGTTTGTGAGAAAATATTTCATTTATAATCTCTACTTTCAAAGTAAGATGGTATTTTCTGATAGTTTCGTATTTAGTTGCTCGTCTGTGATTGGTTTCTTCATAATTTCGCTTCTATATTTTATCATCTAATTTTGTAATCGCTTTCTGAATCTCCCCTTTTCACACCGATATTAACACTTTGTAAAATTTATAACCAGTTCTGCAGAGGGAAACATGTAATGCTCTTCTGAGTTTCCCCCGTGCAACAATTGATGGAACATATCCTTCAGAAGTTACAGAAGCAAGAACCTTATTAATGTTAGCTGTCTGACAAATCAATTATTCATGCTTTAATCTTCTTGGAGGGACCTTTACCGCTCCATCTTGTTCTCGGAATGAAAGTGTATGATGTATTTTGCAGGTGATTCCATGCAAGGGAGGCAGCAATCATCAAAAAGAGTATTTTAGATTCAGGTAGAAAACAATGAAGTATATAGGTCTATTCTTAGGATTGGATGTACAGTTTTGAGTCCCTAGTGTTTATTTTACACCTCAGACATTACGTTATCTGCTGGGTGCATATTATATCTCTGTTAGAAATAAGAACCTGAAACCTGAGTTAACTCTTTCACTGCACAGGTAATGCTGAAATCAGTTTTATCAGAACATCGTATTTTTATTCTAGAATGGAAAATTAAATTGCTGCATATAATTGATAACATTGTCCTAAATAATTGGGAGTAACTTAAAATGAAATAAAGTGAAATATAAATTTGTTTACCTCATTAGAAATTCACGGAAAAAATGCACTAAAACAATAGATGCAAACAATATATGGACTAAAGGCCCTTTTACACAGGCCGATGTGTCTGTCTGCCCGAGCGCCGATCAGCGATATCGGCGCTCGGGCAGGGAGCCTTTACACGGCCCGATGAATCGAGCGCCGGGCCGCACGAGTGATCGCTGTATCGCTCGTGCGGCCCGGAAGCTCCATACTGTCAGGCGCACATCGCCTGTTTACACAGGCCGATGTGCGCCCGACAGATTGGATCTTTTGTAGAAACCAAAAGATCCAATCAGCCGACGAACGAGCGTTTTGCTCGTTCGTCGGCTGATTAGGGCCACTTTTACACGGGCCGATTATCGGCACTAGCGTTCCTAGGAACGATTTTTCGGCCGATAATCGGCCCGTGTAAAAGGACCTTAAGCCCTCACTCTATAGATAAAATCTGAGACTCTTAGCCAATACATTTTGATCAAAATACATCTGTGCCACCTACCCAGCGCCACGGTGGTCTCAGTCCAGGCAGGTCCTACGCTAAACCTTCCTATGCGGTTGTGCATCTATGTTTAGGTGCGTAGACCCTGCACATATAGTGTGCTGCTCCTAGTTACCTCTATGTGCATCAGCAACCAATGAGAGGAGGAGCACACACACCCATATGTACCACCTTAATCAAGGTCACCTCTTAGATAGGTGGGGCAAAAGCGCACATGAATGCTACTCCCCTGGTTTATAGGAGCGCATTCACACCAGAAGGTGCTACTCCTTCCAGACACATCAAAAATATTTACGGAAAACAGATACAAACATCCTGCACCATGTAATAGTAAAATGTGCGGATGTACAAGGCTAGATTTAGAAATTCACGGAAAAAATGCACTAAAACAATAGATGCAAACAATATATGGACTAAGCCCTCACTCTATAGATAAAATCTGAGACTCTTAGCCAATACATTTTCCGTAAATATTTTTGATGTGTCTGGAAGGAGTAGCACCTTCTGGTGTGAATGCACTCCTATAAACCAGGGGAGTAGCATTCATGTGCGCTTTTGCCCCACCTATCTAAGAGGCGACCCTGATTAAGGTGGTACATATAGGTGTGTGTGCTCCTCCTCTCATTGGTTGCTGATGCACACAGAGGTAACTAGGAGCAGCACACTATATGTGCAGGGTCTGCGCACCTAAACATAGATGCACAACCGCATAGGAAGGTTTAGCGTAGGACCTGCCTGGACTGAGACCACCGTGGCGCTGGGTAAGTGGGCACAGATGTATTTTGATCAAAATGTATTGGCTAAGAGTCTCAGATTTTATCTATAGAGTGAGGGCTTAGTCCATATATTGTTTGCATCTATTGTTTTAGTGCATTTTTTCCGTGAATTTCTACATCTAGCCTTGTATAGCCGCACATTTTACTATCACATGGTGCAGGATGTTTGTATCTGTTTTCCGTAAATATGTTTACCTCATTACTGTCTACAAAACCACATATTATTAGTATTATTAGGCTTAAAGAAGACCTTTCATGTTTTTTTTAAAGCTATTGTCTTATGAAGTAGTCCATCTGATGCTCAACCTTTTTTTTCTGATAGACCTTCTCCCCTGTGCCGCTATGCTCCTCTTTGCTTTCTGGCGGCAAATATGTAAATTAGTACTATCGGTACAGGGAGTAGGAGACCTCAGCTCTGGTCAGTGGGTGTCTCCTTCTCTTTGGCCGTGATGCTGGCCAATCACAGCGGACCACTACACAGCCAGGAAAAAGACGTGCTGTTCTCATGATATTTGGTAAATATCATGAGAACAGGTGTAGAAGGAAGTGCTGGTATGTATGTGTGTATATGCATGCATGCCCCCTTTATGAGGCATGCATATACATGTATATCTATATATGGGCCTTCTATATATGTATCTGTGGGTCTCCAGATATGCCCCAATATGTGGTGCCCTCTGATGCATATGATGCCCCCTGTATATATTATATTGTGCCCCCAGTTGCTTCTAATGTATATAGATACATGTATATATGCCCCAGTTTTATATGCATTTATCTATATACATATAAACTGACCCTCCACCCTGCATCCCCCTGGAGGCGCATACCAGCGCACTTGCAGGAGGGAGACGCCGCCCTGATGACAGTCTCTGGCAAATCAAAGGAAGAGGATTGATAAGATCATCTACCCTTTGTCACACACCTCTGGTATCAGCTGTTCACAGCAAGGCTTGCTATGAACAGGGGTGTTGGCCTCCATTGCTTGCATTGTGAAGGTTTATCACACCTGATCGGTATCTAGACTCTTTGTGTGGAGACCCCAATCAAGCAGTTGGTGACTTGCTAAACCTGTTTTTATAGCATGGGCCATCCACACCTCTGCCATATGGAAAGCCACCTTCCCCCCACTACTCATGAGGGATAAATAATACCACCACAGGCAGAAGAGCTTTTACCTCCACTAGGCAGAGGAGCTTTTGACCACCACAAGGAGAGGGGACTCATCACCACAGAGAAAGGAAGCCAAGCAGGCCCTCCAGAAACAGAGACTGGCTAAGTACCCCTGGAACTCCCTGTTACCCCTAATTATCCCCAAACTCCTGACCCCTGCAGTGCCTTCATCACTGTAGATAACCCCTTGCATTCCCCTATAACCCCTGTATTATAAGTAACCACTTTTAGGGACAGCTAGTAGTAGGCTTGGGAGGGTACTGCTGTAATTGCTGTAATTCTGTTTGTGTGTGTATGTATGTTTAGTTAGTATTGTGGGTGGAATTAAGTGGGATTGTGCAGTGTAGTAGAGTTTTTATACTGAGGTTGTGTTATTGTATTGTTGTGTGGCTATATGTATATATATTTATATACACCAATATAAATATATATAGATATAGTCTAAATATTAGACCGTAGACTTGTTATTTTGTAATAAATCCTTTTTATTATTTAAAGTACCGTTTACATTGTCTTTGTAGCCGTCGCCATAATACAGTTCAGTACACATAGTGCAGGGAACGGATTGAATAAAGGAAATAAATAGGCGGAGCTAGCGAGAGCAGGTTACGCCTATTTATGAATATTGATTATTAATATTCCACAAAATATTACTAATTAATAGCTCCTTTAACAACAGGGTATGTAAGTATGCAAGTACTATACTCGCTTACATAACCTGTTCTCCTGAGATCTACCAAATCTAATGAGAACGTCTTCTCCCTGGCTGCAGCACAGTCCACTGTAATTGGACAACAACTTCATAGCCAGGGAGAAGGAGATGCCCACTTAGAAGAGCTGTAACAATGGTACTAAATTATATATGTGGCGCAAGAAAACAAAGAGAGGCATAGCAGCGCAACTGAGGGGTCCATCAGCAAGAAAAACTGGAGCATCTGCAGCACTTCCTAAGGTAGTAGGTTTTAAAAAAACATGAAAGGTCTTCTTTAATTCTGGCGAGTAATAGTGAATGTTGATTGGACATGGTAGACACACTGCACTACAAAGCATAGAACATATCAAATATCAATTTCCAAAAAAATCAATTTCCCAATGCCCTAAAACATTATCACATATTAACTCTGTTGAACTTTGCACTGTTTCAGAATACGAACCCCAGTCTTAATATTACACAAATTTCAGGGGCGTAGCTACAACTGACTGGGCCCCACAGCAAATTTTCTACAGGGACCCCCACTTACCCCCTCTGATATTGATACCCATCCTGAGGACAGGTCATCAACAGTAAAAAGCTTTTTTTTTTTTTTTCAACAAGTATCAGTGTCCTAAATATTTGGATAGGAGTAGTAGTGCTCTAATTCTATAAATATATATAAATTAATATATATATATATATATATATATATATATATGAAAGGAATAGACTGCGGCACATCCAAATAGTGAATGAAGTAACGTCCTTTATTCACCCATGCGACGTTTCAGTCCACTTGCTGGGACCATTGTCAAGCAAATGATTACATGTTCACACAGTATTTAAAGGGTGTACATAATTGTGTCAATACATATCAATTAAAAACCATATATCAACAATGCACACAATTCTTATCCTTAACCATAATCACTCACTTCATATTACATATATCGTCATACAATGACTTGCTGAGTGCCCACATTATATATAAAAAGTGCATTATATATCTATAAATAGTTTATACTTAATAATTGGTGATTACCCCCAAATTATCACCAGGTGTGCAGTAGGGGTTGGTCCAGGTGGTAGTGACATCCTCCTCAGTAATGCGCCAACCGATGCCAAACGAAGATGGATCCTTAGCGTGCAAAAAATCACGCTGCGCAGGGCTATGCGTCTATTGAAGCTCATCACGTGATCGTTCACCTGACCAGTCCCGATCACGTGACCGGCCACATAATTTCAAGAAAGTAAACACTGATTCAAGTATAAAAGAAAGAGAACGGACAACAGAACTGGCGCTAGTAGAAAGTTTATAAGTTAATGGGAGGTGCACGCAGTATGTGCATCAACTCCCTATATTTGGCTACATATATATATAATAGCTGCGCACATATAACGTTCAAGTCCTTATATTCAGGGAGGACAATTTCATTAATCCTCACCTAATATGCAAAAATATAATGAACATCTATAGTATTTTGAGCATCATCAAGGAAATCCCAGGCTTCAGGTAAACGCAGATAGAGGAGTAAGGTCAGATATCCACCATAGAACATCCCCTACAAAAAATAAAAATAAAGATTAAAAAACATATTACACGGTGTCATGACCAAATTATGACCCTTGCTGAAAAACTGACGTAGACCTCTATTTAATGAACAGCCATGGTTTATAGTCTACATTTAGACCCTGCGGTTTAAGTGTTTTTAGTCGAAAAATCCATTCAGACTCACGTCTTTTCAATAGTTTCATGCGATCACCACCCCTTCTCAATGAAGGTATATGGTCTATCAGCATGAACTGTAGATCCCTTTCTCCATGTTCCTTCTCAACAAAATGTCTCGATACTGGTAAATCCAATCGTCGTTTCCTGATCGTGTAACGATGATGGTTAAACCGAGTTTTGAAATCACAAGTAGTTTCTCCGACATATAGCAGGTTACAAGGACACCACAGGACATAAATGACATGCGAAGTATCACATGTCAAATAATGTCTAATCTCAAAAGTCTGCTTAGTAGTCGGATGAATAAAATGTGAACCCTTCTTCATCTGTCGGCAATTTATACAATGTAAACACGGGTATGAACCCTTCTTGGGAGGAGCAAGAAACGACTGTTGTGTCTTTTTTTGCACTCCTATATCATTCCTCACTAATCTGTCTTTGAGGTTTTGTGATCTCCTATAGGACATCAATGGTTTAGATTTAAATTCAGTGATATCATCATGGCCACCAGCTAAAATAGGCCAATGTCCCTTGACTATAGCACTAATACATGAGCTAGCTTGATTATATGTGGAAATAAAAGGTATTCTTGAATTAGTGTTCCGTTGACGTTTTGTGAAAAGTGTTTTACGTTCTTGTAATTGAATTTTTTGACTATGGGAGTGTAGTAGAGCGCGTGGATATCCGCGCTCCTCAAAGACTTCTGTCATCGTTTTTAGCGTCTCAGTCAGCTCATTATCATCGCTAATAATGCGGCGAGCTCTAGTGAACTGACTGAAAGGCAATGAACGCACCATTTCTGGGGGGTGGGCACTTTCATAGCGCAAAAGAGTATTTCTATCGGTCGGTTTCACATAAAGGTTAGTATGAACAGCATTATTTCGAAAATATACATCCACATCCAAAAAATGTATTCGTTCAGTGGAGAACTCCAACGTATATTGTATATCAGAAAAAATGCTATTTAAATATGCGTGAAAGTTGTGTAGTTCTACTACTGTACCCGTCCAAATCAAAAAGATATCGTCTATGAATTGTCAGATACAGAGGTGTATTGTAGGTTACAGAGAGATCCTAAATTTGAAATACAGGAGAAATTGAGGGGTATTGTTGATGATAAATGGCAGTTAGGCTTTATTGATGAAAAAATGCGAGAATTTTTGCTGGTTGATCATGCTGTGACACCTTTATTTTATTTGTTGCCTAAAATCCACAAGAATCTAGAATGTCCACCAGGAAGACCTATTGTGTCCAGTAGAGGGTCCGTATTAAGCAATGTGTCTATATTGCTTGATAAAATTTTACGTCAGTATGCTACACGTGCCCGATCATATATACAGGACACCTCAGACTTTCTGGAGAAATTAAATTCTGTGCATATACCAAGTGGCGCTATTTTTGCCTCACTTGATATAGTCAGCCTTTACACTTCTATACAGCACAATTTGGGTCTTTCTGTGGTGAAAAATGCGTTAAATGATTCTGGATTTTCATTAGAGGGCCGGGATTTCATCATGTCCCTCCTGTACTTGGTCCTAAATAACAACTATTTTCTTTTTGGTGATGATTACTATATGCAAATTAGGGGGACGGCCATGGGGACGAATGTGGCCCCAACTTACGCTAACATGGTCGTCTCCCATATTGAGGAGGGATACGTCTATGGATCCCATCACTTCAGCCATGTGCTGAGGTGGTGGCGATTCATAGACAATATCTTTTTGATTTGGACGGGTACAGTAGTAGAACTACACAACTTTCACGCATATTTAAATAGCATTTTTTCTGATATACAATATACGTTGGAGTTCTCCACTGAACGAATACATTTTTTGGATGTGGATGTATATTTTCGAAATAATGCTGTTCATACTAACCTTTATGTGAAACCGACCGATAGAAATACTCTTTTGCGCTATGAAAGTGCCCACCCCCCAGAAATGGTGCGTTCATTGCCTTTCAGTCAGTTCACTAGAGCTCACCGCATTATTAGCGATGATAATGAGCTGACTGAGACGCTAAAAACGATGACAGAAGCCTTTGAGGAGCGCGGATATCCACGCGCTCTACTACACTCCCATAGTCAAAAAATTCAATTACAAGAACGTAAAACACTTTTCACAAAACGTCAACGGAACACTAATTCAAGAATACCTTTTATTTCCACATATAATCAAGCTAGCTCATGTATTAGTGCTATAGTCAAGGGACATTGGCCTATTTTAGCTGGTGGCCATGATGATATCACTGAATTTAAATCTAAACCATTGATGTCCTATAGGAGATCACAAAACCTCAAAGACAGATTAGTGAGGAATGATATAGGAGTGCAAAAAAAGACACAACAGTCGTTTCTTGCTCCTCCCAAGAAGGGTTCATACCCGTGTTTACATTGTATAAATTGCCGACAGATGAAGAAGGGTTCACATTTTATTCATCCGACTACTAAGCAGACTTTTGAGATTAGACATTATTTGACATGTGATACTTCGCATGTCATTTATGTCCTGTGGTGTCCTTGTAACCTGCTATATGTCGGAGAAACTACTTGTGATTTCAAAACTCGGTTTAACCATCATCGTTACACGATCAGGAAACGACGATTGGATTTACCAGTATCGAGACATTTTGTTGAGAAGGAACATGGAGAAAGGGATCTACAGTTCATGCTGATAGACCATATACCTTCATTGAGAAGGGGTGGTGATCGCATGAAACTATTGAAAAGACGTGAGTCTGAATGGATTTTTCGACTAAAAACACTTAAACCGCAGGGTCTAAATGTAGACTATAAACCATGGCTGTTCATTAAATAGAGGTCTACGTCAGTTTTTCAGCAAGGGTCATAATTTGGTCATGACACCGTGTAATATGTTTTTTAATCTTTATTTTTATTTTTTGTAGGGGATGTTCTATGGTGGATATCTGACCTTACTCCTCTATCTGCGTTTACCTGAAGCCTGGGATTTCCTTGATGATGCTCAAAATACTATAGATGTTCATTATATTTTTGCATATTAGGTGAGGATTAATGAAATTGTCCTCCCTGAATATAAGGACTTGAACGTTATATGTGCGCAGCTATTATATATATATGTAGCCAAATATAGGGAGTTGATGCACATACTGCGTGCACCTCCCATTAACTTATAAACTTTCTACTAGCGCCAGTTCTGTTGTCCGTTCTCTTTCTTTTATACTTGAATCAGTGTTTACTTTCTTGAAATCATGTGGCCGGTCACGTGATCGGGACTGGTCAGGTGAACGATCACGTGATGAGCTTCAATAGACGCATAGCCCTGCGCAGCGTGATTTTTTGCACGCTAAGGATCCATCTTCGTTTGGCATCGGTTGGCGCATTACTGAGGAGGATGTCACTACCACCTGGACCAACCCCTACTGCACACCTGGTGATAATTTGGGGGTAATCACCAATTATTAAGTATAAACTATTTATAGATATATAATGCACTTTTTATATATAATGTGGGCACTCAGCAAGTCATTGTATGACGATATATGTAATATGAAGTGAGTGATTATGGTTAAGGATAAGAATTGTGTGCATTGTTGATATATGGTTTTTAATTGATATGTATTGACACAATTATGTACACCCTTTAAATACTGTGTGAACATGTAATCATTTGCTTGACAATGGTCCCAGCAAGTGGACTGAAACGTCGCATGGGTGAATAAAGGACGTTACTTCATTCACTATTTGGATGTGCCGCAGTCTATTCCTTTCATATATTGGATGCTGGTCACATTGAACCGCAGGCACTCCCTATTCACTTAGTTCTGAGTGAGTGCGGCTCCATTTTTTGTTTTTTTATATATATATATATATATATATACACACACACACATTACTACCCATATCCAGATATCTCCTATATACAGTATAAGCAGATTGCAGATGGCATAGATACACACTCACATACTAACACACATACAAACACACACATATATACATACACAAACAGATATGCACATGCACATATAAATATATATATATATATATACACAAACACACATATATATATATATATATATATATATATATATATATATATAGATAAACCATACCTCCCAAGTGTCCCTCTTTGGGAGGGACAGTCCCTCTTTTTGACCCATGTCCCTCTGTCCCTCTTTTATCCTTAAATGTCCCTCTTTTTGACCTGGAGAATTAATGTATAAATGTGCATTAATAAATTTACTAAATTGCTCCTTACTAAAGTTTCTGTATGGCTTCTACCTATAAATTAGATCAGAACTTCATTATTTGGTGTAATTTGGACCTTAAAGAGGTTCTGTCACTAGGTTGTAACCTATGTATTTAAATACATAGGTTACAAGTCCTAGTGACAACTTTTAAAATCATACCTTTCATGCAGAGTTCTGCGCAGCGGTCGCGTAGAAATCTAAACTTTAAAACATATGCAAATGAGCCATCGGAGCACGCGCCGTCACTTCGATAGTCCCGGGAGTGACGGCGCGTGCGCAGAAGAGAAGACAGCGCTTGCAGTGTAGACACTGCAAGCGCTACTGCGCATGCGCCGGGAAAATTTTCGGGCGCATGCGCGAGAGTTCAGCGCTAGACTTACCAGTCTAGCGCTGTCTATCAAGTACAGGAGGGGGCGTGATTAGAGACAGGGGACGTGCCTTGGGCCCGGGGGAGCGGTGCTCCAGAGGAAAGAGGCCAGCCCCCGGTGCTCCGATGGCTCATTTGCATATGTTTTAAAGTTTAGATTTCTACGCGACCGCTGCGCAGAACTCTGCATGAAAGGTATGATTTTAAAAGTTGTCACTAGGACTTGTAACCTATGTATTTAAATACATAGGTTACAACCTAGTGACAGAGCCTCTTTAAAATATCTATAATCTGATGATTTATGTGCTAATATTTATATGGACAATGAAGCGCAAGAAAAAAAATTGCCGCAGGGGCTCCAGAAATTTTGCTTTGGGCGGAGTTAGAGAGGTGGCCTAGTATGAAAAAAAACTGCCATGATGCACGGGGCACACATTGTCCCTCTTTGAAATTTTCAAAAGTTGGGAGGTATGGATAAACACACACACATATATATATATATATATACACACACATATAAACACACAAACATATATATATATATATATATATATATATATATATATATACACAAAGACAGACACATATATACACACACACATATATATAAATACAAATACGCAAAAATATATATATAGAATATACACACAGATAAACTCACACATATATACACATATAAACACACACAGACAAACACATACATACACATGTACACACAGACACTTATTTACTTACAGGCTGCAGGTTCTTCATTCTCCTCTGTTGTCTCTTGGAGGCTAAAGGACCTTTGGAATGCAGTAATGGTAGGATACAGGACCTTCGATCATGTGACCTGATGACATCATTGAAGGTCCTTTAGCCTACGATTATTGCAGTCAAAAGGTCCTTGATACTGGTATGTACACCATTTCTAGTACATTTCAGGCCAGACAGGGCCCCCTGTAGATACAGTCACACTGGGGGCCTGGCCTGGCCTGAATAGTACTAGAAAAGACACTGCTCCGGGGCCCCTACTCCTCTCGGACCCCGAAGCAGCTGCTTCCCCTGTAGTTACACCGCTGACAAATTTATATTTGTTTGTGTAGCAGAATTCTGTCAGTGAGCCAAAAATTGTCTATGCTTCAAAATTATGCCCAAATTTAAGAACTGTGCATTTTTGCCACTGAGGAGACAGCAGGGAAGTGATTATTAAAACTTTGTAGTGTCAACTTAGACTAGACAGTCTTAAAGGGGTTGTCTCATCTTGCCTAATGGGGGCATATCGCTAGGATATGCCCCCATTGTCTTATAGGTGCGGGTCCCACCGCTGGGACCCGCACCTATATCGAGAACGGGGCCCCGAAAGCGAACGGGGGCGCACTGCGCATGCGCAGCCGCCTCCATTCATTTTCAATGTGGCCGGCGAAGATAGCCAAGCGCTGGCTCGGCTATTTCCGTCGGCTCCATAGAAATGAATAGGAGCGGTGGCCGCGCAAGCGCGGTGCGCTCCCATTCATTTCTATGGGGAGCCGGCTTGGTGGTGGCCGGACCGGAGTCCTCCAGCCACCACCTTGCGGGGCCCCGTTCTCGATATAGGTGCGGGTCCCAACGGTGGGACCCGCACCTATAAGACAATGGGGGCATATCCTAGCGATATGCCCCCATTAGGCAAGATGAGACAACCCCTTTAACCTTAAACTGCACCAGACTTATCAGAGTGGCTGATGCTGGATGATAAATCGGTCACATTTTTAGGCTGTGTAGTATAAGTTTATGCTCTCTAGAAACTGGCTCAGTTTTACTCATAACGTGCCAAAATCTTGGCACATTTCCTGAAGCATTCTGAGGAATGTCTATTTTACATGATGCAGTCTCCTTGTATGACATGGCATATAAAGGTTAAAAAAAAGTGTCTAAAACGCTTTAGATGAAGCATGTAAACTAGTTTTGGCACACATTGTGCCAAAAAACAGGTGCATTTTCAATAGTAAATTGCACATTTTCACTAGTAAATCTGCCCAAATTGTTTTTATGAAAACATATGTATTGCTACATATACAACACTGAAAGTTTACATAGAACTTATTTCATACCTAGACTGTTATGGGTAGATTAAGAATAATGGGGCACATTTATTAAGACCAGTGTTTTAGACACTGGTCTTAATAAACCCCTAAGTTGGCGGTGGTTCCTCCAAAGATACAGTGCCTTGTGAAAGTATTTGGCCCCCTGGAACTTTTCAACCTTTTGCCACATTTCAGGCTTCAAACAAAAAGATATAACATTTTACATTTTTGGTGAAGAATCAACAACAAGTGGGTCACAATTGTGAAGTGGAACGAAATTTATTGGATCATTTAAAGGGGTTGTCTCATCTTGCCTAATGGGGGCATATCGCTAGGATATGCCCCCATTGTCTTATAGGTGCGGGTCCCACCGTTGGGACCCGCACCTATATCGAGAACGGGGCCCCGCAAGGTGGTGGCTGGAGGACTCCGGTCCGGCCACCACCAAGCCGGCTCCCCATAGAAATGAATGGGAGCGCACCGCGCTTGCGTGGCCACCGCTCCTATTCATTTCTATGGAGCCGACGGAAATAGCCGAGCCAGCGCTCGGCTATCTTCGCCGGCCACATTGAAAATGAATGGAGGCGGCTGCGCATGCGCAGTGCGCCCCCGTTCGCTTTCGGGGCCCCGTTCTCGATATAGGTGCGGGTCCCAGCGGTGGGACCCGCACCTATAAGACAATGGGGGCATATCCTAGCGATATGCCCCCATTAGGCAAGATGAGACAACCCCTTTAAACTTTTTTTGTAATAATAAAACTGAAAAGTTGGGCGTGCAAAATTATTCGGCCCCCTTGCATTAATACTTTGTTGCGCCACCTTTTGCTGCGATTACAGCTGTAAGTCGCTTGGGGTATGTCTCTATCAGTTTTGCACATCTAGAGACTGAAATTCTTGCCCATTCTTCCTTGCAAAACAGCTCGAGCTCTTTGAGGTTGGATGGAGAACGTTTGTGAACAGCAGTTTTCAGCTCTTTCCACGTATTCTCAATTGGATTCAGGTCTGGACTTTGACTTGGCCATTCTAAGACCTGGATACGTTTATTTTTGAACCATTCCATTGTAGATTTTGCTTTATGTTTGGGATCATTGTCTTGTTGGAAGATAAATCTCCGTCCTAGTCTCAGGTCTTTTGCAGACTTCAACAGGTTTTCATCCAGAATGGTCCTTTATTTGGCTCCATCCATCTTCCCATCAATTTTAACCATCTTCCCTGTCCCTGCTGATGAAAAGCAGGCCCAAAACCATGATGCTGCCACCACCATGTTTGACAGTGGGGATGGTGTGTTCAGGGTGATGAGCTGTGTTGCTTTTTTGCCAAACATATCGTTTTGCATTGTTTCCAAAAAGTTTGATTTTGGTTTCATCTGACCAGAGCACCTTCTTCTACATGTTTGGTGTGTCTCCCAGGTGGCTTGTGGCAAACTGTAAACGAGACTTTTTCTGGATATCTTTGAGAAATGGCTTTCTTCTTGCCACTCTTCCATAAAGGCCAGATTTGTGAAGTGTTCGACTGATTGTTGTCCTCAGGGGCGTACATAGAAATCATTGGGCCCCATAGCAAGAATGTGAATGGGGCCCCTAACCCCGCCCACTACCCCGGCCCATCCCACATGCTGCCCTGGCTCCTCCCATGCCACACCCCCATTTGCCAATAAAGAAATGTATACATAAGATACTGATTTATTTATTTTTTTTTAATTAAGGAGACGCTATACTGAATGGGGGCAGCCACAAGGATGGATTATACTGTATATTATACAGCATGGTGTAGGGGTTATACAGTATATTATACAGCATGGTGTACGGATTATACTGTATATTATACAGCATGGTGTACGGATTATACTGTATATTATACAGCATGGTGTACGGATTATACTGTATATTATACAGCATGGTGTACGGATTATACTGTATATTATACAGCTTGGTGTACGGATTATACTGTATACTATACAGCATGGTGTAGGGATTATACTGTATACTATACAGCATGGTGTAGGGATTATACTGTATATTATACAGCCTGGTGTAGGGATTATACTGTATATTATACAGCCTGGTGCAGGGATTATTCTGTATACTATACAGCATGGAGTACGGATTATACTGTATATTATACAGCATGGAGTACGGATTATACTGTATATTATACAGTATGGTGTATGGATTATACTGTATATTATACAGTATGGTGTACGGATTATACTGTACATTGTACTGTATAGCATGGTACAGGGATTACAATATATACTGTACAACAAATGCATGGCGGTTACACCATGCCGGACAATATAACCCCTGCGCCACGCTGTACAATATACAGTATATACACAGTAGAGGTATAATGTATATTGTCTGGCACAGTGTATGCATATACCCACACATGCATACACATACATACACACACACACATAAAAACTTACATTTACTTGTCCATTGTCCTGACGCCACTCTGGAGGGGGCTGGGCCTTGGTCTTCTTTCTCCTCTTTCGCCGCGCTGCAAAAGAGTCCAGTAGCAGCCGGCGGCATGAGGGAGGTGGCGGGGCAAGTGGGAGCGCACAGGAACGTCCGGATTGCGGCGGTGAGCAGAGGTGAGGGGGCCAGGAGAGGCCCGGAGCGCAGGGACAGGACACATCTTAATGATGCAGAGTAGGGGGCGGGGTCTCCCGTGCGCTCCGGGCCCCCCTGTGCTGCGGGCCCCATAGCAGTGGCGTGGTCTGCCTCTATGGGCGGTACGCCACTGGTTGTCCTATGGATAGACTCTCCCACCTCAGCTGTAGATCTCTGTAGTTCATCCAGAGTGATCATGGGCCACTTGGCTGCATCTCTGATCAGTCTTCTCCTTGTTTGAGATGAAAGTTTAGAGGGATGGCGGGGTCTTGGTAGATTTGCAGTGGTCTGATACTCCTTCCATTTCAATATGATCGCTTGCACAGTGCTCCTTGGGATGTTTAAAGCTTGGGAAATCTTTTGGTATCCAAATCCAGCTTTAAACTTCTCCATAACAGTATCATGGACCTGCCTGGTATGTTCCTTGGTCTTCATGATGCAGAACCCTGAGACTATCACAGAGCAGGTGCATTTATACGGAGACTTGATTACACACAGGTGGATTCTATTTATCTTCATCAGTCATTTAGGACAACATTGGATCATTCAGAGATCATCAATGAACTTCTGGAGTGAGTTTTCTGAACTGAAAGTAAATGGGCTGAATAATTTTGCACGCCCAACTTTTCAGTTTTATTATTACAAAAAAAGTTTAAATGATCCAATAAATTTTGCTCCACTTCACAATTGTGACCCACTTGTTTTTGTTTCTTCACCAAAAATTTAAAATGTTATATCTTTTTGTTTGAAGCCTGAAATGTGGCAAAAGGTTGAAAAGTTCCAGGGGGCCAAATACTTTCACAAGGCACTGTATGAAGAGGCGTCGACCTCTTCATTACTTCCTTGGATCCTTCACCAGTTCTAAATGTAATTCAGCTTCCGAGCTGCCTTACATTTAGACCATTCTCTATGCCTAAGACAGGCATAGAAAATGGTGAGTGATATGGGCCTGCCAGCGCCACACCCACAATTTTTAGACCTGGCATAACCAGGAAAAAGTCACAGATGGCTGCGCAACTAACCATTGTGCCACCATCTGTGCCTGAAATATACCTAATATAGGTGTTCTACCCTGCAGAGTTGTAAATATCATTGCAGTTCACTTTATGTTTCTGTCATTGTATATCTAAGTATTTAGTGTGGTTATGGCACCATCTAGCGGTGTTAAATTGTATTACACCTTTTTTCTATTTCAAAGACTACTGTATTGTGGGTTGTGCAATGCATTGTGGGTAGTTTGCAAGGTATCCTGGGAAAAAGAAACATCCGGTCTTCAGTCTCCAGGACACAGTACAGAGCTGCCCTCTGCATTCTCCTCCTCAAACACCACAATCCATGTAAAAGCATATCTGGAGAGAGAGTTACCTGTGTTTCTGGGATATCATGTAATGCAGAGCAGTTCAGTGAGTTAGCTGTGTTGTTATTCAGGGAGTTAGACTGTTAGCTAGCCATGCTATCTTATGTATAGGCAGTCATTTTGCCATGTGCTTCATTGTTAATGCGCTGTTATAGTACATGCTTCATGTAATGTTCATGTAGTGTAATGATACCTGTAATTCCTATGCTTTATACTTATATATGTATTATTTGTATTTTTGTAGTTTTACTAGACAATCCTGTTTTTCCAATCAATCACATTCTTCAATCCTTTAACCAATAAACAAGTTAGATTACAAAGAACAGTTCTCTTATTTGGAAGACAGGAATGGTTTATACTGAATGTCAGGCTGCACACTAAGAAGACAGAACAATAGGCGTATTTCAGTATAATAAATGACACCCAAAGTGTGCCTGAATACTATTCATTAAAACCATTGCATAAGTTGTAATATTAATATTTTAAAAGGATAGGGCACTTTAACTAGCAAATATTTTGTCATTTTCCTAACTGTCATTAGTTATTTGCTGTAGAAATTCTGCATAAACGTTTGTACCAGCAAAGAGATACAAAATGTTGAGGAAAATGTCTCTATACTGAGGAAGTATTGTTATCGGTGATACGTGCTTTCAAAGAAAATGCATGTAAAACAATAAAAAATAATCCCTAGGAAAGCAATGAATGTATAGCCTTGACAGTTTCACAGAGTGCCAAAATAAATGGTGCCATACATTGCTGGTTCAATACTATACAGTATCCAGATAAATAGTCCCAAAAAGTGTCCTGAAAAAATCGTACTTAAAGGGGTTATCCAGGAAATGATATTGATGACTTATCCTCAGGATAGGTCATCATTATCGCGTTCACTGCATGCAGAGACGCTAAAATGAAAAAATATATATATGTCTTATTAGTAAATATTCATTAAGAGTTAAGACACACCATAAACATACTGGGAGTACTGGTGTCTAGGCACTGGTAATTATTTATACAGTAGATCCCTATAGACAGGGTGCTGCACTCATGGCCTCTTCTAACAGCTGAACGGCAGGAATCCCAGGTGTGGCACCTCTGCAGATCTGATACTGATGATCTATCGTGAGGATATGTCATAAATACCTTTTCCTGGATAACCCTTTTAACCCCTTCGCGACCAGCGCCGTACATGTACGGCGCTGGGGCGATGCGGGCACATGGCGCCCACTCGCGGGTGCGGCGGGCGTCATGGCCGGCAAGTCTCTGCTGTTTCTAACAGCAGAGACTTGCCGCTACCTACTGTGTCGGCGGCGTCTTCCGTGGTGACTAGATGCCGTGATCATACGTGATCACGGCATCTAGTTGCGTCTAAACCCGGAAGCGTTCGCTTCCGGGTGGTGTACAGACACCCCGTGTGGCCAATCGGAGTGTCTGTACACCATATGAAAACTGTAATCCTCGCTGGTGAGGATTACAGTTTTCAAAGTGCAATTCTTATTCTGGCCACTAGATGGCAGGCCAGGATAAGAAATGAGCAATTCATGGATTTCTGAGTCTATAAAACCCAGAATTGCTCATAAAGAAAAAAAAAAAAAGCCACAATTTATAAGCCCATATTTGAGCTTTCTAATAGTAAAAAAAAATTTTTAAAAAAATGTTAAAAAATATATAAAAAAGATGTAAAAGTTCAAATCACCCCCCTTTCCGTATAAGTAAAAAATAAATACCTAAATAACAATAAATATAGACATCATGGGTATCACCGTGACCGAAAACGCCCGTACTTTTAAAATATAAAAAAAAAAATTCCAATACGGCGAATTGTGTGGCGGAAAAAAGCGTCCAAATGGCGATTTGCTGTTTTTTGTCGCTTTTTTTTTCTAAAAAAAATTAAATAAAAAGTGATCAAAAAGTCATACACACCCCTGAATGGTATCAATAAAAACTTCAGATCGTCCCGCAAAAAATGAGCCCCCATACAGCTCTGTACACATAAATACCAAAAAGTTATAGGGGTCAAGATTTGACAAGGAAAAAAAAAAAAAAAAAAGGGCAACTTTCTAATTATTTTATCACTATGAAAACGCAGGAAAAACTATACATATTAGGTATTGCCGGATTCGTACTGACCAGTAGAATGAAAGTAACGGATCAGTTTTAATGCACATCGAACGCTGTAAATAAGAAACCCGTAGAACTGTAGCGGAATAGCGTTTTCTTTGCTATTTCACCCGGTTTGGAATTTTTTTCCCGATTCCCACTACACCGTATGCAATATTTAATGGTGGCGTTGGAAAGTACAACTTGTCCCGCAAAAAACAAGCCCTCATACAGCTATGTGAACAGAAAAATAAAAGAGTTATGGCTGTTTGAAGGCAGGGAGCGCAAAACAAAAATGCAGAACCGAAAAAAGCTCCGGGCGCGAAGGGGTTAAAAAGAAAAATCCAAATAGTGTCCATATAAATAGTGCAATACAGAGCCTGAAAACAGTGTCATAAAGCACTCACATAGTACCAATATAAGTGCCATAAAGTACACATTAGTGCTACATAGTGATATTTAGTAACTTTCATCTGCCCTCTTTCTTAATTCTGTGGCATGTCTCATTCAACCCGTGGCTTGTGCACTTTCCTGAATCATGATGTTTAGTCTGCATACAGACCCAATGCACCCAGAATTTAAATAAATAAGCCGGATCCTGTGGATTGGTATCCAGGGGCCAGAAAATTCCTTAGGCCTCTTTCACACGAGCGAGTTTTCCGCACGGGTGCAATGCATGACGTGAACGCATAGCACCCGCACTGAATCCTGACCCATTCATTTCAATGGGTCTGTGTACATGAGCGTTTTTTTTCATGCATTTAATTTTTCACGCAGCCCTGGCCCCATAGAAGTGAATGGGGCTTCAGTGAAAAACGCATTGCATCCTGAAGCAAGTGCAGATGCAATGTGTTTTTCACTGATGGTTGCTAAAAGATGTAATTTGTAATAACTGAACAACTGAACAGACAAAACTGACTGAACCTGCTTGCGAAATGGTGTGAGTTTCACTGAACGCACCCTTACCGCATCCTGACCAAATCTGTTACGCTCTTGCGAAAAAGGCCTTAAAGGGACACTATCGCGAAAAAATAAAAAAACATATGTTATAAAACATTAAAAATAGTTTTTATATGTATAATTAAGTTTATTATATGTGTATTGTGTTTTGTGTATTTAACATTTTTTTTACTTTATGGGGGCTGCCATTTTCATAGTCACGTGTCTATGTGTCACTGAACGACACATACACAAATGACTTACGGTCGTATGCTCCATTCCCGGTGCGGACAGAGCCGACCCTATTGAAAAATCATGGGAGCACTGTGTATGTGTAAAGCGCAGGCGCTTTACACATACATAGCCTGCCCCCTCCGGCGCCATGTTATTGAAGACTTCAGTAACATGACATCGGAGGGGGGGGACAGAGGGGACACCCATTATATGTCCCGTTCTCTGGCAGCTGTCTCTGCGTCCACCTCTCTCCGTGGCTTCTGCCTCATGTCTGGGTGGGGGGCGGAGCCAATGCTAGACAAGAGAAGATCTGCTAGTGATTCTGCAGCTAGAAAAAAAGGTAAGTATAAGGTTTTTTTTTTTTTTAACTTTCTGTGAGGGGACTGCACTGTGTTTATTATCCTTGTACTGTGACATCACTGTGTTTATTATCCCTGTACTGTGACATCACTGTGTTTATTATCCCTGTACTGTGACATCACTGTGTTTATTATCCCTGTACGGTGACATCACTGTGTTTATTATCCCTGTACTGTGACATCACTGTGTTTATTATCCCTGTACTGTGACATCACTGTGTTTATTATCCCTGTACGGTGACATCACTGTGTTTATTATCCCTGTACTGTGACATCACTGTGTTTATTATCCCTGTACGGTGACATCACTGTGTTTATTATCCCTGTACTGTGACATCACTGTATTTATTATCCCTGTACTGTGACATCACTGTGTTTATTATCCCTGTACTGTGACATCACTGTGTTTATTATCCCTGTACGGTGACATCACTGTGTTTATTATCCCTGTACTGTGACATCACTGTGTTTATTATCCCTGTACGGTGACATCACTGTGTTTATTATTAGTGTTGAGCGAGCTGCTGGACGGGAGGAATCACTACAAAGAAGAAGCCTGAGGAGGTAAGTGGTTTGTGTTTGTCTGTTTGTTTTTTTGTTTGCTTGTTTTCTATTTTTCAGGATCGTGAATGCAGAGGACTACGTCGGATTCGGTGGATTACGTCGGACCAGCTTTTTTATTTTTTAAATAAAATGGTCAAACGGGTCTGGGGGAGTATTTATTTCAATAAACTATTTTATAAGTGTGTGTGTTTTTTTTTACAACATTGCAGTTTTAGTAATCATGGCTCTCTACAGACGGCCCTGATTACTAATACTGGGCTTAGTGCTGGCCGGTATGGCCAGCACTAACCCCAACATCTATTACCCTGGCACCCACTGCCACCAGGGGTGTCGGGAAGAGCCGGGTACCCACACACTTATAAAATATTTTATTAAAATAAATACTCACCCAGACCCCTGTTTGACCATTTTATTTAAAAAATAAAAAAAGCTGGTCCGAAGTAATCCACTGAATCCGACGTAGTCCTCAGCATTCACGATCCTGAAAAATAGAAAACAAACAAACACAAACCACTTACCTCCTCAGGCTTCTTCTTTGTAGTGATTCCTCCCGTCCAGAATTTCGCTCAACACTAATAATAAACAGTGATGTCACGTACAGGGATAATAAATACAGTGATGTCACAGTATAGGGATAATAAACACAGTGATGTCACAGTACAGGGATAATAAACAGTGATGTCACAGTACAGGGATAATAAATACAGTGATGTCACCGTACAGGGATAATAAATACAGTGATGTCAGATCAAACTCAGTCATGCACTACCACCCTAACTCTGCTACCTGTCAGTGGAGAAAATCCCTGTGGTGGAGGAATAATCAGCATCACAATTGGAAATAACATTGCTGACTGTGCCTCCTATGCTATCACAGTGCAGACCACAACAAGATGGCCGCTGGACACTGTATTGTGGAAGACAATCTCTTGTTATCAGATAAGCAAGAGCAGCGTGATGTCATAGGAGGTGTGAATAGCCAGATAACAGTTTATAGCACTGGGCTACAGACGGCTTCCCTACACTCAACTTTTCAGTTGTGCTCCCCCTGCTGGTCAACATAGGAAGTTCTACACAATTATTATGAATTTTTTAAATATTTCCTTTAATGGTAAAAAAAAAATTATGAGCACAAAAATTTTTAAAACTTACATAGCATGTTTTAACATTTTAGATATATTTCTAATTTTTGACAACAGTTCTCCTTTAAAGGGGTTTTCCTTGATTACTATGGTTTTAAACAGTGGTTGGGGGTGAATAAAACGTTCCACATTTTTTCACCTATCTGGGAGTTCTGCCTCATCTGTGACCCCACAGCCTGGAAGGATTACATCAACACTGACCTGACTTGTGCTGCTGTCATTTTTTTTATATGTTTTAAACATATATGCTCATGCAGTTGATTTCCTCATGTACATGTTCTTTATGCATTATATTTTTTTAATTTGTACTCTCCTGACCCGCTTTCACCATGTAAACCAATTCCTCTGTTTTTTTTCCATCCTATATATAGCACTTCCTGTTGTGTCATCCAACCAATCCTGTGATGCACTTTTCCTTTCTTCAGCACCACACCTAACAACATCCAGCTAGTTTATAGCTCCTCCCACACCCAGCTAGTTACATAAACACTCCCCTATCACTGCCATTAACAACACCCAGCTAATTTATAGCTCCTCCCACCTATCTAGTTATAGAGACACTCGCCTATCACTGCCCCTAACACCACCCAGCTAGTTTATAGCACCTCCCACCAGCTAGTTACATAGACACTCCCCTATAGGGAAAAATACCTGGACTATCAGTCACCTGGACTAGGAGTCTCATATGGACCGGTATTTGTTGCGGAGCGGACAAAAATCCACTGGGTCCCAGTGCTCCGGATCTCCTCCCGCAACCCAGGCTTCCAAGATGGCGTCAAGCCCGCCGCTGGCGCTCCATGACATTTGCTCTCAAGAACTTTTACCTTTGGAAGGAGACGCGGACCCCCTTGACTACAGGCGACTAGCCATAGAAGTCACACTTCGCATCACTCCTGACATTCAGAAAACGTTGGAGACCACCATCCAGACTTCCCTAACTGCACTACAAGAAAAAGCGGGTCATACTAGCCTCAAGGTGGGGGCTCTGGAACAGGAGGTGCAATCTCTCCACTCCACCTCAACAAAGATGGAAGCCACCATACAGATCCAACAACAAGCTTTCGACCAATTACGCAGCAAGGTGGAGGACCTGGAAAATAGGTCCCGGCGTAGCAACTTAAGGTTGGTGTGCTTACCAGAATCCATTAGACCCTCGAAGCTGCTGGATCTCTGTGAGAGGGAACTGCCCGAAGCCCTGGGCGTGAACTTTTTCTGCCGTGTAGAGCGATCCCACAGAGTAGGCCTGGACCCATCCCTACAACGCAGCTCGAATAACATCTATTCCTCCCCTCTGCAACGAGGGAAACTTCGTCAAGTTATATTGTGCCTACTAGATTTAAACGACAAAGTAGCCATGCTGCGCAACTTCAGGCGGCGCCAGCGCCCTATCTCCATCAGGGGCCACAATATTATGATTTATGAAGACTACTCCACGACACCAGCGACAGGGTCGTACAACAAGAAGATCGATGGGCTGTTCCAGAAGGACCAGATGGTGGTCCTCTGAGTCGTCGGACAGGTTTTCCAGACGTTGACATTCTTATCTTTAAGGGACTCTGGGGCTCTGCTTAAGAAAGCCAGATGACCTAGCTCTATGGAAAGTTGGGAGTAGCTGGAAACTCTTGGTTACATTATGTTACGATATGTGTTGTTATTGTTCTCAACGGTTAAATGGGGTGGTAAAGATAGCCACTATAGGGTGTAGCAGGGAGCCCCTCATGGCCTTAAAAAGAGAAGTCCCTAGCTTATTGGGAAGCACTATTAACATCCAGGCTTCCAAGCAAGTTTGTGTTTTGTTTACTGCTGTTTCAATTTTACCTGACTTCTTCTACTCACGTTCACCCTTTTTCCTTAATACCCCTTTACCCCTTCTCCACAACCTTCTCCCACCTCCCCCCCCCTTGCCTCGGCCAATCCAGAATTCCAATGCACATAATTTCATGGAATGTAAAAGGGATGCGCTCCCCTCAAAAGCTATCTAAATTGCTTAGACACCTGAAACGCTTGCGACCTGACATAGTTCTCATGCAAGAAACCCACTTGACAGAAGATGACTTCTTTAGATTACGAAAATTCTGGATTGGCCAGGTCTTTGGCTCCCCGGCTCAGAATCACAAAGCTGAGGTGATCACTTTGCTACATAGAAATTTCCCAGGAAAAGTACTAGCGGAAGAGAGGGATGAGGAGGGTAGATGGCTCAGGCTACTGATTGAATTTGAAGATGTCAAATACAGCATATACAATGTTTATGACTTGAATGGGGAGAATAAGGTTTTTTTTGCTAAGCTAGAACATAAGTTACTTTCTGATGTGGCCCCTAATAAAGTTGTAGGTGGCGACCTCAACACAGCGGTTTCGGTCCTAGAGGATCGACAGAGGGCAGAATCATGAGCCTCCTTTTCTATCATCAACAAACATGCAAGATGTATGGCGCTTGCTCCACCCTGACGACCGAGAGTACACTCATTTTTCCCATATTCACCAGTCATGGTCCCGTATTGACTACTTATTCACTAGTGTGTCCTTGGGAGGCCGAGTGTTAGATGCGGATATCCACGACTTGGTCATTTCTGATCATTCACCTATTTCTATTTGCTTGAAGAATGCCCACCCCAGAGGAACAGACTTCTTATGACGCTTCCCTTCCTTCCTAGCCAAGGATGACAACTTCACTGACATATTGCGAGGTTGGTGGTAGGAATTCCAAGATGATAACCCCCCCCCATGCATCAGATGTTTCAACTCATTGGGAGGCAGTAAAAGCGGTGCTTAGAAGTAGAATCATTGGCTATATTAGCAATTTGCAAAAGAAAATCTCTCAACAATATTTAGCAGTTAGCAAAACACTTAGGGAAGCCTACACTGCATTTTTGCAGACACCATCCACTGTTGCTCGGGAGAGCTGGCTCAAGGCCAGGAGTGACTATGAATTCTGGATAGATAGAGAGGCGTTATATCGATCTGCATTTCAGACGGATCTATTTCGCTATGGTAACAAATCTGGTCGCATGTTGGCTAATTTGGCTAGAGGTAGGTTTACTCCTACGTTCATCGCTTCCTTGAAGGATGGCCAGGGAACCACACAGACATGCCCCAAAACTATTAATAGAGTTTTGGGAGACTATTATGCCCAATTGTACAAAGAGTCGACAGGGGATAGACGAGTGGAACCTGAGTTCTTAGCATCCATTAAGATGCCATCTCTGACAACAGATCAAGAGGATAGTTTAAACTCAAGCATCACAGAGGGAGAAATTTTATATGCCATAAAATCCCTACACAATAACAAGGCACCAGGCCCCGACGGGTTCACAGGGGAATTTTATAAGATGCTACAAGCTCAGGTCTCCCCCACTTTGGTTACTTACTTTAATCATCTCTTACAGACGGGACTTTTTCCCAATCACACCAATGTAGCATACATAAAGCTAATACTGAAACCAAACAAAGACCCACATGACCCAAGTTCTTATCGCCCCATATCATTGATCAACCAGGAACTAAAGATCCTGACTAAGATCCTGGCAGACAGACTGGGGGCCCTAATGCCATCCCTGGTGGGACCGTCACAGGTGGGGTTCATTAAGGGCAGCTCAGCGGTAGCTAACATTCGCAAAGTATTAGCCACTCTAGATTGGGTAAGACAGCGTCCTTGACCAGGAGAAGCCCCTATCTTACTGGCCCTGGATGCGGAAAAAGCCTTTGATATGGTCCGGTGGACCTGGCTGGGGGTAGTTTTAGACAAATATCAAATCACTGGACACTTTCGTACTTTTCTGCAAGGCCTTTATTCCAACCCACTGGCAAGAGTGCATACTGGGGGCTTCCTCTCTCCGGCCTTCTCCCTTCACAAGGGAACACGTCAAGGGTGTCCCTTGTCACCACTGTTGTTCGATTTGGCCTTAAAACCCCTAGCCCGCATTTTAGAAGATTCTGATTTATATTCAGGCATTTCAGTGGGCAATAAAGAGGTCAAAGTAGTTTATACGCTGATGACTTACTGATTTTTATGTCTAACCCCCAACAACATCTATCTCCCCTGATGAATATTCTGTGCCAATTTGGTTCCTTCTCGGGATACACCATTAACTCTACCAAAAGTGAAATCCTGGAGTTACAATTTAAGAATCCTTCTCAGCTGTGGCTAGATAATGGCTTTGCCTCTACCTCGGTTAAACAACATATCACTTATTTAGAACAAAAAATTTGCAAACTCCCTAGTACTCTTTACACCATAAATTATCCACCCCTCATAGAAAAGATAATAGCGGAACTCCATAGGTGGCACACACTTCCTCTGACCTTCTTAGGGAGATGCCACTTGAACAAAATGATGAGTTTTTCAAAACTGCTATACCCTCTCCAAACTCTCCCACTTCTGTTAAAGCACAATGATGTAAATGCTCTCAATAAATCTTTCACCAAGTTTGTGTGGTCAGGCAGATGCCCCCGGATCTCCCTACAGAAATTGATGTTGTGGAAGCCTGAAGGGGGGTTGAAGTTTCCTAACTTAAGAGGCTACAATCTAACTTGCTTGATGAGACATATAGTTGACTGGATTCATGGGACGGATCACTTTTCAAACAGAGCTTTGGAACAAAACCTGGTGGCCCCTTGGGGCCTGGTGTCTTGCCTACACTCCAAATTGGCCACCCTCCCTTCTGAAATCAAAAATTCAATACTGATACGAGATATGGTAGTGGCCTGGAAGGAGGTATGAAAGGCTTTTGGCCTCCTTCACTCGGTATCCAAAAGAATGTCACTCTGAGACCACCCAGAATTTCCACAGGGAAATCACACTCCGATGGCTGAAGTTTGGAAATTAAAAGGTATAGAGAGGGCAGAACATCTGATGCATGTGGGGGAGAAAAGATGGCTAACACCCAGGGAGCTAAAAGAGCGCTTTAAACTCCCGGACTCCCATTTTCTGTATATCCTACAGGGGTTGGCATTCTGTAAGCACAGAGTTCGGGATCTCTCTAAAGAAGCATCTCTAAACTCTTTCGACGATATAGTAGGAAACGCTCCGCGACTTGTTTCCCTCTCAGGGCTTTATAGAGCAATATCTGGCAATTTTACGAATGCCTCTCCATCCACACTATTTCGCAAGTGGGAGGACATTACACTAGATGCCGAGATTAGAGAAAAAATTCTGGAGGGGGAGGGGAATCCGTTCCTGTCTGATTAATGAGAGATGGCGAGAGTCCTATTTCAAGATGATTCATAATGCGATATATGGCTTCAACTTCCCAACCTCTCCAAATGTTCTGGACCGTATTACCAATTGCCCGAAATGCAAAGAACCAGCCACAGATTTTTGGCATGGCATATGGACTTGTCCTGAGGTAATACAGTTTTGGAAAAACTTGATATTATACATCAAAACACACTGGTCTGTTCACCTCCCCTTAGAACCTCAGCCGCTGTTGTTCCACTATATTCGCCTACCACCATCTCAATCCAATCGCTCTCAAAATGCTCCTCTCTTCCTCCGCTTGATATTATTGGTGGCCAAGAGAGTCCTATTACACCATTGGTTGTGAGATTCTATGCCAACAATACCCTCAGTGATCTCACAATTGAAGATATTGTTGAGGTACAATCGAATCGAGGCGGAGAGACACAAGGAGGGCTCGGCTGCTAAGTTTTTCCGAAAGTGGAAAACCTTTCTCCTTTCCCATTTTAGTGCATCTGAAATTTTGGAAGTGGTTAAACCATTTCAATATACTTCCTGGTACCTCACCTCCTCACTACGAGGCACTCTAGGTGCCCTTCAAGTGTAATTCCTCTTTATCCCATTTCCCCCTCAAATTCTACCCTTTCAATCCATTTTATGTGTTATACCTATGTTTGAATGCCGGCCTTTATGCGTGGCCCATTTTGTTACAACCATTTTGTTATTACCATTTTGTGTAAACAACTGATGCACTTTAAACTACTGTGCACTCTTGATGTTATTATGTGTCCCCCTCCCTTCTTCCTTTCTGTTCCATGATAAATGAAAATACTTCAATAAAAAGAATAAAAAAAAAAGAATTGATAAATCTAGATTTCCAAACATCTGATAAGTGTAATGGTATTAACATGAGCTCAGGAAACAAATAGCCTGCCAAATAAAGAATAAGGAATTGAGATAAAAATAATTAGACATTACTATTCTGTTTCTATTCATTAATGTGGCATCAAGACCACGAGGGCGAGAATTCTAAAGCATAACTTTTATTACATTACCTCTAAACACTTTGCAATCCATCAATAACCAACAAACCACACACAGTGTGTAACCATTTACACTGAAAAGAATGCACAGTACCACAAAAGCATCCAAGGCTCAAACAGTAAGCCTATATATAGCAGAGCAGTAGAATTAGCCCAAAAGTAAATGCTTTTGTAACAGGAAAATTGAAAGGTCCCATCAGAACACCTGTGCATCCACCAAAAGGCAAGGTGAGGGACATTTTAAGGTTGTTCTTCATGCATAGGTGATCCGTGTTTGGGGAGGGCATGTTTACTATCCCTGTTACACCCTTGTTACATACAACTAGCACTTGACCAGGTGCCTCAAAGATAACTCCCGCCATGTGATATGCCATGTTATGTGCCTAAGGGGCTGTTCAGATAGCCGTGGTATTGCGGATCCACTATCGCTATTGCGGACAAGAATAGGACATGTTCTATGTTTTCTCGGCAAGATCACACGCCAGCAATTGAAATGAATGGGGCCGCATCTATTCCGCAAAATTGCGAAATAGATGTGGCCCCATTCACCCGGTCATGTGAATGGGCCCTTAGGCTTCCGAGAGACAGCAGCTAGGAAAACGTAAAATGTAACTGCATGATTGTGGGTTAAATACCCTGAGCCCAAAGGACAAGTCTATAATGTATACTAGAGACTGATGACATCACAACTGGGCTACATATTGGGGGTGAAACTCTGAAAGTCATACACAGTGCATTTGGAAAGTTTTCAGACCCTTTTACAATTTTCCCATTTTGTTATGTTGCTGCATTTTACTAAAATAAATATAAGTTTTTCACCTTTGTTCTGCACTGTACCTAATAATGACAAAGTAAAAACAGAATGTTCAAAATCTTTGCTAATTTATTAAAACTGAAAAACTAAAAACTCATGTTGACATAAGTATTCAGACTCTTTACTCAGTACTTAATTAAAGCAACTTTGGGAGCAATTACAGCCTCCAGTCCTCTTGGGTATGAGGCCACAAGGTTTGTACATCTGTATTTGGTGATTTTCTGCCATTCTTCTCTGCAGATCCTCTCAAGTTCTATTAGGTTGAATGGGGATCATCAGTGGCCATTTTCAGGTTTCTCCAAAGATGTTTGATTTGGTTCAAGTCAGAGCTCTGTCTGGGCCACTCAAGGACCTTCACAGAGTTGTCCCTAAGCCACTGCTGTGTTGTCTTGGCTGTTTGCTTATGGTCATTGTATTGTTGTAAGGCAAACCATCAGCCCAGTCTGATATCCAGAAGACTCTGGATCAGGTTTTCAATAAGCATAACTCTTTACTTTGCTCCACTAAGCATTCCCTCAACTCTGACCAGTCTTTCTGTCCCCACATCCCCATAACATGATGCCGCCACCATGCTTTACTGTAGGAAAGGCATTGAGCAGGAGATGAGCAGTGGCTGCTTCCTTCAGACATGATGCTTAGAATTGAGACCAAAAAGTTCAATCTCAGTGTCATCAGAACAGAGAATCTTGTTTTTCCCAGTCTGAGAGTCCTTGAGGTGATTTTTAGCAAACCCCATGTGTTTTAGGCTTCTTTCTGACCACTCTGCCAAAAAGCACAAATTGGTGGTGTGCTGCAGTGATATTTGACCTTCTGGAAGTCCCTCCTATCTGCACACAGGATCTTCGATACACAGCCAATCGACTGGGTTCTTGGTCACTTCTTTTACCAAGGCTCTTCTCTCCTGATAAATTACTTTGATGGGGCAGCCAGCTTTAGGAAAAGTCCTGGTTGTTCCAAAGTTCTTCCATTTAAGAATTACGGAGGCCACTGAGCTCTTGGGGACTTTCAGTGCAACAGAATTTTTTTTTGTACCCTTATCCAGATCTGTGCCTCACAAAATCTGGTCTCTGAGCTCAATGGGCAGTTCATTCATCCTCAAGGCTTGATTTTTGCTCTGATATGCATTGTCAGCTGTGAAACATTATATAGACAGTAGTGTGTCCTTCCAAATTATGTCCAATCAACTGAATTTATAACAGGTAGACTCCAATCAAGGTGTAGAAACTACTCAAAAATGATCAAGAGAAATGGGAGTTCTCAGAGATAAATTTCAAGTGTCATAGAAAAGTCTGAATACTTAACGCAAAATTTTACTTGTTCCTTTTTTATGCAAAATTTTCTCTAATTCTCTAAACTTTGTCATTATGAAGTATTGAGTGCAGATTGAAAAGATAACTTGATTTTTATTTTATTTTAGCACAAGGCAACAGCATACTGTAACAAAATGTCAAATTACAAGTATCTGGCAGTACTCAATTTCTCCTGCCTGACCGAGACATGCATTTACTTAGGACACCTCTTTGGGACCCCCAGGGTAGCATCACAGCCATATTTGCTCAGGCATCTCTCAAATTGGCAGGTCATGCATTACCCAACTATCATAAAATTACACGCTGCTTGGCTCTCAGACTTCTCTGTCAACCTGTGCAACAGACATCTCCCATGTATATGTCCAGTCAAATGCTCTGCACCAAACAGCATTTATATACACACTCCATCTCATTGCCCTCTTCAATGCAACACAATATTAAAGGAGTTGTCTGAGATAATTAAAAATCTCGGTTGAGCCCCCCAATTGGCCAAAATAAAAAATGGTGCTATGGTCACCTCTTTCTCCAGCATTATTCTCTGTTCCAGTGGTCTAGTCCTCCTACCACTGCTTGTTTACATATTGCAGAGGTTATGTGCCAGGACATGACATGTGACTGCTTGAGTCAATCACCGTCCTCAGCGGTTGGATGCTGAGGACAATTATTGGCTACATCGGTGACATGCACAGTTATGTGCAGGTGTACTGCACATGACAGCTTCAACCAATCACTGTCCTCAATGCTGCAGAACGACACTGAGGAGAGAGGTGAGTATAGCATCAATTTTTTTTAGCCAATTATAGGACTTGTCTTTGCATATCATAAACATTGCAGTTAAAGGAGAAACATTGTTTGTATTGCCAGTGTTACTTCTTGGAAATGCATTATTTTTCCTTTTGTTTTCATATTTTTATGTCGTTGTGAGTTGAAGTGGAAACTGAAATCAATGGAGTTTTCTTTTAGGGATCAATAATTGAAAATGATCTCACTCACAAAGAGATTCTATTGCAGGTTGTTAACTGTACCTTTCACATAATCAGCAGTCAATAACACTTCAAAGTGGACTATAAAGACATATTGTCTATGGGATCATATTGCTAATTATTAAAGAAATCGGGCCCTGCTCATAAACCATATGTTAATAAATAATATTTTATTGTTTGACTAAACGTACCATAATTGGCCTTATAGTTCAGTTTACTATATTGAGAATCAATTCTTTTGATCAAGGTATTAAAGTGGTCCTTTAGATGTATTTTTAAAGTGTAGTGGGAGATTTTAATCCATTTGAGCACACCAACACAATAGATCTTAAACATTGATCTAGGTTTATAGCTCCATAAGAAAAAATGTCATATATGGAGTAAATACAGTTTCAATTTTCAGCACTACTTTGTAAACAGCAAAAGCAGCAGTGACACCCATAGGACACTTGGCTGCAATGAAACATAATGCCATTATCATATATATCAATATTTCTACATAACGTTTATGAAAATACATTTATTTTTCAGTTATACATTATGTGGTAGACTTGACAATTATGTGATTATTTTAATTAAAGAGGTTACATAGTTAATACGGTTGATAAAATACATAAATCCATCAAGTTCAAACAAAGAATGTGAATTGGGATAGATAGATAGATAGATAGATAATGGATAAATAGATAGATAGATAGATAGATAGATAGATAGATAGATAGATAGATAGATAGATATACAGTACAGACCAAAAGTTTGGACACACCTTCTCATTCAAAGAGTTTTCTGTATTTTCATGACTATGAAAATTGTAGATTCACACTGAAGGCATCAAAACTATGAATTAACACATGTGGAATTATATACTTAACAAAAAAGTGTGAAACAACTGAAAATATGTCTTATATTCTAGGTTCTTCAAAGTAGCCACCTTTTGCTTTGATTACTGCTTTGCACACTCTTGGCATTCTCTTGATGAGCTTCAAGAGGTAGTCACCTGAAATGGTATTCCAACAGTCTTGAAGGAGTTCCCAGAGATGCTTAGCACTTGTTGGCTCTTTTGCCTTCACTCTGCGATCCAGCTCACCCCAAACCATCTCGATTGGGTTCAGGTCTGGTGACTGTGGAGGCCAAGTCATCTGACGTAGCACCCCATCACTCTCCTTCTTGGTCAAATAGCCCTTACACAGCCTGGAGGTGTGTTTGGGGTCATTGTCCTGTTGATAAATAAATGATGGTCCAACTAAACGCAAACTGGATGGAATAGCATGCCGCTGCAAGATGCTGTGGTAGCCATGCTGGTTCAGTATGCCTTCAATTTTGAATAAATCCCCAACAGTGTCACCAGCAAAGCACCCCCACACCATCACACCTCCTCCACCATGCTTCACGGTGGGAACCAGGCATGTTCGCACAAAGACACGGTGGTTGGAACCAAAGATCTCAAATTTGGACCCATCAGACCAAAGCACAGATTTCCACTGGTCTAATGTCCATTCCTTGTGTTCTTTAGCCCAAACAAGTCTCTTCTGCTTGTTGCCTGTCCTTAGCAGTGGTTTCCTAGCAGCTATTTTACCATGAAGGCCTGCTGCACACAGTCTCCTCTTAACAGTTGTTGTAGAGATGTGTCTGCTGCTAGAACTCTGTGTGGCATCGACCTGGTCTCTAATCTGAGCTGCTGTTAACCTGCGATTTCTGAGGCTGGTGACTCGGATGAATCCTCCGCAGCAGAGGTGACTCTTGGTCTTCCTTTCCTGGGGCGGTCCTCATGTCAGCCAGTTTCTTTGTAGCGCTTGATGGTTTTTGCGACTGCACTTGGGGACACTTTCAAAGTTTTCCCAATTTTTCGGACTGACTGACCTTCATTTCTTAAAGTAATGATGGCCACTCGTTTTTCTTTACGTACCATAATACAAATTCTAACAGTCTATTCAGTAGGACTATCAGCTGTGTATCCACCTGACTTCTGCCCAACACAACTCATGGTCCCAACCCCATTTATAAGGCAAGAAATCCCACTTATTAAACCTGACAGGGCACACCTGTGAAGTGAAAACCATTTCAGGTGACTACCTCTTGAAGCTCATCAAGAGAATGCCAAGAGTGTGCAAAGCAGTAATCAAAGCAAAAGGTGGCTACTTTGAAGAACAAGAACCTAGAATATAAGACATATTTTCAGTTGTTTCACACTTTTTTGTTAAGTATATAATTCCACATGTGTTAATTCATAGTTTTGATGCCTTCAGTGTGAATCTACAATTTTCATAGTCATGAACATACAGAAAACTCTTTGAATGAGAAGGTGTTTCCAAACTTTTGGTCTGTACTGTAGACACACAGAAGATGATTTAATGAAATGATAATGTGACTTTGGAATGACTGACTAATCTTGGCAATACTGTTTATTACCTGCAACATCAATACCTCCTCTCTTTCTTCAATCACACTGTGCCAATTCAAGGGTACCTCCTGCAGAATGTTGCCCAAAGCTAATGTCCTAAACCATGTACAGTAGGGACATCAAATGATTTACTATCAGTAATTTGTAACCTGTAACTGACATCAGGAAACAAAGGGATGGTGTAGGGGAGGCAGAGAGGAGGTCTTGGAGAACAAAATGGATGAGAGAGTGGGGAGATGACTTGTGACTCCCCATGGGCAGAACACCCCAATAACTCCATGATCTTCAAAGTTGTTTTTTTACATAAATACAATACTTCTGAGCAAAGGCAAAGACAGTTAATGAATGTAGGATGCACAGCAAGAATATTTAATCATCTCTATATGTCAACCCTGATGACAGGATCCCTTTAAGACATTTTCCAGGACTTTAGTATTGATGGCCTATCAATTTCAGATTGGTGGGGATCTGACAGTGAATGGCATTGCAGTGTTGCTCCCAATAGTACCCAAAGTATGGAAGTACTGTATGCCGATTCTGGCACCTGTTCTGGAATGCATCTGCCAGTTCAAAAAGCTGATAGTGGGGGTGTCGGCGGCGAACCCCCACCAATCTGATATTGATGACCTTTCCTAAAGATAGGTTATGAATATTACAGTCCTGGAAAACCTCATTAACATAAGGCTGCAATGTGTCTGTTAGAGATATGATGTTTTGTATTGTATAATGTCCAGGTGAGAAAACATTATTTTTGTACAAATAGGCATGCATTATTTAATTACAAATAAGTTAAATAAGTATGTTGTGTAGAAATACTTATTTGTTCAATGATATAAATAGGAACCAAACACTACTATTATACTGCAATATAGCTAGTATCACTGAAAGAGCAATCAGTGCCCTTTTTACATGAGCATCACTGTAGTTAGAATGAAAAATCATGAACATTTAGAGATAGGTGAATTTCCTGAGTGGGATTGTAGGCTACTGTAAACTAGGTCTGGTCCGAGGGAAATCCAAGTAAAAAGGACGCTGAGAGACTGGTAAATAACAATACCAAATAACAATTGAGCTACACTAAGCCGATATACAGCAGAGCAGCGCATTGGAAGCCAATACGGAGTAGCGCAATAAGAAGCAAGTATGGAACCTCCCGCCTAATCTTTGAACAGCGACCACTTGGGACGTCTTGTGGGACGCCGACAAAAAGAGCGCACACTGCAGACGCGCACGGCCGAATGACGAACCATTGGAACAGAAAGGAGCAGGCAGCCAAGGAGGGGTAATGTACCCAGTACAACTGGACAAATACAGTATTATACAGTGCTGTGGAGACTGTCATAACATAATCTGATTCTACAGATCCTACTGTCAATACCTTTACCCACGATATATTTGAATGAACTATAACTGATAATAACATCTGCTATCTCCTATATGCTGGTTGAACCCATATTTGCAGCTATAAGAGTAATATTATACATCACTTGATATGCTACTGGGCAATATAGATAGCCTTTACTTTATACGCCGCTGCTATATACTTTATACATAGATAGCCTTTACTTCATACGCTGCTATTAACTAACAGAAAGACTATCCTTGTCAAAACATCAATTTTGCATCGAATGCATCTAAAGGACCTCTTGTGCATCCTTATTTTTATTTTTATTTTCATTGGTACCATAGGACTTCTTTTGCATTTTAAATAATATATGTTTTATATTCCCATATGATTTGTGACCAATTTAGAGGCATGTGATTTTTATCTCTTGTATTTATACTTTTTTAAACAAAAATAGAGGTATTCATACCGTGGTATACTATCTGCCATTTTTATCACTTATTGTTAATAAAGGGATCCATATACAGTTACCAATTTGCTATCTTTTTGTATGCGGTCCCAAAATATAGTGTGCCTGCCTAAACTAACTACTATAGATGTTTTGTATTGTTTAATGTCTAGGTAAGAAAAAAATTATTTTTGTACAAATAGGCATGCATTATTTAATTACAAATAAGTAAAATAAGTATGCTGTGTAGAAATACTTATTTGTTCAATGATATAAATAGGAACCAAACACTACTATTATACTGCAATATAGCTAGTATCACTGGAAGAGCAATCAGTGCCCTTTTTACATGAGCATCACTGTAGTTAGAATGAAAAATCATGAACATTTAGAGATAGGTGAATTTCCTGAAATTCATTTCAGGTCTGAATCACATTTCATTCAGTGAGATTTGACCTGAGCCATAAGTGCCCCTGAAAAGAGACACTCTGGGGTCTTATAAGACCTTATACAACCCTTTTCAAGCACAAGACATGGTTGGTAATGACAAAGTGACAGCAACATATATGGCTATGGGTAAACATATGGTAGCTGGTCATAACTAGTAGCCTGTTTAAAAACATACTAAACTATTGGATATTTTTGAATTCACCAAATGGTCCAAAATGTATCCCTTTTGGTAACAGGTGTCTTCTTCTCCGTCTTCTGACCTGTAAAATGGTGGTCACTATTTTGAGTGATTCGTAAGAAACCAATCACAAAAGCTTTGGATTCACTCTAATTATTTAGGATCAATTCACTCAGCTTCCCTAGTGCTGAGTGAATCAAAATTAATGAAGTTGAATTCAATCTGAATTTCAGGAAAAAATTTAATTCCCCACAAATCCGAATTTCTTGGCGCTTCATGGTAATGAATCAATTTTTCCTGAAATGGTGGCAAAAGAAAAAATACATACTCACCTCATCCGTTTGAACGTGGAGAGGCCATCAAAGCCATCTTCATCAAAGAAAACGTGCCAATTCATCACGCAGTGACGTCATCATGATGTACAATTTATATTATCGAATTATCTTTGACTGGTGGCCGACACATGGTCTTAGTACAGTTATTTGACATGGCAAAATGCTGCCAGTGAAGTGACTACTTGGACTGCACAGATATATAAATTCAGGTTCAATATGCTGGAGCAACTTAGTCAAATGAGAACAAACAAGAAGTAAACATATGGAATAGGAGAACAGGAATGCACATATGTAGCCAGCACTATCTTGACTCCAGCCACTCCAGGATGGTCACTTTAAAAAGCACCCTCTCACCATGAAAATGCAAATTAATCTGCAGCAGCATGTTATAGAGCAGGAGGAGCTGGGCAGATTGATATATAGTTTTATAGGAGAAGAGTCATTAAGACTTGTAATGTATCCATTTAAATTCCTCCTCATTCTGGGCTTTGAAGTGAAGGAGGCGGTCCTATCAGTGATTGACAGTTATCTCTGTATACACAATCCTAAAGGACAGGCTGTCAATCACTCCTTGACTTCAAAGCCCAGAATGAGCACAGAAATAAATGTATAATTACATGTTTTACTGAATCTTATCTCATAAGGCTATATATCAATCTGCTCAGCTTCTCCTGCTCTATAATTTGCTGCCTTCAACTCAGACACCATGTTCAACATGATAGGTTCCCATTAACACTGTTAAAGGACTTATTAATTAATAATATTTTGTGGAATATTAATAATCAATATTCATAAATAGGCGTAACCTGCTATTGCTAGCTCCGCCTATTTATTTCCTTTATTCAGTCCGTTCCCTGCACTATGTGTACTGAACTGTCAAAGGCGGCTACACAAAAGACAATGTATACAGTATTTTGAATAATAAAAAGATTTATTACAGAATACTAAAAGTCTACAGTGTAATTATTAGACTATATCTATATATATTTATATTGGAGTATATAAATATATATACATATAGCCGCACAACAATACAATAACACAACCTCAGTATAAAAACTCAACTACACTACACAATCCCACTTAATTCCACCCACAATACTAACTAAACACATACACTCACACAGAAATACAGCAGTACCCTTCCAAGCCTAATACTAGCTGTCCCTAAAAGTGGTTACTTATAATACAGGGGTTATAGGGGAATGCAAGGGGTTATCTGCAGTGATAAAGGCACTGCAGGGGTCAGGAGTTTGGGGATAATTAGGGGTATAGGGGTTACAGGGGAATGCAAGGGGTTATCTGCAGTGATAAAGGCACTGCAGGGGTCAGGAGTTTGGGGATAATTAGGGGTATAGGGGTTACAGGGGTACTTAGCCAGTCTCTGTTTCTGGAGGGGCTGCTTGGCTTCCTTCCTCTGTGGTGTCCCCTCTCCTTCTGGTGGTCAAAAGCTCCTCTGCCTAGTGGGAGTCCAAACTCTTCTGCCTGTGGTCGTATTATTTATCCTTCATGAGTAGTGGGGGGAAGATGGCTTTCCATATGGCAGGGGTGTGGATGGCCCATGCTATAAAAACAGGTTGAGCAAGTCTCCAACTGCTTGATTGGGGTCTCCACACTGATCAGGTGGATAAACCTTCACAATGCAAGCAATAGAGGCCAACACCCCTGTTCATAGCAAGCCTTGCTGTGAACAGCTGATACCAGAGGTGTGTGACAAAGGGTAGATGATCTTATCAATCCTCTGTCCTTTGATGTGCCCGAGACTGTCATCAGGGTGGCGTCTCCCTCCTGCAAGTGCGCTGGTATGTGCCTCCAGGGGGATGCAGGGTGGAGGGTCAGTTTATATGTATATAGATAAATGCATATAAAACTGGGGCATATATACATGTATCTATATACATTAGGAGCAACTGGGGGCACAATATAATATATATAGGGGGCATCATATGCATCAGAGGGCACCACATATTGGGGCATATCTGGAGACCCACAGATACATATATAGAAGGCCCATATATAGATATACATGTATATGCATGCCTCATAAAGGGGGCATGCATGCATATACATATACACACGTACATACCAGCACTTCCTTCTACAAACACAAACTGTTGTATTACTTTAATGTGACTTTGTTGCATTACCAAGTAAAGCCAGTCAAGATAACACTTGGTACGGTACATTTGTATTTTAACAAATATTAGACATGCCATCGAAAATTCTTGCTCACTTCTGACGCTTCGTTTGTATCTCCGTCTGGTAAATCCAGAAGTCTTTTCCAGCAGAGGAACAGACTACTGGAAATGCTGTATATGGCACAGCCGGACACTGTTGGATTCCCATTCACTACAGTGGTATCTATGGCATAAATACCGGCTTTCTGCCGGAGAAATGTCACTGCAACCAGGATATGGTACCTCCAGTAGTCTGCTCCTCTGCTAGAACAGACAACCAGAGTTACCAAACAAAGATGTGAACCAAGTCTGTGGTTGTTAAAAATTCTATTCATTTAGGTTGTTAGGGCATAGACAATGATGTGTAGTGAAAGTCCTGATCACCAGGAGTACAGCACCAAAGCATTGTCAGTCAAACCATGTTACTCTATGGAGCCAGCCATTTCAATGTCTGATATTGCTTCACATTAGTAGAACACAGAAATGTAGCTTTTAATACCTTTTTCGAAGCCGTCCTTTAAATTTACCATCCACAAACAGCCTTTTCACTTTACTAAATGTACATTAAACATTAGTGAATTATACTGTAGCCTAGGCACTCCATATTTAATAGATGTAAATGTTCATAAAACTGTAGGTTTGTGTTAAATATGAAGTATATGTCTTCTATTTTCTTAGAAACAATGATCTAAGCCACAGCAAGGCTGAAAAAACGTCTGTCATTTGGAAAGCCAATCTTCTGTCATGTCTGGTGGGAAATTTTAATTATGTTTTATTCATATAATCTCTCACTTTGCTTTTAGCACATTTTATCTTGGTAGAAAATATTATTTCTGTTTACAGCATTGCTTGAAAACACTTTGGCCTCTCCTAAGCCCTATTTCCATCTGTTTCTTGGATTTATGTTCATTTTCTGCAGCACATGAGTGCATGCCATGAATTTCAAACCACTTTCTTTACACACAAATCAACCATAGCCACTACATAGTAATAATCTGCCTAGGCAAATGCACAACCTATTAGCTACTTAACAGCCTGTCTCTCCTTAGAAATGAAGTATATGTGGAAATTATTCCGTATTGATATTAATCAATGACTACAGCCCTGACTGTAGATCGTCTATCCATTCACAAAGCATTAATTATTTTCTGCGTCTGCGAGCATCCAACGATTTGTAGACCTCTATTTCCAGATATTGGGTTGAATAAGAAGTAGATTCATCATGTCTCTTTTTCCTCTTCCAACATGCTGTATTCATAGTCTTTGTCAATGTTCTTCTGCACTGTAAAAGGTGCATCAAGCAGGTACATTAGGTCATAATAGGTTCTTGTAAATAGCAGGAATATAAAGGGCTCATCTTGAGCACCCTTGTTAGTGAATAAACATTTTAAATTCACTTTATTGACATTTTCAGTTATACAACAATGTAAGAAAGTTTACAGTCTCTACATTGAAAGGGACTATATTGTAACAGTCCGAAAAAAGGAAACCTCGCAAAACTCTGTACAATGACAAAAGACAATGAAGACGAGAGTGGGGTAAAGGTGATAGATGGTAATTATGAGTAACAATCTTATACTTTAAAACTCCAGGTAGGAAATTCTTTGCTACGTATAGTGACAAGAGATCACAACTTGTAAGAACCAGTGTTTTTTTATTCTACTAAGTGCCTGTGGCTCCAGTATTATTTTATTATAATAAGGGGCCCAAGGTTGCCGAGTTTTCAGAAAATATGCATGCTCATTTTCAACCCATCCTGAGCTCTCCTCTATTCTATATATGTTATGCACTTTATCCTGCCATATGCTCAGCAGGGGTGTTGAGACACTGAAAATGTAGATTAATGACTTTGGGGCACTGGTGAGCTATAAGGTGATGTCTTGATGGATTGTGTGATTCTGTACCAAGATCCTAGAAGATCATCCCTGGGCACAAGCAAATCTTATTCTTGGAAATCTGGTGAATTTTATTTTCTATCTCTGTATTTGGCTGTTTGCTCCTTAACCGGCCAGCTTCAATACTTTTCATAATCAGGAAAAAGTTTTTTAAAGAAACAAGCATTAATTGCATGTATTTTCTCATGCAATTAATAAGTGTTACAATTATGGCACTTAATAGCTTTGTAAACATTCAAAGGCAATTTTTTTATGATTGCATTTTACTCATTTTGGGCTAAATATCATTCTTTCAATTGGTCTTTATTAAAAGTATTCAGCCATTTTGTCACAAAGGGTTAACTGTCTAACTTTGGTATATCCTGTGGTATATCCTTATTTCCTGGTCTGATTGCTGATGGTCCTTTAGATATAGATGGAACCATCTTTATTTTCTATTTCTGTAGATTAGTAATTTTTTTGGATACCAGCGCCCGCTATTGGCGTTATTTGGATATACCATTTTATATAATATGTATCATTAAATGTTAAGTTTTAGCGTTCCAGCTTCTCTGTGCGCCCTTAACTGTCTAACTGTATGAATTACACTTTCACTGGTCATCTAATAAACTTTATCTCTAAATTACTAAAAGGTCATAAACATTTATTTTAGCCACATTCCTATCAGCAAGATAAGAATTGAGTCATAGATCAGCAGAGCTGCCTGACAGAGTGAAAATTCAGATTGTGCTACTAGAGAAACTCAAGGCTGCACAAAGACAGTGGTTCAAAAATTTTAACCAATTGAAATGATTTTTAGCTCAAAATGGGTACAATGCAATAATAAAAAAAATTGCCCCCAAAGGTATACATAGCCTTATAAACACCATTGGAACAATTTTTTCAATTATTGATTTATGTATATTTAGGCTAAAATATTTCGGTTTGGCTTCTGCAGTTTCCAGGTTTCACAGTACATAGCAAGCTGCAGAATTATGTTCACAGTGAATAATGAAATTCTAAGGTGATGTATGACAAAATCAAAGTTCAACTTTGAATTGATGACAAAGAACACAGAGAGAGGGGGTCAGCTGGGGGGGGTTTCACATATTTTAGTTACTGTATTTTTTGAACTATATGACAAAAACTTACAAAAAAAAACCTGTGTCTTGTAGTCTCCAGTCAAGGTGTTCTAGTAGTGCCACACTCCTCTGACCAATTCCTTACTGTTTTGGCAGAGCAATCATACAGTCTAATGCCTGGTCAATGAGAGAGCTGTGTGCCCGCACACTTCTCTCTCTTTATGTCCAACACTAGAGATGAGCGAGTAGTGAAATATTCGAAAGTTCGAAATTCGATTCGAATAGACCGCGAAATTCGACTATTCGACCGAATATCGAATCCCATTAAAGTCTATGGGAAAAAAATGCTCGCCACTTGGAAATCTCAATTCGACCACTTGGAGGTCACCAAGTCCACCCTGAAACCTCAGAAAAGGATGCCAACACTGCTGGAATGCAACTGGGACAGCAGGGGAAGCATGTCTGGGTGCATATAACGCGCCCAAGTCGCACTATTACGCCACTATCACAGCCTCTCAACAATACACTCCAAGGACAATCTAACCTCTCTGTAAAGTGAGACCATACAAGGAAACCTTCTTTCCTCTACATTGCCATGGACCCCAAGCCAAACTAGACAAAAAAGAAGATGAAATTCTGCACCCCTTAAAATCACATTGCCTATGACAACCACAGATGGCATAGGCAAGGGGGAAAGCAAATAGACCCCACCCCTAATTGTCATTGTGTGTGTGTGTGAAATGTGGTCAGACATGTCTTCTTTAAAATGTAAAAACAACTCAAACACATGCAGAAGCCTTAAAATGCCCAAATTGTTGGCGCTAGAGATATCAGTGACCCGACCTGGCCCAGTGTCATGTCTAGCAGGTAAAGCAGTGGGGATGAGGAGGGATGCGTAGGACCGCAAAAGGCAGTTAGAGGCCGTGGGCTGGCCAGAGGCTCATGGAAAATTTTGTGGAGGCCCAAGAGGTGAGACGTCTTAAAAATTGTGTGGAGGCTAAAGAGGTGAGACCTCTTAAAAATTATGTGGAGGCCCAAGAGCTGAGACCTCTTAAAAATTATGTGGAGGCCCAAGAGGTGAGATCTCTTAAACATTTTGTGGAGGCCCAAGAGGTGAGACCTCTTAAAAATTATGTGGAGGCCCAAGAGGTGAGACCCGTTAAAAATTGTGTGGAGGCTAAAGAGGTGAGACCTCTTAAAGATTTTGTGGAGGCCCAAGAGGTGAGACCTCTTAAAGATTTTGTGGAGGCCCAAGAGGTGAGACCTCTTAAAGATTTTGTGGAGGCCCAAGAGGTGAGACCTCTTAAAGATTTTGTGCAGGCCCAAGAGGTGAGACCTCTTAAAGATTTTGTGGAGGCCCAAGAGGTGAGACCTCTTAAAGATTTTGTGGAGGCCCAAGAGGTGAGACCTCTTAAAGATTTTGTGCAGGCCCAAGAGGTGAGACCTCTTAAACATTATGTGGAGGCCCAAGAGGTGAGACCTCTTAAACATTTTGTGCAGGCCCAAGAGGTGAGACCTCTTAAAAATTATGTGGAGGCCCAAGAGGTGAGACCTCTTAAAAATTATGTGGAGGCCCAAGAGGTGAGACCTCTTAAACATTATGTGGAGGCCCAAGAGGTGAGACCTCTTAAACATTTTGTGCAGGCCCAAGAGGTGAGACCTCTTAAAAATTATGTGGAGGCCCAAGAGGTGAGACCTCTTAAAAATTATGTGGAGGCCCAAGAGGTGAGACCTCTTAAAAATTATGTGGAGGCCCAAGAGGTGAGACCTCTTAAAAATTATGTGGAGGCCCAAGAGGTGAGCCATAAATATATAAATTTTTCTTATTTACGGAGCAATTCTACGGCGGTTAAGGAGGAGGAGGAGGAGGAGGTGGAGGAGGAAATGGCACTTCATACAGATGGCACTTCACTTTTGGCTGCTTTCCACGGTTGGAGAAGCAAAGTCCGGGTCAATCCACTTGCTGTTCATTTTGATTAGCGTCAGCCTGTCGGCACTGTCGGTTGACAGGCGGCTGCGCTTATCGGTTATAATGCCCCCGGCTGCGCTGAACACCCTTTCTGATAGCACGCTGGCGGCAGGGCAGGCAAGCACCTCCAAGGCGTACAGGGACAGTTCCAGCCACGTGTCCAACTTGGAGACCCAGTAAGTGTAGGACGCCGAGGGATCGGGGAGGACAGGGTTACGGTCTGCCAGGTACTCCCGCAACATCCGCCGATACTTGTCCCTCCTGCTGATAGCGGGCCCCGCAGTGATGGAAGTTGCACGAGGGGGTGCCATGAACGTGTCCCACACCTTGGAGAGTGTTCCCCTGGTGGCTGTGGGCCTGATAGATGTTGTGGGACTCTGGGAGACCCTCTCCTCTCTGCCGCCAGCGATGGTGGGTGGGAAAATCTCCATCATGTTCTGCACGAGTTCCCTCTGGTATTCCAGCAATCGATTTGTCCTCTCCTCTACCGGAATAAAAGAAGAGACGTTATCTTTATACCGGGGGTCCAGGATTGCGAAGACCCAGTACAGTTTGTTCTCCACTATCCGGACAACACGTGTGTCCCGGGAAAAGCAGCCCAGCATGAAGTCAGCCATGTGTGCCAGACTCTGAATAGGCATGACCTCACTGCCCCCACCAGAAGGATCACTTGCCATTTCCTCCTCTTCCTCTTCCGCCTCCTCTCCGCCCCATCCGCGCTGAACCAATGGGACGCACACAGCCTGACTGCTACCCTCGCCGCCAGCATCCTCCTCCTCTTCCACAGCCACCTCCACGTCGTCCTCCTCCTCATCCTCCTCCTCCTGCAACTGCCACCGTGAAGCAGACAAAAGTGTGGTCTGACTGTGTAGCTCCGTTGCGTCTCCTCCTACCCCCGTCTCCTCTGCGTGCAATGCGTTCTCCCTTATTGCGATGAGGGATTCTTAAAGGACGCCTAGGAGCGGGATGGTTACGCTCACTATAGCGTCCTCGCTGCTGACCTTCTTGGTGGACTCCTCAAAGATACGCAGTACATCGCATATGTCTGCCATCCATGGCCACTCGTGGTTGGCAAACTGAGGGAGCTGAGTTGGAGGCACGCGTGGATTCATAATCTGGTACTCCATCAATGCTCTCTGCTGCTCACACACCCTGGCCAACATGGAATAGGTGGAATTCCAGCGAGTGGGCAGGTCGCACAACAGCCGATGTTCAGGCAAATGGAGGCGTTGCTGGAGTTTTTTTAAGCTAGCAGCAGCTACAGTTGACTTACGAAAGTGAGCGCACAAGCGCCGCACTTTCACCAGTAGCTCTGCCAGGTTGGGGTAAGTCTTCAGAAATTTTTGGACTACCAGATTAAAAACGTGGGCCAGGCATGGTACGTGATTGAGTTCGGCAAGCTCCAGAGCCGCCACCAGGTTACGGCCGTTATCGCACACGACCATGCCTGGTCCTAGCTGCAGCGGCGACAGCCACATCTCCGTCTGCTGCAATATGGCGTCCCTCACCTCTGGGGCGCTGTGCTTCCTGTCGCCCAAGCTGATGAGCTTAAGCACCGCCTGCTGACGTCTCCCCGCGCCAGTGCTGCAACGCTTCCAGCTAGTGGCTGAGGGCGATGTTAAGGCAGAGGAGGAGGAGGAGGAGGAGGAGGGGGGTTTATCAGAACCCATGCTGGCAATCTTGGGCGGGGGTGGTAGGTAGGCCGTCTCTGTTTGCGACCCCGTCCCCGCTTCCACTACATTCACCCAGTGTGCCGTCAAAGAGATGTAGCGTCCCTGGCCGCAAGCGCTTGTCCACGAGTCAGTGGTCAAGTGGACCTTTGCGCTGACTGCGTACCTCAGGGCCCGCCTGATGTTACGCGACACGTGCTGGTGCAGGGCGGGGACGGCACTCCGGGAAAAGTAGTGGCGGCTGGGGACGGAATAGCGAGGTGCGGCAGCCGCCATCAGGTCGCGGAAGGCCTGCGTCTCCACAAGCCTAAACGGCAACATCTCCAGGGCCAGCAGTTTGGAGATGTGGCAGTTTAAGGCTTGGGCTTGGGGGTGACTCGAGGCGTACTTCCGCCTGCGGTCGAACGCCTGCGAGATGGACAGTTGTTGGGACGAGGAGTGTGAGGGTGCAGGCGAAGAGGCGGGGGAAGGGGAGGCTGAAGGAGAAGGCCCCAAAGTAGCCGAGGCAGAGGCACATGTGGAGGTGTCCTGGCTGGAGGTCTGGACCGCAGTGGCAGCACACAACAAAGGGGAAGAGGCAGTGGCAGCAGGACCGGGCGCAGTTTGTATTGCGTTTGCTCTCTCCCACTCAGCCCAGTGCTTGACTTCCAAGTGACGCCGCATGCCTGAGGTGGTCAGATTGCTCTTCTCAGAGCACCTACTCAGTTTTGAGTGGCAGAGTGTGCAAACCGCGCTCAGTTTGTCATCCGCACAAACATTAAAAAATCTCCACACCACAGAAGTACGAGGCCTCGATGGGGGAGCTTTGCGCGACTGCCCGCTGCCGGGAACAGCTTCGGCCCTGCTGGCTGTGGCCTCACTTCTCTGTCTGGACTGTCCTCTGCCTCTGGACATCCCTCTGCCTGTGGACATCCCTCTGCCTGTGGACATCCCTCTGCCTGTGGACATCCCTCTGCCTCTTGCTGCCTTTTTCGGTGCTGCGCAGACCACCACCTCTCCACTGCTTTCCCCGCTGGACATCACCCCTGGCCAAGTGGGGTCGGTCATTTCGTCATCCACCACCTCCTCTTCCTCACTCTGCTCCTCCTCCTGCCCACTGGACATTCCAACAGCCTCCCTTGATGGCAACTGCGTCTCATCATCATCATCATCGCTCATGATAACAGATGCTGGTTCAGGGTCCACATCAGCAGGAGATGGCGAATACTCAAGTGCTTGGGCATCACTACAAACAAATTCCTCTGCTAGCTCCTGGGATTCTTCCGGCACATCTGAAAAAGGACCCGAAAAGAGCTCCTGGGAGGGGTCAATGGTGGGATGACTCTGTTGGCCAGGTGTGGAGGAAGGAGGGTCAGAGTGAGACTGTGTGGATGACTGGCTGGTGGACAACTGTGTGGAAGCGCTATCGGCTATCCATTGCACCACCTGTTCAACCTGCTCAGGCCTCAACAGCGGTGTAACCCGCCCCCTGCTTAACTGTCCCATAAAGGCAGGGATTCTGGATAAGCGGGATCCTGGCTGACCCTCACCAGCACGCATTGTATCCCCACTGGCTTCAACAAGGCCCCCAACAGCATTTCCGCGCCCCCGTCCTCGTCCACGTCCGATTCCGCTAGCCCCCCGCCGCATTTTTTTTTTTTTACAATACTTTGCCTTCACAGCCGTGAAATTAGTTTGCAAGAGAACGCACAGTACAGTTGCCAGTTAAGGCCTATAGATTGTATTTTTCAAGGTACACAGCCGTGTAGTAACTGAACAGACGGTGGGTATGAACACCAGTTATGAGAAATTACTTTGCAAGAGAACGCACAGTACTGTTGCCAGTTAAGGCCTATATATTGTATTTTTCAAGGTACACAGCCGTGTAGTAACTGAACAGACGGTGGGTATGAACACCAGTTATGAGAAATTACTTTGCAAGAGAACGCACAGTACAGTTGCCAGTTAAGGCCTATATATTGTATTTTTCAAGGTACACAGCCGTGTAGTAACTGAACAGACGGTGGGTATAAACACCAGTTATGAGAAATTACTTTGCAAGAGAACGCACAGTACAGTTGCCAGTTAAGGCCTATAGATTGTATTTTTCAAGGTACACAGCCGTGTAGTAACTGAACAGACGGTGGGTATAAACACCAGTTATGAGAAATTACTTTGCAAGAGAACGCACAGTACAGTTGCCAGTTAAGGCCTATATATTGTATTTTTCAAGGTACACAGCCGTGTAGTAACTGAACAGACGGTGGGTATAAACACCAGTTATGAGAAATTACTTTGCAAGAGAACGCACAGTACAGTTGCCAGTTAAGGCCTATAGATTGTATTTTTCAAGGTACACAGCCGTGTAGTAACTGAACAGACGGTGGGTATGAACACCAGTTATGAGAAATTACTTTGCAAGAGAACGCACAGTACAGTTGCCAGTTAAGGCCTATATATTGTATTTTTCAAGGTACACAGCCGTGTAGTAACTGAACAGACGGTGGGTATGAACACCAGTTATGAGAAATTACTTTGCAAGAGAACGCACAGTACAGTTGCCAGTTAAGGCCTATATATTGTATTTTTCAAGGTACACAGCCGTGTAGTAACTGAACAGACGGTGGGTATAAACACCAGTTATGAGAAATTACTTTGCAAGAGAACGCACAGTACAGTTGCCAGTTAAGGCCTATAGATTGTATTTTTCAAGGTACACAGCCGTGTAGTAACTGAACAGACGGTGGGTATAAACACCAGTTATGAGAAATTACTTTGCAAGAGAACGCACAGTACAGTTGCCAGTTAAGGCCTATATATTGTATTTTTCAAGGTACACAGCCGTGTAGTAACTGAACAGACGGTGGGTATGAACACCAGTTATGAGAAATTACTTTGCAAGAGAACGCACAGTACAGTTGCCAGTTAAGGCCTATATATTGTATTTTTCAAGGTACACAGCCGTGTAGTAACTGAACAGACGGTGGGTATGAACACCAGTTATGAGAAATTACTTTGCAAGAGAACGCACAGTACAGTTGCCAGTTAAGGCCTATATATTGTATTTTTCAAGGTACACAGCCGTGTAGTAACTGAACAGACGGTGGGTATGAACACCAGTTATGAGAAATTACTTTGCAAGAGAACGCACAGTACAGTTGCCAGTTAAGGCCTATAGATTGTATTTTTCAAGGTACACAGCCGTGTAGTAACTGAACAGACGGTGGGTATGAACACCAGTTATGAGAAATTACTTTGCAAGAGAACGCACAGTACAGTTGCCAGTTAAGGCCTATAGATTGTATTTTTCAAGGTACACAGCCGTGTAGTAACTGAACAGACGGTGGGTATGAACACCAGTTATGAGAAATTACTTTGCAAGAGAACGCACAGTACAGTTGCCAGTTAAGGCCTATATATTGTATTTTTCAAGGTACACAGCCGTGTAGTAACTGAACAGACGGTGGGTATAAACACCAGTTATGAGAAATTACTTTGCAAGAGAACGCACAGTACAGTTGCCAGTTAAGGCCTATATATTGTATTTTTCAAGGTACACAGCCGTGTAGTAACTGAACAGACGGTGGGTATGAACACCAGTTATGAGAAATTACTTTGCAAGAGAACGCACAGTACAGTTGCCAGTTAAGGCCTATATATTGTATTTTTCAAGGTACACAGCCGTGTAGTAACTGAACAGACGGTGGGTATGAACACCAGTTATGAGAAATTACTTTGCAAGAGAACGCACAGTACAGTTGCCAGTTAAGGCCTATATATTGTATTTTTTCAAGGTACACAGCCGTGTAGTAACTGAACAGACGGTGGGTATGAACACCAGTTATGAGAAATTACTTTGCAAGAGAACGCACAGTACAGTTGCCAGTTAAGGCCTATATATTGTATTTTTCAAGGTAGACAGCCGTGTAGTAACTGAACAGACGGTGGGTATGAACACCAGTTATGAGAAATTACTTTGCAAGAGAACGCACAGTACAGTTGCCAGTTAAGGCCTATATATTGTATTTTTCAAGGTACACAGCCGTGTAGTAACTGAACAGACGGTGGGTATGAACACCAGTTATGAGAAATTACTTTGCAAGAGAACGCACAGTACAGTTGCCAGTTAAGGCCTATATATTGTATTTTTCAAGGTACACAGCCGTGTAGTAACTGAACAGACGGTGGGTATGAACACCAGTTATGAGAAATTACTTTGCAAGAGAACGCACAGTACAGTTGCCAGTTAAGGCCTATATATTGTATTTTTCAAGGTACACAGCCGTGTAGTAACTGAACAGACGGTGGGTATGAACACCAGTTATGAGAAATTACTTTGCAAGAGAACGCACAGTACAGTTGCCAGTTAAGGCCTATAGATTGTATTTTTCAAGGTACACAGCCGTGTAGTAACTGAACAGACGGTGGGTATGAACACCAGTTATGAGAAATTACTTTGCAAGAGAACGCACAGTACAGTTGCCAGTTAAGGCCTATATATTGTATTTTTCAAGGTACACAGCCGTGTAGTAACTGAACAGACGGTGGGTATGAACACCAGTTATGAGAAATTACTTTGCAAGAGAACGCACAGTACAGTTGCCAGTTAAGGCCTATAGATTGTATTTTTCAAGGTACACAGCCGTGTAGTAACTGAACAGACGGTGGGTATGAACACCAGTTATGAGAAATTACTTTGCAAGAGAACGCACAGTACAGTTGCCAGTTAAGGCCTATATATTGTATTTTTCAAGGTACACAGCCGTGTAGTAACTGAACAGACGGTGGGTATAAACACCAGTTATGAGAAATTACTTTGCAAGAGAACGCACAGTACAGTTGCCAGTTAAGGCCTATATATTGTATTTTTCAAGGTACACAGCCGTGTAGTAACTGAACAGACGGTGGGTATAAACACCAGTTATGAGAAATTACTTTGCAAGAGAACGCACAGTACAGTTGCCAGTTAAGGCCTATAGATTGTATTTTTCAAGGTACACAGCCGTGTAGTAACTGAACAGACGGTGGGTATGAACACCAGTTATGAGAAATTACTTTGCAAGAGAACGCACAGTACAGTTGCCAGTTAAGGCCTATATATTGTATTTTTCAAGGTACACAGCCGTGTAGTAACTGAACAGACGGTGGGTATGAACACCAGTTATGAGAAATTACTTTAAAGAGAACGCACAGTACAGTTGCCAGTTAAGGCCTATATATTGTATTTTTCAAGGTACACAGCCGTGTAGTAACTGAACAGACGGTGGGTATGAACACCAGTTATGAGAAATTACTTTGCAAGAGAACGCACAGTACTGTTGCCAGTTAAGGCCTATATATTGTATTTTTCAAGGTACACAGCCGTGTACTAAGTGATCAGACAGTGTGTATGAACACCAGTTATGAGAAATTACTTTGCAAGAGAACGCACAGTACAGTTGCCAGTTATAAAACCTATATATTGTATTTTTCAAGGTACACAGCAGTAGTGCCAAATATAGTTTGGTATGTAGCAGAGCACCTAATACACCACTAATGCCTCTCTCTGTCCCTACTCCAGCAGCTATCCCTGAATACAGCAGCCGTTCTCTGTAAAGTCTATATTGTAGTAAGCTATCACTGAAGTCCACTGTAGTAGCCCTGATAAGGGCTTTTAATCACGCTCCTGCCTGTCCAACAGCTAAAACCTGTCTCTCCCTTCTCCAGCCTCTGTCCCTGACTAAGTTCACGCAGCATCTGCGTACGAGCAGGAAGAGCTGAGTTTTTAATATTCGAGGTCACATGGTTTTTCCAGCCAATGCATGTAGACGCCGTTTTCGCGCTGCCAGCGTGCTCAGCGTGCCTGTCATACCCCCCCTGCATGGTGATTGGTGGAAAAAGAGCGCCAGGGAAGGTGGGAGGGGAAACGAATTCTAAGTGCGCCATCGCCGTTATACTCGATTGAAATCGAGTATGCCGAATAGCGTAGTATTCGATCGAATACCGGCTCGATCGAACACTACTCGCTCATCTCTATCCAACACCAATCTGTAAACATAAGCTCATGGTAAGAACTGTGACAACTTCAGGTCCTGAGGCAGCAGGATAGTATTTGGAAAGTCTGAATTACAGTAGTTTAAAGGCTATCTGCACCTTCGGAGGCAAAAAAATTTTATGATTGCATTTTACTCATTTTGGCTAAATTTTGGCTAAAATTGTGGAGAACTCACTATTCCTGCTGTTCCTGTAACCTGTCACAACCACCTGTGTTACCACTGATTGATTTAAAACTAAGTAACATAGAGATCACACATGTAACTATATCATTACACTTTAAAAGGGGAGGAATCTCTGATCATGCACTACTTTTGGTTGGTTCTGCCCCAGATCATTTGAAAGAAACTAAGCGTTCCTTCCTGACAATTGCCTGCTTGTCAGAGAATGAGACCACTGCATTTACATGCAGTGATCACCTCCACAGGAGGAAGGGATTGCTAATGCCATCGCTTGTTATCATAAGAAATCATTATTTGCCAGCAGCAGAGTGTAATAAAACCCTAATAATCCATGTCAACCTTCTTTGGCTTATTTTAATTATAGCCCATAAACGGATAAGATCTCAAGATAAGGAATTATTCCAACTCAGTTTTGTCTGATAGTGTGGGGCAACTTCAAAGCTTACTTTAGAAGTATCATTCAAAAATAAATCTATAATTGTAAGTAGAGATGAGCAAAACAATCAAGTTTGTTACTGTCACAAATTTTCCAAAAGATTCTAATTTCATTAAATCCTAAACTTTTGTGATTCGCCCCGCACAAATCACAGCCACAATTTTACAGATAAGTAAACAGAGTCAAGCAGTCATCTGCCATCAAAAAGGCATCATTTTTGGACCGTTTTTTTTTTTTTTTTCATCTAAAATAAAATCCAACAGTGCGGGGTGTTTATTTTGTTTTGTTTGATACCACTGGGTGCCATGCGTTTATACTTGACCATATATGTTAATGTTACTTTAACATTACTAATGCTGTCTTAGAGGGCTTGGAAGGCGTTGATAAAGTCCTAGGAAACCTCAGAGTGTCATACATGACTTTTCAGTACAGTTAACCAAATGAGACATAAAACTAATTTTGCGAAATTCCTTCATCTCTAATTGTTAGAATTACACTCATTGACAAAAAAAAATAATAATAATGCACCAAGTAGAAAGGTTTGGTTTCTGAAAAACTCGGCATGCTGTTACAGTATATCTCATGCGGATATGTAAATGATAAAAGGTGTGGTCTAATTAGAAACTGGGTCTTGCCACAAAGGAGTATAAAAGTGCTTCCCCTTCTGCCCTATAAAATGGATCTCAGAGGCTACTTTTTGGCAGTATACCTCTTGGTGAGAGATCACTGACTGATAGACATGTCTCTATGACACACTCAATGACATTTTGCCCAGTTGACAGACTTTGAGAAGGGATGCATCATTGGACTGTTAAAAGCAGTATGATTATTTCCTGCTATCTAGGCCATTCGGGCCTAACTTTTAAGAGATTTTGGGAGCATTGGTTACGTGAGGGAATGAACACATGGTAAACAGACTCCAGATGGCCCAGACAGACCATCAGTAGAGAGGATTGTTTGATGCACCAACAAATATGAGCAGCTCCCACCTTCTCGACACAGATGGTACCTTCATTACACACCCTTGTTTGTTTGTAGTGGTGTCGTGAATGGGAAACCTGGACTACTATGGACTGGAACCCTATAATTTTTAATGACTAATCCAGATTCTGTTTGGGATCTGACGACTGCCGGGTTTGAGTATGGAGGCCTGGTGGTGAAAGCTTCAGTCCTAACTTTGCTGTGGAGTGACACACTGCTCCAACTGCTGATGTGATGATCTGGGGAGCCATCACATCCAAAAGTCGGTCACCACTGATTTGAGGCACACAGGTCAGCAATATGTGTAGAACATCCTGCAGTCATGTGTTGCCTCTCATGGCAAGGAAGCAGCTGTAAATGTGATAAAATAACTAAAGAAGCTATATTTACTATATTTTTCCCCTGCCACATCCAGGATCGCACTCCAGCCCTACAGCTTTAATGCTATGATCCTAGCTGCAGCTGTGACATGCACACAGGTCTCCATGCAGCCAATCAGCAGTAAGTAGGACATCATGGCTGAGGTCAGTGACTGGCTGCAGTATGGTATGACATCACTACTGAAGCCAGGAAAACAAACACCAACGGTGACGAGCGGCACACAATGCTGGAAACAGCAGGAAAGAAAATTCGTAAGTATCACTTTTTTTGTTATTGTACAACATTCACTGGCGCTATTTTTTATTGAACTCAAACAACCCCTTTACCCTCTCAGACCACATAGAAGCATTAGTAAAAATTCCTAATTTTTTGTACAAAAATATATCTCAATACAAGTAAAATTAAAACTTGGCAAAAATTAACATTAAAATGTTTTTTTTTTTGCCCAAAATTCTATACATTCTTTATACTAGCCCTATATGGATTACGGATCAGTATTTAAAACTCCAAATTATTGGTGGACTTTATTTGGAATGGAAGAGGAGCAAGGATGAAACTTGGACATCTGTTCAGTAGACAGAGGTAGTTTGGCTTTACCAATTTCAAGCTTTACCTTCTAGCAGTACAGTTTCAATATGTGGTCCCTGGGTAATAATAATATGATAGCAAAATGGCACCAAAGTATCCATTGCCTTTAGGCTAGGGCTACATGGTGATACTAGTCGCTGGACACGGCCAGGATCTCAGAGTACCTGTGATCCCATAGAACTAAAAGGGATCACAGCGCAAGTCGCAATACCGTAAATCCAACCATGTGTGGATTTTTTGCAAAACGGTCGCTTCCCCTATAGCTACGCCCCGGGTGAAGCATTTAAAAACATTTGGCAAGGTGTATCAAGACTTGCTGCTCTAATGCCATTCTTGATCTAGAATGTGGTGCAGCCAGATGCTTCAAAATTATATAGAGGTGCAAGCCTCTTAATAATGTGGGGGCAGATTAGCAGGTCCATGTAGAATCTGAAATGTATGACACCTAGGAGGTGGCATAGGTTTTAAGTATTAGTTACATCAGAAAATTGGCGTACATAATGATAAATGTGTGGGTCCATGTAGGCCCCCCTCTCACCTTTTTGAAAAATGGCAAGCTTGGCAAAAAAGTACAAAAAGGTACACATTTCTGTACAGAATAGGACTAGCTCAAACATTAGCAAATTTTTATAATAACGATTCTGGCACAGGTGGCATGATAAATCTCCCCATTATGTACTTCACAATACCTTTGTTAAGGATGTCCCACGGTGTATTCATCCAAAAAACACTTTTATTCCATATGTAAATGACCCCCGCAAGTGCCCGGAAGCTTGTTTATACAGCAAGGAGCCCAAGCCCTCAGGCAATTTGAAAAGCAAACCCCTCCCTTTTCCATGGGGGGTTTGCTTTTCAAATCGCCTGGGGGCTTGGGCGATTTGTTTTTTGGATGAATACACCATAACAAAGGTATTGTTTTAATGTGGATAAGGTGGTCTATAGCCTGATCTGAGCAGTCTATGACGTGAAAGACTCCCTTTAATGAATCATTGGCTATTGTGGGATTGGCAAAATCCCTTGTCTACAGCAACAGAAAGAACATGCATAATAAGGAGAAAATGAATGGATATTCATCATGCCATGTAGTGTTCCACTCTTGCATTATTCAGTCTGAGAGTTCAATTGCCTAAAACACAGAAACCAATTTTGCCACATGAAAAAATATCAGTTTGTTTTATGTTTATGTTTTCTTTTCTTTTACTGGCAGAAATAAAATAATGCCCACAGAGTGAACCAATTGTATCAATAATCCAATTGCTTTACTTTCAGAAGTTACTGGACACAATATAGATGCAGTATTTCACAGTAACAAATTGTGTACAACACTATCTAAACTTATAACATTACATTACATTAAAGTTTATTATATTATTAAAAGAAAAAGTTGCATACATGCATAAAAACCAAGTGTCAACATACACTTGTCTTTAGCTACACACCCAACATAGTTACTTTCTGCTGCAGCTTGGCAGTAGTTTTAGCAGTCTTTTTTTTAAACCAAGTTCAAGAAGTGGATCAGCACTCACGTTTTAATTCTAATAAATCTTCACTTTATTGCAAAAAAACAAAATACAGGCAGATGTGACATGTTTTGGCTAAACAGCCTTTTTCAAAGCATCAAAAAGTTAGTGCTGATCCATTTCTTCTAGTGGGATGTATGCAACCCAGGATACCCAGCACCACCCTCTTCCGGAGTGCCGACTGATTATTCCTAAAATTACATTATTTTTTTTTTCATTTAGGTTAGATTTTTCAGTTCTTATTTAAAGAACCATTAGAAATAGTTCTAGAATCATGTCAAATGTTATTTTAATCCATATACTGTATTAACCTTGCAAAATTACATTAACCTCTTCTCAAAATCTGTTGTACCTGGCGGATGTCGGGTCTTTAAAGATGGCGCCCACTTCGGAGTGGAGTGAGCGACATAGCTGCCAGGTGTCTGCTGTATGAAATGCGGACTGCTGACATTTAACCCCTCAGATGCCATGGTCAAATGCGACTACGGCGGCTGAGAGGGCTTAAACCTGGAGGCATGTGCCTCAGGGTAAAGAACGCCTCCCCTGGGGCGGAGATTAGGGAAGGCATTCATTCATAGTAATAAGTCTGAGCCGGTACTAGGCTTCCAGGCTCATTATTTGTATATTACAGTTCAAACCAGCACGTGGCATCACTGTACTGTACTATAGTTTCTATATAGAATAATGGAGCAGATTCCATGATTTGAAATCTGATGATTGCAAATTGGGGTCCAACGTGGGACATAACAGAAAGTAAAAAAAGTTAAAAAAAAAGTTTTGAAAAATACAAAAAAAAAAATACGTAAAAATTCAAATCACCCTCCTTTCTCCAAAATCAAAATAAATGGGGGAGCGTGGCCGGAAGCCGATGGAGCAGGATGCGTGAGGGAGCAGCTCCGTCCACCCCAGGCTCTAATAAGCTAAATAGGCACCTCTATTTGACCCACCATGGGGAAGAAAAGGGCTCCAAAACCCTCCAGGACCCCTGAGGACCTGTTGGGATCCGGAGGTCCAAATACCTTGGACGCATTCATCCTCCGGAGCGTCGCCACTGCAGAATCCAAGATGGCGGCGGTGACTGCAGATCGGGAGCTACCAGGAGAGGAGGAGGCGGCACCGGACATCTGCGCTGCTCCGGCTGTGGTGGGTGCCGTCGGGCCGGCGCTTCAGGCTTCTAACAACAGCCCCACCAGACGCCATTTGGGTCCCCATTCATCTGGGACTGCTCCCTATGTTAACCCCCACTTGGGATCAGTGACTTCTGTGGAGCCACATGCAGGGGATGCGCAGAAGGCAGCGCACTGTGACCGACCTACCTCGGCTCTACAAGTCCCCTTGGAGCTGGTGAGCCCTTTGTCCGTTCCACCTCTGGGGTCCTCCTTTCTCATGTCTGCTGACGCCCCTCAACTGTCAGCTGTGAACCGCTCATTTAGTGCGGTTGTCAGGGGCGAAGTCATCCCAGCCTCTCCTAGATCTGATGAGGATCTTTCCATCTCGCCTCTTCCCACTCTTGAGAGGCCCCAGTCACACATGGATGCCACGGAGGCTTTTGTTTCCACTAGGAGACTCCCTCCCCTCCCGCAACGGTCTCAGCGGTCCCCCCAGCCGTCTCCCAGCCTGGCTCATTTGGTGACTTCTGAGGTGGGGGTCCCGAAAATATGGAGGTCCCCCAGTCCATCAGGGAGTGGATCCCCATCTTCCTCTGAGCCAGAAACCCCACACGCCTTTGCTAACCCTCCCCAAGATTGGTGGTCCTATATCCAACAATTGCCTACCAAGCAGGACTTCAGGGCCCTAGTCTCTGAGGTGAAAGACACCTTTAAGGAGGAAATTGCAGCTGTGCGGCAAGATGTCCAGAATGTGGACCAGCGTGTACATCAATTGGAATAAGATCATAATGCCTCGCGCACTGTTATTCTTTCTCTTCAAAAGCAATCTTCTTCTCATACTCTCCAATTAAGAAACTTGCAGAATCATGTGGAGGATCTGGACAACAGAGGACGGCGTCACAATATTAGAGTGCGGGGGGTGCCAGAGGCCCAAGGCGATGAGGATGTCCGTTCTACTCTCCTCTGCATCTTCAATACCATTTTGGGGCATCCTGCCACCCATCCTATTTTTATGGATCGAGCGCACAGAGCCCTCCGACAAAAGTCTTCAGAAGGTCCGCCGCGGGACATGATCTGCTACGTAAATGACTTTAGCCTTAAGGAAGAAATAATGGCAAAGGTGCGAATTGTGCAGCAATTGGAATACCAAGGGGCTAAAGTTTCCCTATTTCAAGATCTATCCTGGATCACCCTCCAGAAGCGAAGGGCTTTAAAACCTCTGTTAGAGTTATTGCGCAAAAACTCTATCCCTTACCGTTGGGGCTTCCCTTTTAGCCTGAAAGCCAGGAAAAACGGGACTACTGCGACCATTAAGAACCCGTAGGACTTATCTGAGTTCTGCGCTCGTCTGGGCCTGTCACCTCCTCACATTCCAGAGTGGGATGCCCCCACCGTCCTTCCTCCACTACCAGCGACGTGGACAACGGTGGGCCCTCGCAAATGCCGTCAACGAGATATGATAAGGGAAGGCCGCCTAACATCAACATCTACGTCTTGAGGACTTCTCTGTTTGATGCCATGTTAAGTATATGTTGCTACTAGAGATGAGCGAGCACTAAAATGCTCGGGTGCTCGTTATTCAAGTTGAACTTTTCCCGATGCTCAATGGGAGACTCGAGCATTTTTGCAGGGGACCAATGCTCTGCCTAGGGAAGGCTGGGTGAAAACCTGGAAACCTCAGAAAATGATGGAAACACCACGGAAATGGACAGGAAACCGCAGGGGCAGCATGCATGGATGCCTCTGAGGCTGCCTAATCCCACCATTACCCCAAATTCTCAGGCAACAGCCTGGTGGTTACCCTCATGGCAATTGTGCTCACCCAGACAAAGAAAGGCGAGGCACATGCCCATCACATGTTAGGGAAGCACCCAACTAGGTGCAACGAAGGTCCATCACCTCCTGCAGGTGACACCACTGCTCATGTTGGCACTGCTGTGCTATCCCCCGCCCCACGACGCAGGCATAAGCCTGACACATCATGGTGACAGCGTAGTGACACCAACAAGTGACCAAGTTAGATTGAGGTAGCAGTCAAATGTCTGTAGGCGAGCCTCCCAAAAATTTGTTTTGGAGTGTCCGAAGTTGACCCTCCTAAAAAATTGTTTAGGAGTGTCTGTAGTTGACCCTTCTGTAAAATATTTTTTTTGTTGTCCCTGTTATTAGTTAATGTACAACCCATGGCTGGCATGGTGGGAATATATAGGTTTTGCGTCACAGACGGTCCACTGCACCGTTACATTTTCTTCATCATTGCCAATTACTTTTTCACCAACTGTTGTCTGGCAATGATAAAGGGGAAGGTGAATCCACTGCGAAAGAAAAGTGTCATCCTCTTACAATTCTACACTTGCTCTCAATTGAAAAGTGGATGTTCTCGCCGTGGCCTTCCTCATAGTGGCCGCTTCTGCGGACAACAGAGGTGGTGTACCTACTGACAGCCTGACCGAACACGATGGCAGACGGGGAGACACTCCCTCAAGTAAAATTGTTTAGGAGTGTCTGTAGTTGACCCTTCTGTAAAATATTTTTTTTTGTTTTCCCTGTTATTAGTTAATGTACAACCCATGGCTGGCATGGTGGGAATATATAGGGAAGCACCCAACTAGGTGCAACGAAGGTCCATCACCCATGCCCATGCTGGCACTGCTCTCCTATCCCCAGCCACACGATGCAGGCATAAGCCTGACACAGCATGGCGGTGACACCAACAAGTGACCAAGTTACATAGGGTAGCAGGTCAGCCACCCAAAAATTTAGCCTGACGCAGCATGGCGGTGACAACAGAGTGACCGAGTTAGACTGAGGTAGCAGGAGGTGAAGCACGGATGGTAATTCGAAGGTGGAGGAGGAGGGGTTGGAGAAAGTGGCATAGTAATTCTGACAAACCGTGAACGAGGCAGGCCCCGCAATCCTCCAAGTGGGCATTACATGAGCGGCCCCAGGGTCAGACTCGGTCAGAGTATGTGAAATGTTCAGGGTGGCCGAACGCCGGGCTCGACGGCGGACCCGTTTCGGGTTATCGATTGTCGAAATGTTGGCTTACATCAAGTTTAGTATCTGTTTTTATCAGTTGCTGTGGCTGTTGGTGGTAAAGTGGTGAGCATAGCTGCTTCCCAAGCAGTTGACCCGGGTTCGATTCCCGTCTATCGCACTATCG
>ONZH01004219.1:0-19595 GCA_900303285.1 Rhinella marina
TACATCCGGCTGTTGTCACCAACACACACGCTAGCCCAGGGGGCACTCCTCTGGCTCTTCCACCGAAACCTCCTTGCCCCAGCCTGCCCCCCCACCTACAGGCCCACTCTCCAAACAATTGACGTCTTTTTCCTATCTTTCTCTCTCTCCAAACTATTTTTCCGGATAGCTGCCATATACGGTATTAAACTGAGAAGAATACAGAAAACACATGCTACACTTGATCAAGTTCATAATTTACGACTGTACCGCTTGATACAACAGTTTTCAAAAATCCATTCTGGCTGTTGTCTCCACCACACACACTAGCCCAGGGGGCACTCCTCTGGCTCTTCCAGCGAAACCTCCTTGCCCCACCCTGCCCCCCCCCCCACCTACAGGCCCACTCTACAAACAATTTAGCCGGATAGGGGACGTGATAGGCAGAGCATGGATTTAGCATCAACCGGTACAGTCGTAAATTATGAGATTGATCAAGTGTGGCATGACTTTATAGATGGAGATTGCATGTGGTCACGTACTCCCTGGAACCCCATAGTCACCCCTTCTCTGATGTGCCAGCCCAGAACATTCTCTGCCCCAATTCGCAAGACCTTTTGCTGTTTCCGTGTGCTGACAGTGTGGATTTACCAGTGTTGTCTGAGGAGGTGGTGGACAATGGCGAGACACAGGTGTCGGGGGGGTGAGGTAGTTGTATGGGAAGCAAGTTAGCATGGACACGTCCCCTTAGCTGCAGTGGGAAAGACACTCCCCTGGCCAGAGCAAGCTTTTTTTCCCTTTTCCGTGTTCGAAATATCCATTAAATATAGGGTCCCAAGATAGGGGACGTATACGGTATTAAACTGAGAAGAATCGATACTGCACCGGCTGATGCTAGAGCATTTCCAAATGCATTCTGGCTGTTGTCACCACCACACACGCTAGCCCAGGGGGCACTCCTCTGGCTCTTCCACCGAAACCTCCTTGCCCCAGCCTGCCCCCCACCTACAGGCCCACTCTACAAACAATTTAGCCGGATAGGGGACGTATCAGAAGTTGCACTCATGTTTGTTTTTGTTCTTCTTTTATCTGCCTCCTGACCTGTGATAGGCAGAACATGGACACGTCCCCTTAGCTGCAGTGGGAAAGACACTCCCCTGGCCAGAGCAAGCTCTTTTTCCGTTTTCCGTGTTCGAAAAATCCATTAAATATAGGGTCCCAAGATAGGGGATGTATACGGTATTAAACTGAGAAGAATTGATACCATACGGGTTAAAGCAACAGTTTTCCCAAATCCATCTGGCTGTTGTCACCACCACACACGCTATCCCAGGGGGCACTCCTCTGGCTCTTCCAGCAAAACCTCCTTCCCCCCCACCTACATGCCCTCTCTCCAAACAATTTTCCCGGGTAGGGGGAGGTATTAGATATTGTACTGATTCTGAATTGCCTCCTGCAATAGACAGGAATTGAACCCAGATCAACTGCTTGGGAAGCAGCTATGCTCACCACTATACCACCAGCAGGCACAGCAACTGATAAGAACAGATACTAAACTTGATTTTAGCTGCAGTGCCAACATGAGCAGTGGTGTCACCTGCAGGCGGTGATGGACCTTCGTTGCACCTAGTTGGGTGCTTCCCTAACATGTGATGGGTATTTGCCTCGCCTTTCTTGGTCTGGGTGAGCACAATTGCCATGAGGGTAACCACCAGGCTGTTGCCTGAGGATTTGGGGTAATGGTGGGATTAAGCAGCCTCAGAGGCATCCATACATGCTGCCCCTGCTGTTTCCTGTCCATTTCCATGGTGTTTCCATCATTTTCTGAGGTTTCCAGGTTTTCAGGCAAACTTCCCTGTGAAGAGCTTTGGTCCCCCACAAAAATGCTCGAGTCTCCCATTGACTTCAATGGGGTTCGTTACTCGAAACGAGCACCCGAGTATCGGGAAAAATTCGTCTCGAATAACGAGCACCCGAGCATTTTAGTACTCGCTCATCTCTAGTCAAGATATATATACCCGCCTCTGCTTTCTCTCGCACCCAAACATCCTCTTGCTTCGGCTGAAAAAGTGCTGCAGTCTTGGCGGCCAAATCCGCTCTATGATTTCCCTTTGACTCCTCTGTCTCTGTTCTGCTATGAGCCTTGACCTTCAAAACTGCTACTTGTTTTGGTAGCTCGAGAGTTTGCATCAACGTCTTGACAGCTTTATAGTTCTTGATAGGCGTTCCACTAGCTGTCTGGAAACCTCGCAGGGCCCACTTCAGGCCAAAGTCATGTGCGATACCGTATGCATAGGCTGAATCTGTGTAGATGTTAGCAGTCTTTCCTTCCGCAAGTATGCAAGCCTTAGCCAGAGCTTTTAGCTCAGCTTCTTGGGCCGACATGTGTGGAGGTAAGGAAGCAGCCTTCACGGTGTCTTGCAAAGTAACCACAGCAAATCCTGTGTGGAACCGTCCTTGATCATCTGCATATCTCGAGCCATCAGTGAAGAAAACATATTCTGGGTTATCCAGTTTAGTTTCAGAGACAGTAGGAAGATGGGATGTCTCAGCCTCCATTTGTTCGAGGCGATCATGGTCTATGTCATTTCTTTCCCGTGGATCTTCCCCCCTTGCGAGAGGAAGCAGAGTAGCGGGGTTCAGTATGATGCATCTCTTCAGAGTCACATTTTCTGGTAATAAAAGGGAGCATTGTAAACGGATGTTACGTTGCATAGAAAGATGTGGTTGTTGAGATTGTTTGAGGATTGCTTGAAGATCATGGGGAGCCAAAATGGTAACAGGGTGTCCCAGAATGATGTCTTGAGTCTTGTCAAGAAGAGCTTGCGCAGCTATAACAGCCTTGAGACAAGTGGGTGCAGTCTGTGCAACAGGGTCAAGTTTGCAAGAATAGTATCCAAGAGGTCTCATAGAGTCACCATGTTTCTGAGTCAGTACCCCAGAGGCATGACCAATGTGTTCACAGATGAAGAGATTAAAGGGTTCAGAGTAATTTGGAAGTCCTAATGCTGGTGCTTCCAAAATCAGTTGTTTAAGGTTGTCAAAACAATCCATAGCTTGTGGAGATAGTCTTTTAGTGGCCAGGATCTCTTGGAAAGAGTCATATAGTGGTTGCATGAGGGCAGATGCATTGGGGATCCATTGCCGGCAGTAAGTAATTAGTCCCAAAAATCCTTGAAGTTCTTTGAGATTACGTGGGTATGGAATATTTTCAATAGCTTTTTTCCGATCATCAGTGAGATGTTTTGTTCCTTGTGAGATACAATGTCCGAGCAATATAACTTATATACGACACCACTGGAGTTTGGATTGTGAAACTTTAGAATTGATGTTTGCTAAATGTTGGAGAAGACTGACAGATTCGATTTGAGAAAGGTGGAGATTAGGGGCACAAAGGAGAAGATTGTCTACATATTGCAAGAGAGCAATTTCAGGATGTTGTAAAATCCATGGTTGGAGACAAGTTTGCAGAGCTTGGGTAAATTGATTGGGGGAATTCTGAGCGCCCTGGGGCATCCTGGTCCATGTATATTGAGCTCCTCGATAAGTAAAAGCAAAGAGGTTGTCACGACAGGAACACAGGGAATAGTGAGCCCTGTCTGTACCCCACCTCTGACCCTACCTACTTACAGTATAGGCCCTAGGTAGCCAAACCGTAACTGGGCGACAGTTCCTATACTGTATAAGTGAAGGCAGGGAAGGGAAAACACGAGACGAACAACACAGAACAATACAAGCACAATAAGAGAATTGTCAACAAGCTGAGTCAAACCTGGAGGGAACGTCAAAACTAGAGGAGGAGGCAAAATCGAAGTCGAGGTCAGAAAGCCGGGAGTCAGGAAAACCAGAATATCTCTCAGGGAACAAACGCAAGCACTGCACCAGAAAAACTAATAACAGGCAATGTGAAAGGGCAGTTGCCATCTTTAAATAGCCCGCCCAGGATCATGTGATGTGGCCAGCATCACATGACCTGAGGCGGAGCAAGCTGTCAAAACAATGCAAAGTAGCCATGTGGTGTGATCAGCACCACATGGCTAAAAACCCAACAGACAAATTAACTGATGAAGTGCTGGCTGACCAGACCAGCACTTCAATTCCCTACTGCTCATCTCTAGGGGGGCGGAGAGGTCCGGCGGCGCTGCGCGGAGGGAGCGCGTCGCCGGCCTCCCGTGACAGAGGTATTGATAGTCCTGATGTAAAGGGATGCTGAAAAAGGCATTACCAAGATCAATTACTGTGAAGTATATAGCATGAGGAGGTATGGTACTGAGGAGGGTGTGAGGATTAGGGACAACGGGAGTCTCCATAACTGTAGCGGAATTCACAGCTTGTAGGTCCTGTACTAGGCGATATTTGGGTGGTTCACCTGGAGCGGATTTTTTCTTCACAGGAAATAAAAGGAGTATTTGCGGGGGATACACATGGGATGAGTACTCCTGCCTGTAGAAAGGTTTTGATTTGGTCTTCTAGCGATCGTTCTTGACCTGCTTTTAGAGGATATTGGGGTAATCTTGGTGCCGATGCTCCTTGTTTTAAGAAAACTTGTATAGGTATAACTGGTAAGAGGCCGATGTCATCTGGTCCTGAGGACCATAAAGTGTTTGGAATTTGAGACAGGAATTCTGATGGGATGGATTCTTCAGGATTAGACACAAGGAAAGCAGGGATTGCTTGAAGGATGCATGTCAATTCGGGTGCAGGTTTAGTTTCAAAATCCAAATACATGCCAGAAGAATCATATCTTATTGTAGCATTCATTTTCTGGAGAAGGTCTGCTCCCAATAGATTAGTAGGATAGGTTGGGGACACAAGGAGTCTAGACATCAGGCCATGTAAGCCAACTGGTACTGGATATGTCAGACGGGTCTCTGTAGGATTTCCATCCACTCCTACACATGAAATTAAATCAGGAGAAAGTATGACATCTGGTGGAAGATCTTCTTTTTTCAAAACTGATCTGGCTGCACCTGTGTCCACTAGGAAAGGAAGTTCATGACCATTGATTGGGAGATTTACAGTTAGAACGGGCCCAGAATGACCTAAAACATTGCATGGAGTACCATTGATTAAAATAGTAGACATAGGCTTGCCAAAATCCTATGGATGATTGGGGTTGAACCCAGCTTGTGAGGGTTCGTTCTTGCTGATAGGCGTTTGGAGTGTACTCTTGAATTTGAGGATTAAGTATTGAATTTTGTGGTCCCGTTTGTGGTCCATAGAAAGGGTTATTTACATGGGTCGGTTGAGGTCTCTCTTGTGGGAGTGGGAAGTATGGTTGATTTGGACTATAACGTTGTTTGTACATTTGTGGATATAACTATGGATCATTAATGTTTAAATGAGGTCTGTTACGACAATTTTTCATAATGTGTCCAAATCTTTTACAATAAAAACAGACTCTGGTCTCCATTCTTTGTTTGTTCGGAAACCGAGTTTGAGGATGTGCAAAAGTTTGCAGTTGATATCCAGATTGTGGGACCATTTGCATAGATTGTGGATAAACTTGCATCGGTTGGTTATATAAAATTGGTTGAGGTGATGTCTTTGGTGGATCTTCAGAGATTTCTTGTAGGACGGCCAGTTTGGTTCCAGACTTTTTTGTAGGTTGTTCTTCAGTTTCTGTGGCAGTTAATAAATTACCTTGAGCTTTAGCAATTCGGAGGATCTGGGTGCTGGGCAAATCCACATATTCTGGCCTTGTAGTTTCAAAATATTGGCGGATGGGTTTTAGTAAACCTTTTACAAAGGAAGTAGCGAAGAGAATTTGATGGCTCTTAGTATTCATATCAAATCCTTGATCTTGGAATAGAGTTAGCATTCGATTGTAATATTTCTCCACAGTTTCAGATTTTTCCTGAGCAAAGTCGAAAATGTTGATTGAAGATGTTGCTAGACGGTCCTTCGCCCAAGCTTCAAGACGTTGGCAGAATTCTTCTCCTGAGGAATATGAATGGATATCATCTATATTTTCTTTGTGTAATGTTGTCTTGATGATTGGCCAGAAAGAGTGTCCAGCGTTTATACTGGCAACATTAGAGAGGTCTTTCCAATTTGCTGAATATGTCCTTTGTATTTGATCCAGACTTCGGAAAAAAGGCATAGGGTTTCTGTCCGGATCTGGCAACTCAATTATTAGGTTATGTACTTCAGAGGGGGTAAATGGGACATAAATTGGTGAGTTTATGGTAGTAGTAGTAGATTGTTGTGGTTGTTGTAACAACGGGAGTGTGGGCGGCGGCAATACCTGTTCCTGATCTTTATGTGAAGTTTGTGTGGGTCCAGGTTCTGATTGTAGTGGTGGTGGTGGTGTTAATTCGATGAGTGGAGTGAGCTGTTGACTTGTGTGATGTTGATCCAGGAAACGATGAGGAACTCTTGAATCAGAAAGAATTTTGGGTCGATTAACTTCCTGCCAGACTTCTTTTAACCAATCAGCAGTATAGAGGTCTTGCACTATAATACGTATCTCATGCAGTGTCGGGACAGGTGAATGTTCAAGTATTGCAGTAAGAATAGAGTGAATGCATGGGTATATTGGGAAACCAAATATTCCAGCGGAGATAAGAGGAATAGCCAATGAATGGTATTTCTGTTCTTGAGTAACTTCGAGTATGTTATGTATAGTTTGTTTTAGTAAACGTACGCAATCTTCATGATGTTCTTTGTGGTATGTCGGTCCTACTGCATGAATAATATAACAACAGTTCAAATTACCTGCGGAGGTAATTACTACTCCAGATACTGGAAGTTGAGCACCCCCAGCACGTCCTATAATTTTGTCACATTCCATTTGAATGCGATCGCCACCTTGAGTTACAACTTGTTGGGCTATCCCACCAATATGTCTGAGATATGGGTTTGTAGGATTTACTATTGCCACTGTTGATTGTTGTACAAGATCTCCTATAGCTATGATGAGGTGAGTTTCAATGTTCCAGATTGAAGTGGTCAAAACAGGTGTGTTGAACTGAACTTTAGGTTGTTTTGAGGTTTTCCTTGAAGTTATGTGTTTCATCCTAGATCGTGGTGTGATAGTCTTGTAAGAACTAGGAGTTCTAGTATCTTCTTCATCACTTCCCACTGTGTTCCATCCCTGTTCATAATCTTCTGTCTCATGTTTTATTTGTCCAGATTGTGGTGTTTCTTTATAATAGGGAGTAGTGGGGAGAGGATCAAAATCCATCAAATTAATTTCCTGATTATCTTGTTGTTCTTCTGATTGTAGTTCTTCTCCTGAAACTTCAATTTGTGGATCTTCAGGGCGTATCATCATAATTGGAGATACATCAGAAGTAGGTATATAATAGGCCCCTGAAGAAGTAAGCAAGGGGTATAATGGCTGTGAGGCATTGGGTCTAGGTTATAATATGATCTGAGGCAAAGTGACTTTAACATGAGGTCTTCTGTTAACAACAGCAGCAACATGGGTAGAAAATGAAGTACCTGTATGCTTAGGTGTAGTGAGATGATCACTAGATAGATTGAGTACATTAAAATGGATACCCATGGGGGGAGGTACCATGAGAGATTTACTGGAATTGGGTGTAGTAAAATGACTGCCAGTAACAGGGAGTGTAGGTGTATCAAAATGGCCACCAGGGGATTGTTCAAAGGTTGGTGCAGAAGGGGAAGTGTCATTCGAAATTGCATTTGAAGATAAACATGGTGGGGCAGGGTCTGGGCGTCCCTTACCACAATCTACACAATATTCAGCTGAGGGCGGGTTTTGTTGACCACAATTGGGACATTCCCAGCATTTGGGACTGTCGCCATTATAGGGCGGTGGTGGCTCTTTCATAATACAATACATATACGCAGTTGTTTTCCCTTTCTTATCTTTACATTCAACTTCCACAAAATGTTCTTTAGCAATCTCACAAGCTGTTCGATGCCAAGCCTGAGCAGCGAGGAGCAAACCATGATCTTGCAACATTACTCTGAGCTTTTTCAATGCTTTAGTCCACATATGAACTTGTAATCTGCCTCCCTTATGCATATTACATATTTTCATTAATTTCTTCACATAATTAACATGACTTTTCCCCTCTCTGTTCGTTACAAGCTGTATTGGACTTTCATATTGTTCACACGGGGTCCTGGACCCGAGAGCAGCTTGTAATTTTTTCATACTTATGTTTATTTTTTCTTTTCAGATTCTCTCAGTTTGCACATGTGACTAGTTTCCCTATTTCGTGCTTTTGAGTGAGACAGAGCACACGACTGAACTGAGACTGGTCTTTCCCTCCGGGGTTAAGCGAAGGCTAGCTCTTCCCTCCCCCCATGCTTAGCGAGGGAGAAAACTTATGAACCAGCTGTGGCTTTCACCCGGAGTGTCACTAACTGTAATCTCAGGTGTCACCCACAGCCCTATAAAAATAATAAGACAGATCAGGGCTCTCACTTCCGGATCTGAATTGGGATTACCCTTAGTAATCCCTAAACGGAAAGGGGAATTGGGAATCTGGGGAAAGGGGTTTTGGTATCTAAACCAGTCTGAAATCCACATAGGTTATCTAACAGTGCCGCCGTTTTTCCTTACTCTAACACAGAACTGATCTTTTCCCTGCTGTCAAGGAGGCTAAATCCTTATATCAATGACCTGACAGGGCGTAATCAGCAACATGGCTCATTCCCTGGACTTTTGGCAGGGAGTAATCAGCTTCGTGGCTCATTCCCTGGACTCTTGGCAGGGAGTAATCAGCTTCGTGGCTCATTCCCTGGACTCTTGGCAGGGAGTAATCAAAGCACTCTTATTCTAAATAATCTATCCCCCCTATTATCAGTTCTGTAGACTCCAAGAAATAGAATACAAAGAGAGAAATTGCAGAATAACTTATTTTATCTAATCTAGTCACCACGTGCACCTGAGCCACCAACCAGAAACAATCAATTGGAAACGACAAACAGCGTACGTATATGAATACGCACACAGGTTCTTTGATTCTCACAGTGGGAACAGGCACCCGGTCATTTCATGTGTCACCGAGAGGGTCGACAATACCACCAGCAGACTCACCCAGAACCGTCCAATACGGATAAGTCACAGATTCATATATATATAAAAACCAGTGAACTTACCGTTTGTCAATGGAGTTGATCAGGCTCCAAATCGGACAGCCCAGAACAATTCAGCGGGTAGTTGGGCGTTGGCCCCCCAGGAGTCTCAAACCCCCAAATGAGAATCGCTTCCAGTCATGGCACCACTGTCAGGGAAATATTTTTTATCCCTTACTTCAATTGATTGTCTCTGTCCAAATTAGATTTGAGTGCATGCGTTGACTCTAAGAACTCCAGACCACACAGAATGTTGCTGGTTTGAAATCCCATACACTTCTCTTTATTTTCAGGAAGCACTCTCATTTTAATTCTCTGATTTAGGAGTGATTTAGGAGTGGTTATCAAATCACATGTATCTCCATACCATATTATAATTGGATGTCCAGAATATATAACCTTTTTTGGACATGGAGCATAAATTTATGAAATCACAAAACAGGATATATGTATACAATAGGTTTCTTTTGCATCTGCGCAGTCTTATTCAGGCGTTGGCTGACTAATATTCTCTTTGTCATTCAAAACAGGAACTAGGTGCTTCTGTCTGAAGGCCTATCTTGCGTAAGCTGTTCCAAGCTAAAAACAATCTTGTTACATTATCTGGGTAAGATGATTGTTAAATGCATAACATAAGATGTAACAGATAAGATGTATCAGATTTCCATGTTTTTTCTTATTGCTCACCTTCACAACTGCAGGTATAAATGAGGTTTGTACAATAGTAGCGTAACTGTTATGGCTGCCATGTTATTGCATGAAAAAACATACACTTATAGACTGCTGTGCAATATAAATTATGTTTGTGGCCAGGCCTATAAGTAGGTCCCATCTGGAGCATCCAGTAATTGTACTCTTTAGCACCTTGTTCATTTATGCAATGATAGTGCAGATGCAGGATAAGAAGATTTACAATAGGGTGAGATCTTCTCATACTTAAATCCAGCAAACTGGTTTTGAGGTCTTGGCAGGTGGTTTATGGGATTTTTTCAGGACATAGTAGTGCATAGTACAGGTAGCAATGGTTGTATTAATCATATATTCAACTGTAAAACTAGATGTTTGGGCCATAAGCAAACTGTTAAAGAGGAGAACGTAAGATATTACAATCAGATATATCAAATATTTCCTGCCAAAAGGATATGGTTCACATGGAGTTTCCTAAATTCTGAAAATAGAAGTGCATCCTAAATTACATGATCATTGATTGCTTGGTGCCCACAGAGGTAACAAGGACCATCACACTATATGTGTAGGGTCTGTTCTCCTGAATGTAGATGCCCAACCGCATAGGTAGGTTTAGAGTAGGACCTGCAAAACCCTAGTATGGTTGTCTTGTGTATTCATTTGGTGTCTGACTAACACATGGCAAACATGTCCTCACTTATCATTGAATGAGCTCTCTACTGTATGCTTCTGGGCTAGCACAGACCCTGATGGACCAGCCAATATGCCCCCGATTGACTGACAGGCTGTCTGCAAGGCATGGTGGGCGAACCTGCCAGAGCCCCTCCCAGTGCCATGTGACCCTCCATCTTCATTTTCCTCATCCTGTTTCCCTGTAAAAGCAAACTGGCAATCGAAGTTTTATGCAATTCATTCAAAGCAGATAGCCAAAACTTTGGATTAGTTTGATAGAAGAATTTTTGTAAAATTCAAGATGAATCTGATTCATTTCTAATCGATTTGCTTATCTCTAGGGCAGAAAACTGAGAAATCACTTTCTATGTAGGGAAATGAGCTTCATTAGGATCTTGTACAATGAAAATAAAATGGGGACACCACAGTTGGTGTTTTATGATCAGCTTGGCTTAACAGGGGTCTGTAGCAGTATAGTATGTTTTGCACTGCAATGTATTGAAGACAAGCCAATAAGTTTATCCAATAACACTGTTTAGCTGTTACTGTTAAATTATATTGTAAACATGTACATATATATATATATATATATATATATATATATATATATATATATAAAATGTATGAAGTACATTCAATTTCTTCTGTCTTTCTGCATAGTAATATATCAGCCCAAAGTTACTTTGGTTGTTGCATAGCAACAGTCCATGCATGGAACTGGTGGCAACTATAAATTTTCATCATCCTGTCACTGATTGATCCTGTAGCTGTTTTCTGTCCCAATAGATGATAGATTGTTTCTATTATAAAGTCATCCTCTGTAGAGCTGTTGAAAGGTGCAAATCTGTCACTGGATCAGATTATGATTTGCATGACCTACAGTATGTGGCATCCAGAAGATAGGTTATATTAATTAAACAAATTATATTCATCTTGGAGATGTAAAAGTCTGCATCACCATTGCATTGATGTTGGGCTACAAAGGCTACGAGACTGACATTGTCATTGTATCAATCTATTGTTGAGTGCTAGAATGAATCTGGCTCTGGTACCAATTAGAATGTCTAGTATCATGGGACTAATGAGTTAGGGGAGATCTACAATCTGATTTGTCAGGTTAAAAATGTGCAAGGAATCATAAAAAAAACATTGAGATCCCTCACTGACGAATCTTAGTCTTTTTAATCTTATATTTACTCGTTACACAGTACAAATATATATTTCTAACTTCAAGGAATCAGAGTGCTTCAGAGACTGAAGAATAAATAGGTAATGTGGGTAAGTAACTGGCTCAGTGATAGAAAACAGAGGGTGGTTATTAACGGCACATATTCAGATTGGGTCACTGTCACTAGTGGGGTACCACAGGGGTCAGTATTGGTCCCTATTCTCTTCAATATATTTATTAATGATCTTGTAGAAGGCTTGCACAGTAAAATATAAATTTTTGCAGATGACACTAAACTGTGTAAAGTAATTAACACAGAAGCGGACAGTACACTGCTACAGATGGATCTGGATACACTGGAGACTTGGGCAGAGAAGTGGCAGATGAGGTTTAACACTGACAAATGTAAGGTAATGCATATGGGAAGGAATAATGCAAGTCACCAGTACATACTAAATGGTAAAATATTGGGTAACTCTGACATGGAAAAGGACCTAGGAATTTTAGTGAACAGCAAACTAAGCTGTAGAAACCAGTGTCAGACAGCTGCTGCCAAGGCCAATAAGATAATGGGTTGCATCAAAAGAGGCATAGATGCCCGTGATGAGAACATAGTCCTGCCACTTTACAAATCACTAGTTAGACCACACATGGAGTACTGTGTACAGTTCTGGGCTCCTGTGAACAAGGCAGACATAGCAGAGCTGGAGAGGGTTCAGAGGAGGGCAACTAAAGTAATAACTGGAATGGGTGGACTACAGTACCCAGAAAGATTATCAAAATTAGGCTTATTCACTTTAGAAAAAAGACGACTGAGGGGAGATCTAATAACTATGTATAAATATATCAGGGGTCAGTACAGAGATCTCTCCCATGATCTATTTATCCCCAGGACTGTGACTGTGACGAGGGGACATCCTCTGCGTCTGGAGGAAAGAAGTTTTGTATACAAACATAGAAGAGGGTTCTTTACGGTAAGAGCAGTGAGACTATGGAACTCTCTGCCTGAGGAGGTGGTGATGGTAAGTTCACTAAAAGAGTTCAAGAGGGGCCTGGATATATTTCTGGAGTGTAATAATATTATAGGTTATAGTTACTAGAGATGGGTCATTGATCCAGGGAGTAATTCTGATTGCCTGATTGGAGTCGGGAAGGAATTTTTTTCCCTAAAGTGGGGAAAATTGGCTTCTACCTCACAGGTTTTTTTTGCCTTCCTCTGGATCAACTTGTAGGAAAACAGGCCGAACTGGATGGACAGAGGTCTTTTTTTTGGCCTTATAAACTATGTTACTATGTTACTATGTATATTTCAGATATTTCAAATCTGTTCTCAAGGATTCTAACATTGATGGTCTGGATAGCGCTTCAATGATTGGTTGGGGTGGTCTGACCTAGGGACACTAGATAATCAGCACAAAGAATGAGCTAAGGCTCTCCTGCAAGCATTCACTTTCTATCGACTGCTTATATACGCACAGAGGACCCCCATAACCCTAAAAATAGATAATCTGTGTTTTCATCTCTAAGAATCCCTCTAAATGAACTAAAGAATGGTCTTTTTTTTATTGTTCTTATGTAGAGATGAGCGAACATGCTCGTCCGAGCTTGGTGCTCGTTCGAGTATTAGGGTATTCGCATATGCTCGATACTCGGACGAGCATATCGCGATCCTCGAGGAAATGGCAACTTCCTCTTCCTGCATGTTAGGCGCCTTTTTTCAGCCAATCAACATGCAGGAGAGTCTTTGGTACCTCCTAGCATCACGTGGGGCCCCTACAAGTCAATAGCAGGGATTGGCTGGCCAGATCAGATGACCTGGGAATATAAGAATCTGGTACCGCGCTGCTCGCGTCATACGCCGTCTGCATAAGATTAGGGATAGAGCTGCTGTCTGTCAGGGAGAGTGTTAGGGCCTGAATTTAGATGTTGGTTAGGCAGGAATCACCCACAAAGAACCCAACAGCCCTTCTAAGGGCTACAAGTAGAGATGAGCGAATCATTCAAAAAATTATTCGCCAAACTTTTCCTAAAAATCGTATATTCGATGAATAGATTTGTTGTATTTGCGTACCAAATATACGTTATTATGTGCTATTAGCGAACATTCGCTCACTAATAACAAACGTTCATTTACAAAATGTACGCAACTTCTTAGAAGACGTACGCATGAGCGTACAAATAGCTTACGAATCTCTGCGTACTATTGTCTAAGCTAAGATTACATAATACGCAGGCACGTACAAGGAGAGGCCGCGGCGTGCACTCCTCAGAGGCAGAGCGAATATTCGAGACATATATATGGTAAAGTGCAAATATATTATTATAGGTATAATATAAAAATTTTAAATATCACCTACCTAGTATGCTCATGGACACGTTTAAGTCTCTTTTCTTCTGACGCTTGTCATAGAACTGGAGGAAAGTCCCAAACTCAGTCGCAATTTGTAATCCACATAGGTAAAATTGTAATCCAAATGGGTAAAAAAAAAAGCAGCAAAGGTTCCTTAAAATACCCTCTTTCAAGGGGCTCCCCAAATAACCTGAAAAGGGGGAAAAAGGGATGAGGCGCACGAATGCGCAACTTAATTTCCTGAGTTGCCTCGTCATCCTCCCGCGCTGGAGAAAGGGGTGGAACTACCAGGGAGGAGTCTGCATCGCTGAATTAAATTCGTACGCAACAGCGTATAGAGTAACTACCAGGCAAAAGTCTGCATCGCTGAATTGAATTTGTACGCGACAGCGTATAGAGTAACTAAATTATACGTAGAATAGCGTATAATTTATAGGACACACTACGTAGCGAATGCGTACATCACCTAATATTCGGATTCGCTTCGCAGCTAAAAAATCCCAAGATTCGATACGAATCTACGAATCTCGCTCATCTCTAGCTACAAGCACCTTTTTTTTGGGTCTCCTCCTGGCTGCTGGCTGGGACTTGTAGTGCAGCTACCGCCATCTTAGCTGCACACTGTACACAGTGACTGGTGGCAGAAGAGACAGCACATGGTCCACACAGACCCAAAAGAAATTGCCCAGAGTCCTCTCAGTACTCATTTTTGCTGCTGCTGTACCTTGGCTTGCTGAGATCTGTAGTGCAGTCTAGGGAATATGTTCTTTCTCTCATTTCCAGGGGCGTAGCTATCGGGGAAGCAGGGGAAGCCACTGCTTCGGGGCCCGAGGGCAAAAGGGGCCCGGGAGCAGTAGCAGCATACAGCACAGAGGCCTGCTGATATCTTTATTACAAGCTCCTGTGCATGTGGAGCTTCAGACACGCCCCCTCTTCACTCCAGCAGAGCAGGACCTGGCTTACCAGCTGTAGACACGCCTCCTCTACACAGGATGTGCTGCTGGAGGAGGAAAGAGATGGCAGGGCTGGAGAAGATGTGTGTGGAGAGGCAGATAGTGGGTGAGTGAGTCTGCTGTGTGGGACAGAAGGGGTAATGGCAGGGAAGTCTTCAAGCTGCTGCTGGGTGCTGTAATGTACCAGCAGCTTCATGCTATTCAGTTGTTTTACTGCCTCATAAAGCAGTCTGCCTCCATGACACCTGCCCCCCCATATCCTGTCCTTCTCTTATCTCATCCTCATGGAGCCCCTTCTTTCTCCTGTCCTCATTCATGTATCCAGAGCTCCAGTTCCACCCTCCTATCTCCTATTGCTGCCCTGCACAGATCTCCAGCCCCTACTTCTAGTATGAATCCCCCTCAGAGCCCCTTTCAACTACTTGCTGTGTCCACCCCTCCTGTCCATCCAGGGCCCCTGGCCCCTGTCTCACACCTCTTCCTCTCATTATGGTGGTGTCCTTCTAATGTCTCAGGGTCATGTGACTATGCCCCCCACCCCGTACTGTGCTCCCTTATACCCTGCATTGTGCCCTCTTACCATACCCTGTACAGTGCTCTTAGTCATTCTCTGTACTGTGCCCTGTTATACCCTTTTATTCAGTCACTGTATGGAGGTGTTATCTAGTGTATGGCGGCGTTAGCTAATCCCTGTATGACGGTGCTATCCGGTGACTGTATGCCGGTGTTATCCAGTCACTGTATGGAGATATCCGGTGACTGTATGGTGGTGTTATCCAGTCACTGTAGGGATTTATCCGGTGACTGTATGGTGGTATTATGCAGTCACTGTATGGAGGTATCCAGTGACTGTATGGTGGTGTTATGCAATCACTTTATGGTGGTGTTTTCCAGTGACTGTATGGTGGTGTTATCCAGTCATTATGTGGAAGTATCCAGTTACTGTATGGCGGTGTTATCCAATTCCTGTATGGCGGTTTTATCCAATCACTCTATGGAAGTATCCAGACACTGTATGATGGTGTTATCCAATAACTGTATGGCAATAACTATATCCCCTTTCCTGCTCACTCCACCTTTTTTAGACCTGGCGTGAGTGGGGAAAAGTTGCAGATTGCGGCGCAAAGGACCTATGCGCCAAAATCTGTGTCAGAAATACGCTTAATATAGGTATATTTCTGTTTTAATAAATGACCCCCTAATTGTCTTATGATTCCAGGGTAGGGCTAATATCTTTATAGTATATAGATCCCAGTATATTACACTGTGCCCTGTATTTCCTAATAATTAAATGATCCTTGGGAAACACAGTCCTCACTCCTGACCACCAGGACCAGGCTGTGCTCTGTAAGTACAGTACATGGCGGCCTCTCTGCTCCGCTGTGTATTGCTGCTTATTCTGGCACTAAGGCCGGTTCATATCACATTTTCCCATCTGTTTAATGTATACAAAAAATGTATACATTAAGAGATGCCTCAGACTGATCCATACGGAGGCGGCCGTTCACCATACAGTTCCATTGTAAAACAACATATGCGTTAATGTATGCATTTTTTGTACTGGACTCTGCAGGATACAAAAACGTGGTGAGCTGCATATTTGTATATGGTACCTTTTTTATCAATATCAAACGGATAGGAAAAACGTGATTTGAACATACTGTTACATATGAACAAATGCGATGCCAGGAGGGTCATGGGGGGCCTGCACAAAAATTTGCTGTGGGGCCCAGTCAGTTCTAGCTACGCCACTGCTCATTTCTATACACTACAGTCCAGTGAACAATTAAGTAGTGTACTGTACAGTAGCGTCAGTCTAGGGAATACGTTTTTCTCTCATTTCTATCTATACAATACAGTCCAGTGAATAATTATGTAGTGTACTGTACAGTAGCGTCAGTCTAAGGAATACGTTTCTCTCTCATTTCTATACACTACAGTCCAGTGAACAATTATGTAGTGTACTGTACAGTAGCGTCAGTCTAGGGAATACGTTTCTCTCTCATTTCTATACACTACAGTCCAGTGAACAATTATGTAGTGTACTGTACAGTAGCGTCAGTCTAGGGAATATGTTTTTCTCTCATTTCTATACACTACAGTCCAGTGAGCAATTATGTAGTGTACTGTACAGTAGCGTCAGTCTAGGGAATACGTTTTTTCTCTCATTTCTATACACTACAGTCCAGTGAACAATTATTTAGTGTGCTGTACAGTAACGTCAGTCTAGGGAATACGTTTTTTCTTTCATTTCTATACACTACAGTCCAGTGAACAATTATGTAGTGTGCAGTACAGTAGCGTCAGTCTAGGCAATACATTTTTTATATATCCTACAGTGCAGTGAAAAATTGAGTGATTTGCGGTGCAATAGCCGCCGTCCAAACACATTTTTCCTCTCAGTCATATATACTACAGTGCAGTGAAAAATTCAGTGGTTTGCGGTGCAATAACAGCCATATAAAGACTACGTGTTTCCTCTCAGTCATATATACTACAGTGCAGTGCAAAATTGTGTCGTGTGCTGCACACTAGCTGGAGCATAGAAAATATACGTTTTTCCTCTCAGTTATATATTATACAGTGCAGTGCAAAATTCTGTCGTGTGCTGCACACTAGCCGGAGTGTAGAAAATATACGTTTTTCCTCTCAGTTATATATTATACAGTGCAGTGCAAAATTCTGTCGTGTGCTGCACACTAGCCAGAGTGTAGAAAATATACGTTTTTCCTCTCAGTTATATATTATACAGTGCAGTGCAAATTTCTGTCGTGTGCTGCACACTAGCCGGAGTGCAGAAAATATACGTTTTCCTCTCAGTCATATATACTACAGTGCAGTGCAAAATTTTGTCGTGTGCTGCACACTAGCCGGATCGCAGAAAATATACGTTTTTTTCTCTCAGTTATATATTATACAGTGAAGTGAAAAATTCTGTCGTGTGCTGCACACTTGCCGGAGCGTAGAAAATATACGTTTTTCCTGTGTTATATATTATACAGTTCAGTGCAAAATTCTGTCGGGGGCTGCACACTAGCCAGAGTGTAGAAAATATACGTTTTTCCTCTGTTATATATCCTACAGTGCAGTGAAAAATTGAGTGGTTTGCGGTGCAATAGCCGCCGTCTAAAGACTACGTTTTTCGTCTCAGTCATATATACTACAATGCAGTGCAAAATTCTGTCGTGTGCGTCTTTTCAGGACCCTACGCAGAGACACAAATCACTGCTCAACTGCAACCTGAGCAGTTGCTCTGTCCCGATTCCCAAAATTTAGAACTTTCACAGTCTATGGGTGATGAGAGTGTGGTCTTAGTGCAAGTAGTGCGTGAAGAGGTGTCGGATGATGATGATGAGACACGGTTGTCAGACAGTGACGTTGTTGTCAGGGCAGTAAGTCCAAGGGGGGAGCAGAGTGAGGAATCGGAGAAAGAGCTGGTGGATGATGAGGTGACTGACCCGAGCTGGGTTGGTAATCCAACTCAAGACAGTGCTTCTGAGGGGGAGGCAAGTGCAGCACCAGAACGGGTTGGAAGAGGCAGTGGGGTGGCAAGAGGGAGAAGCAGGGCCAGAGCAGGTAGATCAGCAACTGTTTCACGTCAAGCTCCCATGCCAAGGCCTAGATGTTTGCAAGTCTGGAGGTTTTTTAAAGAAAGTGAGGATGACCGACGGACTGTGGTGTGCAACCTGTGCCACACCAGGATCAGCAGGGGAGCCACCACTACCAGCCAACCACTACCAGCATGAGCAGGCATATGAGTGCTAAACACCCGACTCAGTGGAACCAAGGCCGTTAACCTCCTGCGGGTCACACCACTGACCCTTCCCCTGTGTCACATGCTGGCTTGGCTAGTCAACCCCCCGCCCAGGACCCCGGCATGAGCGCCTCCTGCCCTACAACCACCCCTTCACCTCCACGATCCTCCACAACCTCCACCAATGTGTCCCAGCGCAGCGTTCAGCTGTCTTTGCAGCAGACATTTGAGCACAAGCGCAAATACAATTCCAGCCACCCACATGCACAAGCCCTAAACGTCCACATCTCCAAATTGTTGAGCCTGGAGATGCTGTCCTATAAACTGGTAGAGATTGAGGCTGTCCGCAACCTGATTGCGGTGGATGTCCCTCGGTACTTGGTCCCCAGCCGCCACTATTTGGTCTCCAGCCGCACGTCTCAGAGAACATCATCCGTGCCCTGACCAACGTGGTTACTGAGAAGGTCCAGCTAACTACAGACATGTGGATAAGTGCTGGCGGACAGGGACACTATATCTCACTGACGGCACATTGGGTTAACTTGGTGGAGGTTGGGACCGAGTCTGACCCTGGGGCCGCTCATGTGCTGCACACAACGAGTATTGCGGGACATGCCTCGGTCACAGTTTCTCAGGCTTATTATGCCTCTTCCTCCAACCCCTCCTCCTCCTCCTCTCAATTACCATCCGTGAGCACGGCACCTTCAGACGGTAGCTCCAGGCGCAGGTGCACTGCTGTGGGTAAGCGCCAACAGGCAGTGCTTAAACTGCTGAGCTTAGGTGACAAGAGGCACACCGCCCAAGAGCTGTTACAGGGCATCACGGCGCAGACCGATCTTTGGCTGGTGCCGCTGAACCTCAAACCAGGCATGGTTGTGTGTGACAACGGGCGTAACCTGGTGGCGGCTCTGCAACTCGGCAGACTCACACATGTGCCATGCCTGGCCCACGTGTTCAATCTTGTGTTAGCGGTTC